>NW_010729103.1:3426368-3562315 GCF_000365185.1 Nelumbo nucifera | reverse complement strand
ACCAAAAGAAAGGGTATCTACCAGAATACTAAACACCACCTTACAGTGGAAAAAAAGGGGGGATTAATCAACACAGTGCCCTCGTTTGAAAAGACCGGAACCAAGAAACTGAACAAGTTCCAAAAGAGCATACTGTTGAAGTCCATCACTAAAGCTTCCCAAATTCCAGTAAAAGTTCATCTTCACATGCACACAGAAAGCAAACTAGTTATTCCCTTGAGTCATTGTGCAAGGAAGATCCCAACTTCCAAGCATGAATCATAAACTGAGAAAGGGTGGAATCTGGCCTGGAAGCTCAAGATGAAGATATTCTTGCTTGAACTCATCAGATTGAATATCTGAGAAGATATCCTCCACTGATTTAGATTTGTGAGCAAATCTTCTTGAATTTTGTTCTATGCAGATATGGTAGATCAGACTTCAGAAGGCTAACCTGGGAATCAAAGACAGGATTTGTTTTCCCCTTGAATTTGTTAAATCCATCTTGCCTCCTCTCTATATTTTTATTCGGTATCCAGTCAAAGTGCACTTCTGGAAACCTTTCTCATATATCAGATGAAAGAAGCTATGTTGACAAAAAAGGTGGTTGAAATTTTCATTCTGGCTTTGAAAACACACAACAAGACAATAGAATACAAAGTTTGAGAACTAGTCTTATGTAGGGAGTTTTTTGAGTAAACAACCACTAAGAAATAAATCTCTGTTCCAGGAATATTGTGTTTGAAGCATACCAGATCCACCTAGTTCACCCTATTGCCATGCATTCTGCTTAACTCCCAAGCATCGTGAGATTTAAATTGTCTATTGGAGTAAATCCTCTTCACTAGACACCCTTGGAGAGGTAAGATCTTCCCAAGCTTCTATTAGGTGAGGAGATGAAGTTGGACCTGGATTTCAAACCCCATTTCTTTATGATCCAGAATATCTTTCTAGCCCATCTGACCCTGCATCAGACCTTCTAACCCAAACCTATTGATTAAGACCTTTCACAGGTTACAGTAATTAAGCCATAGCAATATAGAGTCTCCACTCCCAAAGCTACTGTTCTGCTTCTGTATTCAAAATTTTCCTCTAGGACTGGGTCTACAATTGCATTAGATTAGTATCTGGCCCCGAGACACCCTGGAATTTCAATGAAAGAACTCCGGTTATAAAAGCTGGAAGTTACCAACCAAAGTGTATGCTAAAGACAAAACACCTAGGGTGAAGAACAAAGGGCTGTTTTAAGGCTTTACTTCCCATTGAAGTTATCACATAGTTCTGTAATAGGGCCTATCTCTATCCAAAACAAAAGCCAACTATGCATTTAAAACCTACGAAGGAACAAAGGAATGTTTTAAGGCTTTGTCCTAATAGTTATTTTCATGCTCAATCATCTCATTATTTTTCACTGGCAAGCAATGCTCACAAATTTGAAACACCTAACAGATAGAATAAAAATGCTCAGAATATTACAACCACCTTAAATTATCTTTAATGACTGGACAGACTTCCAAAGAGAATTGACCAGCAAAGTTTTTCCTAATGAACCTTTGAAACAGGCATTGGTGAAAGCAATGTCAGAGAAGCAGTAGAAGCTGATTTTGTTAAGACTCAGGAAGCAGACAACAGCCCACACAGACCCAGGCCCATGATCCATCAGCTAGGACCAGTCCAGCTCGAGCAGCAGCTGAGAAATCTCCCTCTAATGGCAAGCCTGGACCACCTGTCAGATTTGTTTATGTTAGAAAGCCACGCCATTAGTTTGTTATAACAGTCCATGTGAGACATGGGCTAATGATTATAAATATTGGAACCGCCAAATAAAATATCAGTGCAGCTTGTGAGGAGGCAGAGCTGCCCTCGAAGCAGTTCCTGAGGAGATGTGAGCTAATGATTTCTCAGAACTATTCTCTCTCTCTCCCTCTCTTTTTCTTAGGAGGCAGAGCTGCTCTCAAAGTAGCTCCTGAGGAGGGCAGTAACTCATCAGATTCCTTATGGAGACTATGGTTTTGGTGTTCTGACTTCTGACTTCTTATCAGACATTTGCTCCAATTCAACTTAAGGCCTCCTGACCACCCACATTTGTCTCATTTTCTGTTGCAAAATATTCAAGTTAAAACTCATAGTTGTAAATCTAGAACTTGACTGAGACAAGTGGATTCAATTAAGTTTCCAATACAATAGTCCAATCAACTTTATAACTTCACAGGTTGTCCCCAATTGAATCTATCTAGATCCCCTTGAAACTCTGAATTCAATCCAAATTGCAGTTCAAGTTCTTTTATCTATTGATTTGTTACACTTGCTGCTGCATGATAAAGATGTTGAATATCCTGTGTCAAGTTCAAAAATGACTTGCAACTATTCTTAACTATTCCTGATGAAAATGGCTAATGCACTTTTTTTTCCAATTTTTTATTAGTTTTATGGATAAATTATAGAATCCTCACAGTTCAGTCTTCCTCATAAAAACTTAGATGGAAGCAATTGGAGAGTAGTTTTCCAAAAAGAAAAGAAATAGAAAAGGAAAAGAAAGAAAAAAGGAAAAAAATAGTTTCCCCTTTCATCCCCTAAAGGTCTCTTTCCCTGCATTTCCTTATTCAAAGGTGGTTGCTACTTCTACTGTTTGGAATTTTATCCCCTTAAAGAAATAGATCATGCATTCTAAGCCATATGAGGCCATGTTTTCAATGTCAGCACTATTTAGTGGACTTTGCTTGCAGAATAGGCCAATAGACCTACTGGGGTTTGTATATTGAATATGAATTCTTCACATTTAGGAGCCGTTACTTGGTGCTATTATAAAACCTTGGGCTGATAAGAATGAGAGTGTGAGCTTGAATCTGAATGTGGCTACTCAGATGCTAAAAATGCTTGTGGTTGGGTTTGTATACAGTCCACCCCTCTTAAGATCCATGGATTTATGACCAGCATTTGGGTAATGGTGTATCTAAGCTCATCATATTTGGTTGGAATTTATCTGTATTTTGCCTTTCTCATTTTTACTATTTATTTGCTTTTTTTATTATCTTTTTTATACTTGTGGTATTAATTTATCCAATCTTGTGTCTCAAAATAAACATGGCCACTTAGATGAGCATGGCCATATTGCCAAAGTGTGGGTTTGTATTTGAACGTAGCCACTTAGATGTTAAAAATGCCAGAGGTTAGGTCTGTATACAGTCCACCCCTCTTAAGATCCATGGGTTGATGACCAGCATTTGGGTAATGGTCTATCTAAGTTCACATATTTGGTAGGAACTTATTTGCTTATTTTTTTTATCTTGCTTATATTTCAATTGTGATTAATAATTTATTTAATCTTGTGTCTCAAAATGAACTCAATTTGATGATATTGAAAGTTGAATTTTGGTGCTTTAAAGCACTGATTCAAATTGTGTGTATGATAAATGCCAAAAAAAAAATGTATATATGACATGAATGATTACAGGAAATGGTAGCTGTCCTTTTATGTGGATTCAAAAGGTAGAGCCATTTCCCAAAACAATTTTACTTTACCATATGTTATCATTTTGAAGTTCAATCTCTTTTAAAGCACACAAGAGTGGCATTATACCAATAGATAACTTTTAGTCTACATGCTATTGAAATCCTTGATCTGATAGATAACAATTTTATATTACAATCATGAGGTTGATTTCCTAGGCCACTTTATTGTGAGAGTAAACATGAATTATACAATGGTGGTTGAATTTGAATGGTAAGTGCGTCCAGATGACTACTTTTGGAAATGCTTCTGGACCCTGTTGCCCTGTTGGAATTTTTCCATGGAGGTTTATTCTCATGGTTATTTCATTCTTTTTTTTAGATTAATTGCAATCACAGAAGCCCCACTTCATTGTATTATTAGTAACACATGACACTAGATGTTGAAAACATGGCAACAGCCTCTTTTGATGGAAGTCATGATACAAAATATAAGCACATAACAAATTCTTCGTTGGTTTGATGACCATTAAGGTTGACTTAATGTTCAGATTGATGATCCATCAATGGCCCATTTTAATGATCTTTCATTGGTTAGATTGTCGACATTCGTTTTTTATGTACCACATTGGAAAGGGCATCATCTTGGAGAAACTGCTATACTTGCATTATATGTATATCCTTTTTTATACTGTGATGCATCATTACATCCCATTCTTTGTTGGTGCTTCAGCTTGTCTTGTAAATTGACAATCATAATTGAAGTACCCTATGTTTCAACTTGTAGGGGTTACAGTTATTTTGAAACCATTTCTCTGTTCCAGCATGTAAATTATGGAGCTTTTTGATCTTCTCACATGTGATATTTGTTCCCACTATCTGTTGTTTGAAGATTGAAAAAGTTATTTAGCATTTTGTGAGGTCATTGTTATAGTGCTGACATCGTAAGCATCTTTATGGGATTCATTAACGTACACACAAAATGTGAGGATGATAGAAAGGATAACAAGTTAAGATGATTTCAATATAACCAGCAGTATGACATAAATATATAGGTCAAACACCAGGGTATGTGAACCCAATGACAATGTTGCATGTATTTTATATTTCAGAACATTAAACCTGGTGCAAATACTATTTTCACTGTTGTTCCTCTTGTTAAGCCTGAGGCTTAGTTGTTAAGGGTTGATGTGTTGTTAGACCCAACAAAAAGGTTTCGAATAGCAGTATGATACCCACAATTTTTCTTTCTTCTTTCTCTGAGTCAGTGGAATGTCTCCATCTATGCTTAATAATGCTGCCGCTAAAGAGTACTAGACAGTAATATCCTTTTCCTTGTGATCTGTAAAAAGTTGTCACATTTCAAACTTGTTGCCCACTCAAAGACGTGGTTTCTAACGAGAAGTTTCCTTTCTCACAGAGAAGAATTAATCCAGCTTGGGGAGAGAAGTTTCTAAAGACTTCACTAGTACCAGTAAACAACATATGGCCCTCCATCAGAACCGAGAGGCATAGTTCTCATTTGCCAAGGTTATTCACTAGTACCTCTATGTCATATTCTGGAAATCTTTCTGAATTTGATGAACCAAGGTGGTATTGGATGCCTGGATGTTGATATTTGCTCCCCAAGGCTTGGTGCCTGTAGCTATTATCTTAAAAAGGTTTATCTGTGATTTAAGCCAATAATGTTGGATGAACAGGGTGGTGTTGTGCAGGATGTTGACACTCAGTCACTGGAGTCAATCCCTGTTATCAGACTTTTGGCACGTCAAAACATTCTAAAGTATGTATTCCTGCATCTAACTAATGGTTTTAAATAAAAGAAAATTAATTCTTGCAAGAAAGATGAAGATCTGTCACTGCATTGGTGTTTGGATTCCAGACAAGGATTAGGCTGTGAGCCAAAATGGTCACCAAGATGCTCAGAATTTGACTGGATGGTGGAGTTATCTACTTGGTATTAAAGATCCATGCTCACGAAATGGATCAGTTCCCAAGGGGGAGAATTTTAAGGTGGAGGGGATAAGACTTGGATTTTTTCAATGGGCGTCAGGCTTAGCTCATCCTTTTTCTTTCTTTCTTTCTCTTCTTTTTTGTTTTCTGAGTAATGCGGGCTTAGCTCATCTTATCATGACTTTTATTTACATAGACAGTATTGGATGTAACATTCACACTGTAGCCCCTGAAGAAGCATTAACCTTTGTACAATGCATATATCAAGTAATTATCAAAGGGAAGAAAATATCAAGATAATTTGGCATAATGCAACAGTGTAGGTTCAGGGATTCTTCATGAAGACATGCACTGATGCACTTAACCCATTACAAATGTAAATTATTTGCCTACAAAAATTAACAATTGAAAACATTGTTGGGTTTGTTAAAGATGTTCATTAATGTCTAGTTACTCAACATATTGCAAACACAAAAAGAAAAAAAAAAAAAAGGAAACAAAACTGAAGGTAGTTGCAGAGGTATCCAAAGGCCAAAGCACCTGTTTGGGATTCAAAGGACCTATTTGAATCGAATCCGGATCTCCTATAGCTGTACATCTCCTCATAAATGGTAATATGTAAATATGGAAGATGTTTCCAATGTACAGCTATATGTCCTGTGGGTAGGTGATCCGAGCTCATTTGAATCACTTTTGTAGTGTCCTGTGGGTAGGAGATCCGAGCTCATTTGAATCACTTTTGGAAATTTGCAACAATCCTAGTATTAATTACATTCTTAAGTGTTTCATACTCAAGAGTCATAAGATCCAGAGAAGCCCAGCACTGCAATTTTTAATGTTGAGGGATGACTTTCCTGGTGGCATTTTATAATTTTGTAAATGGTGGTGGAATTTTATAATTTTTGGTGTTAAGTGAGCATGGCTTGCAAGAAATTTTAGAATAAAATTGCAAATTGTCTCAGGGGAAAAAAAGAAAGGAAAGAAAAAGAAAAATCACTTCATTTCTAGCCAGCTTTACTTGCAAACAAACATGAAAGGGGTATTTCCTTGCATGATTTGTCAGTAAACAATTTACCACTCTCTTAACAGAACGAACAATTTACAATGCATTCTATAATGTGAGTTGTTTTTGTTGTTGCTGGTTCCAAAAACAAATCAAAATCATCTAATTCGAAAACAGATTGTTTCTCAAAACAAAAACACAAGAAAACATATTTTTTGTTGTGTATATGTATTTACTATTTTCAAAACTGAAACAAAAACATGTTCTTGAATTTCTGATTTTAAAAATATGTTTTCATCTGGTTATTTAATAGCATGTGTTCCATAAATCATATAATTCTTATACTAAATTTGTTTTTGTTTAAAAAAACCATAATTTTGATGGTTCAAAAAACTTGTATTGTTTTTTGAAATACGAGAGAAACAGAAAGTTGAGGGAAAGTTCTTGAGTATTTCGCAAAATATATTAAGAACTTTCCCTCAAATTTCTGTTTCTCTCTTGTTTTCTATCAAACCAAACATAGCCTAAGGGAGTATTTTCCTATGTCTATGGTTATTGCTAAAGGTGCAACTTGGGTGGATCCAATCCGAGTCTGACCCAACCCAACTCAAGTTTTTGCAGGGGTTGGACCTAAGTTTTTGGTCTGTAGGTTGGGCTTGGGTTGAGGCCTCAGGTAGCCCGAGCCTAACCTGAATCCGTCCAATATATATATATATATATATATATATATATATATATATATATATATATATGTGTGTGTGTGTGTGTGTGTATGTATGTATATATATTTTGTATACATGTTAATATGTTAAAGTATGCACATGCACAACCCAAGTTGTGTTGGGTGAAGCTTAGGGTGGGCTTAACCTCGGGTTGGGCCAGGCTTGAATGCAAGGTTTGCAGCTTTGGGGTTGGGCTTGGGTCGACCTTCACCCTGACCCAACCTGCACAAGTAGCACCCCCTAGTTACTGCTACATAAATAAATATGTATTATTTTTTTCTGATGTGGCAGCTTTTTATTTAAAAAAAAACAATATTAAATATTATTTTTTCTCAATATGCATGAATTTGTTTTTGTTATTTATTTTTTAGAAACAAAAACAAAATCATTTATATTGGCGAACAAAACCTAATAAAGGAGACGGGAAACATTTAAAATGCATATCAAGGGAGAGCTCATCAACATGTAAGATTTTGTTTTTCCTAAATGTGTAAAGATATCATCTTGGATTACTATCACATGAAAGGACAATTTACAAAAAGGAGTTCTGTTGGCTATAATTTGAGATACAATTCTCATGTTTTGTCTACTTGTCTAGATGCCAAAATTTTTAACCAAATTAATGGAGAAGGGACACTTGTGGAAATTAAGGTGGGTCATTCTTGTGGAAGGCTTCGAACCCCTCCTACTTATATTTATCTATACCATTTATAAAAATGAGGGTGGTAACAATTTTTAGTCAAAAAGCCTGATTTTACTTTCCCTTTTTACCCTTTATGATTTTTGTTTTTTCAGTAATTTATTTAACTATCATGATTCCTGAGGCCCTATGCTAATTTTTAGTAAAAGAGCCTGATTTTATTTTCCCCTTTTACCCTTTATAATTTTTGTTTTCCAGTAATTTATTTAACTATCATGATTCATGAGGCCATACGTTGTCCATCAAACTTTTTCCAACGATAAAAAATGAGAGTGCAAATTGGTAACATGGTTGTATCTTGATTTTACTTTCCATCTTTACCCTCAATAATTTTTGTTTTCCAATGTTCTCTTTTGATCATTCAAGTATTTGATCTTATCATAAATGGCCATGAGCACTCTCTGGTGCTGACCTTGTTGCTACATACTATTTTCATGTAACTCATTTTAACCATCCATAAATTCTCATCAATTACACACATGAAATATAAGGACTGCTAAATGGTGATTGGAGATCCCATAACCAATAATCTATCGTTATTTATGTTTTTGCTGAAATCATATATCTGTCAATTATTCTATAAATTCACCAAGATATTTAGAATAAAAATTAAAAATTCATGAACCTTACTTAGGATTAACATAGTGCATGTGAAATCATCTAAACACTAAAACTTGAAAAGAATACAAAAGACACCTCTTATTGAATTAATATTAATATTAATTTAGTACTAAAAAAATGAGAATGTTGCAATTGGTTTGGTCAATTGCAAACCAATTGATCGGTTTGAACCGTTCAATGGTTTGGTCGGTTTTTATTTTTTTAAATTTTTTTATTTTTTGTCAGAATGGGTCGTCCATTCGGTTTGAACAATCGGACCGTTCGACCCAGGAACCAGACCCCTGATCGGTTCATTGTCTGATTCGGTTTTAAAAACCTTGGTAAAAAAAACCTTGATTTTATTTTTGAACTTTACCTTCAACTTTCTATTTTTTTCCATTGTATATATTGCCATTGCAAAAGAATTGTGAAAAACATAAAATGAAGAAAATAATATAAATTACAAAAAAACAAAGAAATGCATAGAAAATTTACTAAAAAAATATAGAAATTCATAGAAATTTCTATACCATACTAAAAAAAAGAGAATGTTGCAATTGGTTTGGTCAAAACATCATGATTTTACTTTCCAACTTTATCCTTAACTTTCTATTTTTTTTCCCATTATATATATGTCATTGCAAAATAATTATGAAAAATCACATAAAATGAAGAAATAATATAAATTACAAAAAACAAGAAATACATAGAAAATCATAAAAATTTAAGAAAAATAACATAAATTACAAATCTATACCATACCAAAAAATGAGAATGTTGCAATTGGTTTGATCAAAAAACCCTAATTTTACTTTCAAACTTTACCCTCAACTTTCTATTTTTTTCCGTTGTATATATTGTCATTGCACAATAATTGTGAAAAAACACAAAAAAATGAAGAAAATAATATACATTACATAAAAACAAAGAAACATAAAGAAATTTACAAAAAAAAATAAAAAAACATAAAATTGAAGAAAAAAGCATAAATTACAAAAAGAAAAAGAAAAACCGTAAATTACAGAAAAATGAAAAAAAATAAGAATTTATATCTACTACCATATATAAAAAATGAGAATGATTCAATTAGTGTGGTCGAAAGACCTTGATTTTTCATACCAATTCTACCCCTTAGCTTTTTGGTTTTTCCAACATATCCCAATTTTATATGAGGGCACCAAACCCATCAACTCGTTAATGACCCATTTTGGGTTCAACCCAACCCAACCTGCCCAACCCATTAAATTTTCACATAATACATAAATTCTAGACAAGTATAACTATAAAAAATACATAATATACAAATAAAGATAGAAATTGTAGAAAATAACATAAATTAAAGAAAAAATAAAAAATGAAAATAATTATAAAAAACATAGAAAATGAGAAAAATAATATAAATTACAAAAAACAAAGAAATACACAAAAAATTAGAAAAACATAAAAATTGATGAAAAATAACAAAAAATACAAAAAAATACAAAAAAAAAATCATTCCATGGGCCCTAAACATGTTTGTCAGTTGGGCTCACGTCTTATATGGGCATTTGGCCATTGGTAATGTACGTTATCATGTGTGTGGTTGTTAAGTAGGGCCTGCAACTCATTTCCTCAGTCGTATGTAACATTGTGACACATTATAAATCGTCCAATTGTTTTATTCTTGGACAAATGTGCGGAGGTGATCAACGTGCCTAGAAGGTGTTTGCATACATGTTACTCTAGTGGTTGGTTGATAAATTTTGCTTCCGATTAATTTTTTTATTTCCTTTTTAGATAAAAAGTAAGAAGAAAATGTTTTTAGGCTTAAATGTAAGTTATTTAATAGTCATCTTAGATAATGACTTCTGCTATTCAATAGTTAATTGAATAAATTAACATAATAGCCTAGTTTACTTCTAATCATTAATAGTAATTATTTTCTTAGATTTTAAGTTATTACAAAATAGGAGATCGGTTAAGAGTGGCATCTCCTATTCTCCATAAATTATGTGTTTCATTGGGATGAACTTTATCTATATATAATGTTGTTGAATGTAATTTTATAATTGATTTGGTGCATTAATGTTTCAATTTGATGCATTTGCAACCAACATTTTATAATTATAAAATTCAGATCTTGGCATTTTGTGAGGATAGTCTTTTTTATGTATTATATAATTGTCTTAGGACTTGAATGGTATGTGAACTTTCATCTATGCCCGAGATATAAAAGCATAACCAAACATCACCATCAATATCAAATGCCATGTGCGACACAGGCCATTCCATTGGTATTGATAAAAAGTGAGGGAAGTAAGGAGGGGACAAAGGAAACTTTGCCGTTGTGGAAAGGTGGTTAAATTCATTAGGTATTAAACAAGTAAGCGATTTGGGGTTTTGCCATGTGTCCATAAGAATTTCTTGGGATTGGGAACTCTCATCTTTAGAGTTTACATGTAAGCATGTTTGTAGTTACAGCCATTCTAAAAGCTCGCCCTCTACCACATGGCGTAATGTCTCGTAAGAGCACTTAAGTGTTTGAGGATGGCGCTGCAAGTGGTGCAATGCCTGGGCGTCACGGGGGGTCCAGATGTAGTAGGCATGTTAGGTAAGCACAATGAGTGAGCACGTAATAGCTGTGTGACACATGTCTCAGTTAATGTGCCTTTCATCTAAACGTTTTTGCTCTGTTAGATATAAATTATCCATTATTTTATTATCTTTGTCAAAATAATTAAAAATAAAAACAATGAAAAAGGAAAACCTAAACATATTGGGAATTGGAAATCATTTACGTTTTCCTTTTTATTGTTTTTTATTTTTAATTATTTTGACAAAAATAATTAAATAATGGATAATTTCTATCTAACATAACAAAAACATTTGGATGAAAGACACATTAACTGGGACATATATCACACAGCTATTACGTGCTCACTCATTGTGCTTACCTAACGTGCCTACTACATCGGGACTCGTCACGGGGGTGTTCACAACTTTGACACTTTGTGACACGGCACTCCTGGTACGTTACCGTCATTGCAGCATTACCTTTTGCGAAAATGTGTTTAGAATGATGTTATTACCACCGAAAAGAAGGTATGACATTGCAAGTGATGCCATAGACTTTGCGATGGTAAACCCCATCATGTACTTACACATACGCACCACGAAACTGATGCCTTTTAGATTCATAATAATCATGGATTTCTCTCTGCATGGGTTGTCATTGAGAGATGGAATACATTAAAAGAGCTAGCATTGGCAACGTTTTGGCCTTTTTGTGGTTTTAGAAGCTGCTTTAAGAATTTTTAGTAGAAGTTGGAATGGCTCGGGCAGGTCAAGAAAGTGCCCAATCTTAGCCCAAATAGATAGTCGGGTTTATATTCGATCTGAAATGAAGGTGAAGGCTTTGTGGGTCTGGTTCCAAAATGCCTGAATCAAGTTTATATTAGTCCTGTTAAACCTGTAAAAAAGGATTCTCAAAGAGAAACTAATGAAACTCAAAAGTAATTACTTCATTCAATTCAATGCCAAAGATCTTGTACAAGGGCCTATTTATAGGTAAAATCCAACTTTCCCGAAATAATAAAATTACTAAAAAAAGAAGACTCAAATTTCCTAAAACATCTTATTTTAATGAGTTGGGACTCCTCAACTAAGCTAAAACAGATAAGATGCATGACTTACTAAAAAGACAAGTTTTTGAGAAAAAATGCTTGTTTTGGAGCAATGCGGTGTAACTTGGGTGTTTGAAGCCTCCTAGTTTGTTTTGGCCCCTTTTCTTCTTTTCCTTCCATTCATGGGTTTCTATCAACTGTTCAGCCACTTGTTCTTCCTCACAATGTCCCAATGACCAATTGAAGTGTTCAATCCAAATCTAAATTAGGGTTACAACTTGGGCCTGGTAAACAGTACAACATTACATCAATAGCTCTTTTCCTACAAAGATAATAATAGCGGGATTTGAAACTGCATCACCACTGAGACAATTCATTGAACCGTCAACTGGACTATCCCTCAGTTGGTTTGAGCCAAACTTAATTAGCTTGATATCTGTATGCATAAATATTATATAAATGTTTATTTATATATATATAAGGTTATCTATCTATCTATCTATTATCTATAGTTGGTTTCACATGTTTCCTTATGCAACTGTTGGTGCATGTCTACAAGACGATCATTAAGTTATGTTTGAAACTTTCCCTTAACCTCTTATTTCTTTCTTATTTTCTATCAAATCAAATATAGTCTTAAGAGTCTAGATCATCAAATTAATGATACAAAGCAGTAGAAATAATCCATTAACGCATACAATTATAGGCATTTAGACCTAAGAAAATAACTATAAAGTATAAAGCCACACCGCAGTTGAGAATATTTTACTTTGGCAAGATGAGAATAGCTTTGGTCGCCCATTGGCGTAGTTCATGTTAAGTACTAATTAATGTGCAAAATGGGTACTCCTGGGGTTGTAGCAACACATCCAGAACTGACCCAATTATGGAGAATTTGGGACCATTATGGGTCTAACCCGATGAGACCCGATTATAATTGATAGCTCTACTTTAATCTGTGATTTCACAATAAACTTATAAATGCATTTGAACATCACATATAATACTATATGTATATCATGAAAAGAAAAAAAAAAAAAAAACAGATCTTAGGGATATTATTGTAATATGCTATATATGAATACAATTAATTTTATATTTAATTGGTTTCAGGTCTTAATCGAGACCGAATTCAGTCAGTGCAAAGCCCATTTGAACAGCCATCATAGCCTTGCATTGGGGATATCTCTCCATGAAATAAAGCACAGAAGTATAGAGATATTCCCGATACAAGGCTATAAAGGCTGTTCAAACAACGGGCCTTGCTCTGACTGAAGCCAATCTCGTCTTAATCAGTTCAGTTCAGAACAACCACACCAATCCGAGTCCAGATCTTCTGGTCACTCATACCTAACTGTACATTGAGAACATCGATGACAGCAGATCCAACAATATGTCATGGTCAGCAGATCCAAACTCTACCAATCCAGGTCCAATTATAACCAGAACAATATAGACGAAGACAGTATATAATTGGGATAGTTTGGTTCACTTCTCCCCATTCTATTCAACCCATTAACAGAATGACTCGATGTCTGTTGTGTGGGTGTGTGAGAGAGAGATCCGCTGGCCAATGTTCAATGCTTTTGCTTTACAAGATTCAACCCAATAAATTACAATGCCACTAAATCTCTTTTTTAATAAAAGAATTCAACATTAAGAATTAAAATAAACCCTAAAAAAGATAGATAGAGAGAGAGATCCACTTTGCTATACAAAGATTCAACACAATAGATTACAGTGCCATTAAGTCTTTTTTTTTTTTTTACTTTCTCTTAGGATATGTTTGGTTTGGAGGAAAATGTAGGGAAAGGTAGGCTATGTATAGGTTTCTCTACCTTTTCCTTCCTTTCACTACCTTTTCCTTCAAACCAAACACAGCCTAAAAGAATCAACAGTAAGAATTAAAGTAAACCCTAGAAAAAGATAAATGGAGAAAAGGAAAAAAATAACTAGCTCCCTTAACAAATAGCTTTAGTGGAACATGCATTCAACCTTGTATTTATTTATTAGTAGACAATTGGATGGAAGGTGAAACAAGGAAGGGCTTCCCATTCTTAGTTTTGATACATGGCTCTTTAGGTGCAATGGACATCCATATACAGAGCAAATTAATACGGAACTATCAGAATAATTTTATTACTTAATTCAATCTAGGAGACCAAATTCATTAACTAATTACCAATAGAGTCTGGTGGGGGCTGGGGCCACTAATTTACCAAGTTGAGATCTAGTTTCAAGGGACACCCTTCATGCCCTATCCTAGCCCCCCCCCCCCCCCCTAAACTAAACACAGTCCCATTAACCTAATAAATTTTTGTTCTGTGGGCTTCTTCTAGACTTCTAGTGGGAGGACACATAGTAGGTTTGAGGCCAACATTAAACAATCACTCAATAAAAATGGATTGCTTCCACAACCAGCATCATCAAATTCCAGTCAGACCAAATAGTTTATCCTTTTCACTTAACAATTGTAGGTTCTGCCATCCCCATTTCCTAGTTGCCAACTATGGAAGTTCTGCAAAAGGAATCCATACACTTGCTTGTACACCATTCCTCACTAATAGCAATTAGGCTTTAAATGTATAAAAGTCACAGTCAGGTCCAGATTAGCTGAATGCGATGGCTGTGTTATTGACTGTTTAGTTAATAATAACGTCCCACATCAGTCAAAAAGTGCATATGCCCCACAGTCACTCAATCTCTCCCTTCATGAGTATGGCTGTAATGGTGTTATTATTAGTTATACAGCCCCATAACACAACCATTGCATTCAGCTAATCCAGTCTCATCACATTCATTCAAGATGAAGTGGGTCGCTAATCACAAATCTAAATAGCCTACGTTTTTTAAATCAAATGAAAAAAAAAAACCGATTTAATACAGGGAGTCCCAAACAAAGCCCCATCTTTATTACAGGGTAATCATTAACTAGTAAGATTGAAGGTTGGAAAGTGGGAAGTAGGGCCAGGTTATGTTTAGGGGTGCAACTCGTGTTTGCTCAATTTAACATTTAACACTATTTTAGGCTTGGGCTTCAGGTTGGGTCCATTCAAATTTTGATAAAATCTCAACCCTAACCTGTCCAAATTACACCTCTATTTATGCTAATCATAACCCAACTTGAATTGTAGAACCCCCATCATAACCTTAACCCAACCTGACTTTCATTAGGTTGGGTTTGGGTTTGGTCAATTTCTTCACTCCTTTTCGCTTTAGGAAAAAAGTGTCCTTACTTCTTTGACTTAGATTGGCCATTCAGACTTAATTAAGTTTAGCATCAATATTTAGGTTGCATTTGGCATTCCTTATTTTAAGGACTTATTTCTTTTTGGCAATTAAAAACTGTGTATAGGGGCATTTAAGCAACAAAAGGAGATAAGTCCTTAAAATAAGGAACGCAACCTTATATGGGAATTAATATCACACTTATGTTACACTAAGGGGGCATTCTGTTTTTGGATTTTGAGAGGGGGAAAGTTGGTCAATGGGATTTTGATTCCCATTGACCAAGAAACATGTTTTTTTAGCAGTTCCTAGGTGGATAAATAACTTTCTCACCTGGGGAGAAATTGCCAACACTTGAATGAGACAAAAATACCCCTTTTGATAATGGACTTTTATGGATAAAATGGTCATTGCCTTATTTACATGAAAAATGAAAGAATATAGACAAATACACTTGCTCGAGTAAATAACTTACCGAAGATCGAATAGGGCGTAAAAATAATCTTTCAAATTTTAAGTCCTTGATAGATATCTATATCTATACCTATAGTATTTATAAAAGTATGAATGAGGTGTAATTTTCTAAAATTTTCGTTGAACAAAATCTGTCCATTCAACTTGAGTTATCATATGATGAATAAATTTGTAGTTTATAAAACTTTAAATAAGATGGTTGAGATTGCTGTAATTATTATAACAAAGGTCACATAAATACGCCACCTCATCTTCTTATCAAAGTCCATTCAACAAGACAGGAAAAAAAAGTGTCGCTTCAACTCTGCATATGTTTCTTCTTCCGGTTTCAGTTCTTAATTATGACTCATGCGTAGATAACTATTTGAAACCTGGCACATAAAAATGTAAATGGAAATTTGGGCCAGTTATGTTTAGGGGTGCAACTTGTGTTGATCCAACTTAACATTTTACACTGTTTCGGGCCTGGGCTTCAGGTCCAATTGGAACAAATTCTTCACAATTGAAAAGTTCAGTTCAACATGTCCCTTCGTTATTAATTGTGTTAACTGCAGAGTCCTGTTGCAAACATATCCTCCCATGGCTCAATTCAATATGTCCCGAGATCAGGGAACCTTGTTGCACGTTTGATTGCCCAATTTGCTGTTGAAGGTCTAGAATTATCTCTTGGCCATTGTTTCTAGAGTTCCCGAATTATATAATCTGTAAAGCTATGTACCTTGAGCATTCTTAATATATTGAGGTTTCTTCTAAAAAAAGTTCTTTTGGTTTTCATGTGCAAATAACATGCATAATTACTAATATATGAAAAGGTATAAATCTATGAGGCCGGAAGGAAATGATATTCTTTTTGCTTTAGGAAAAAGTATTCTCATTTCTTAAGACCTGAGATTGGCCATTTATATATATTAATAAGTACGTACATGCTTTGCATGTGGCAATTTTTTATGATGATGATGATATTAAATAATATGTTTCAATTTTTTAATAATTTTTTTGTATTTTTATGTCTACAAAAATTATTTTTATTTGTCACATTATGATAAATATACGATATTAGAGATGCACCTAAATGTTTTCTACATTTTTTTTTTTTGCATTTTTTATACTTTTGTGTGCTTTCATCTTTTTTAATTTTTATTATTATTTAACTATGACATCAAAGGTTGACACAGTTTGGCCCAAAAAGGTTGAATTATATTGTTGACTCCGCTAAATAGTAAAGCATCTCCATTTTTGGGTTGGTATTTAATTTGTATTTTATTTCTATCACAAAAAAGATAATTATTCTTTATCACACTTATTTTTTTAATATAGTTAATTAATATAGGATTCAATGAAATAATGGGAGTTAATACCTTAAATATAAATCTTAATGAAAGAAAATTGAATGAAGAGAAATATAGTAGTTAAAAATTGCACTTTGTGACCTCACAACTATAGAGGTACAAATTCAAAAATAGGGGTATTCTAGTCAAGAAAAGGATTAACAAATGTTAATAGGAGTTAATACCTTACATATAAAACTTAATGAGAGGGATTTGAATAAGAAGAAAAGTGATTGTTAAAATTACATTTCTATCCTTACAATTAGAGAGGGATCAAATTAAAAGATGAGGTATTTTAATCAAACAAAAATTCCACCCTATCATTCACACTTTTAATAGTAGTAGTAGAAATCGGCTGCAGCACTCACAAAACCATGCTCACACTGTCGGCACAGCCTTTTTTACGGGAAAATATTTCCAATGCATGGTGTAAAAGGTTATACAAACAGTGTGAGCACGGTCTTGTGAGCACTGAAACCGATTTCGTAATAGTAATAGCAGCAGTAGATAGATAAATATAAAATATATGGGTATGATACCGAAAAAAAAAAAAAAACATGATACTAGAAGAGCTTTGACCAACTAACCCCCAACCTGATTGGCTACTACCTTTCATTCGTTATAAATTTATCCTATATCATATTATGTCTATTTGGTATCATTGTCGAACCCAACATGTATGTCATTCAACCTGAACTTAACTTTTGCTGTTTTAAACGATCCAAAGTTAAATTGGGGTCATAATTTTAACCTTAAGCCAAAACTGATCCTACAGCTCTACCTATAAAAAGACCCTAATCTAACCTTCAACCCAAATACCCAATACCAACCCAA
Source organism: Nelumbo nucifera (assembly GCF_000365185.1). The sequence continues at coordinate 3,544,442 of NW_010729103.1, read as the reverse complement.
CTTTTTTATATTCAGCTTGGGTTCGGTTCAGCATACCTGGCCCATGCAAGTGTTGCAGTCCTAAACATACAAATTCAATGATTTTAAATCCACCCAAAAATTAAAATTCCAAAAATCTCCTGTTTCACAGTCTACAAATTAAAGATACCCAAATTAGTGGTTGGGTCAAAGATTATTGCCATTCTAGTGAGAACATAATGGGCAAAGAATGGGGGCCATACCTACAGACCATAGGTTTCTTTCTAGAGACGCAGGTGAAGAAAGAGTGATGTGTCTTACCCTAATAAACTATGTGACCATCAAAAGTAACTATAAATAAACTAGCATAAACAAAGTATCAGCAAAAAGAATACTCTCTTCCTAGGGAAAAATACAAAATGAAAAGAATATTCCCCATAAAGAATAATGCAGTAATTGATATAACATTTGGAGTGGGATTTGTAAGCACATACATTATGATAATTTAAGATCATAACGTCATGCCTTCAGTATTGCTCCACTTCACTGCTCACAAGGATTGAATCTGAGCTTTGAGAGAAAAAAAAATATTAAAAAAGAAAATGAAGGAATATAACTTGACCTAATGAGGCAACCATGCAATGTGACATGTGGTGTTCTTTTATATACGACAGTAGTCGTCCCACCCTTGTTATCAGTTAGTACAATCAATGACCATATGTAACTGGTTTTCCTATTTCAAAGTTCATAATTTCTTGTTAAATGGTCTCAGCAGAAATATATAGAAGCTCATCATCACCTTCTAATAAAGAATCCAGACTTGAAACAATTTCTCTGTTTGATTTTGAACTTTGAACATTGACTTTTAAGTTCTCACAGTCAAATATTTTCATGTTGAGAATGCATTCATGTGGAACCCCAGAAGTCCTCTCTCTGGTCTTACAAGCTGCTAAACATTTACTGAACCTCATTGAAATTATAAGCAAAGGCAGGAGATGCACAGCACTGCAATATATGCAGAGGAGAAAACATCTCTTGAAGCAATTTGTCATTGCATAGTCAGAGAAAAGAAGTGTCAAAAAGTAAATGCTAAGGCTGAACTTGCCATTGATATCAAGCCAAGAGGAAAAATTCAAAATGAGTGGAACAGAAAAGTATATTTCAAGATCCTTGAAGTTAAGCTGATGAAACTAAGAAATAGATTATAAAAAGTATTTCCTCCAAAATTTGCAGAAATCCATCTGAAGGAGCCTTCATTGTTACAGATCCAACTGAATTGCTACAAGCACTCAGCAAAACCAAACTTTTATATTTCAAACAACTAAAGACCCTTCTAGTTAAAAAAGAACCCATTAGATCATAGAGGTTCCTTACATCCAAGCTTAAAAAGCACTAACTTCATAATTGCTTCAGCAGTGTCACCTTCCCAAACAAAAGCTAGGTGTGTTGATTAGCCAAAAAGAAAAAACAGATGTGAAATTGGAAGGGAAGACTTCCCTCAACACTCAGCCCAAAATACCTGAATTAAACCCCAAGTTTCTCGGAATTTATTGTCAAATGCAATGAAGCTATAGAAGGTTCCCAATTGAATGCCTGACTTTTTCCAAATGCAAGAAATGCAGGAACCCTTGGTATACACAGACAGTTTAAAGAGGAAAAGAAACAATTCAGTCTCCTAACTGATTAAAAAACAGTATCAACAACTGATCAATTGAAGATTAGCGGTTAACACTTCTAACATCAAGATGTAAAGATTATTACTGAACATAGTAACATCCAAAACATAGATGTAGCCATGGAACTCTTCAAAATATCCATGAAAAAGTGGGATTCAGAAAAGTAACCATGAAAAAGTTGTTCAAATTTTAGAGTGCTGATGTCAACATTCCACCACATCTATGATGGGTGCAGTGGTGGCTGGTGCATTGTAACCATAATAAGGTCACGATTTTTTCTGACCTAAAATACAACAAACATATGGATTTTAAGAAAATAGGTACAGGTTGAATTTTTTATGAAGATGTCAGCAGAAATTTTATCAATACTGAAAATTAATTTGGAATCATTAATGGGAGCCAATAACTTCATGCATGAACAAAGTGAAAACCGATTTTGGCATATGGTTGGTGCAAGTTAAAAGAGAAACCACTATAATGGGTTATTGTTTAGCATTATGTGCATATGGTCAATGCAATAGCAGTACAATCTACAATGGGTTAGTTTTTAGCATTAAACATGATTAGGTTCATCCTGCTATTAGCAAATGCATACATTGCAGGTAGAGATCACATGGTTGAAACAACAATAAGTTAAACATGTTCAAATTATTTAATATGTAAATAGGGTTCGACTATGATATCGAAAAGACATGGTATCCGAAAAAACTTGTGACCAATCCAGTCAGTATCACAAATGTGATAGCTAATCAGGTGGTATTAATCAAAATTCATGGGTGGGTTTCGATTGGTAAAAAATTCCTCTGGTACCATGTCTTTGAGGCATCCTAGATTTTCCCATATAAATAATACAGATTTCAAAAATATAGGTGAAAAGTTTTAGCGCCAAATGCCAATCAAACACAAACCCTCTTACTTTATACAAACTTAAGATTGGCGGTGTAAGACAAGCTCACATTAGCAAAATTAAGAAATGATATAAGCTCCTATAGTTTAAGTTTAATAATGGATATGACATTAAATAGGAAGAAATGACAAAATAGGGTTTATGTAATTGGGACAAGGCTTGGATGATGATGATGATTTTATTTGACTTGCATTTTCATTTATGCTAGGTTGTTCTTATAAATCCAACTATAAGGTTGCATTTGAATTAGGGTGACCTTGTGGCATTTGCAGACATAGAACTTAAATACAATTCCACTCCCACAATACCAATGCAGCCTGAGTAATTAAGGTTTCTCATAGCATATGATTGCTATAAGAATTGCAAATAATTAATGAACCATGAAACAAGAATATATATATATATATATATTGAGGGTTTCAATCCCAACTAGAATAAAGGAAGTTGATAAAGTTGTAGAAAAGTTTTCACTCCATGAGTGGGATATGAGTGGGATAAGTGTCCTTCCAAGCATTCCACTGACAGACATGGTATCATCAGGTTGAAAATCAAGCCCTAGTACATTGCTGTCCTTTCACTTGGGTGCTTGGAAGGACCTTGCATCCTTCATTCAAGGAGTCAAAATAAACTCAAAAACCTTGATGCATTCAAGGATAATGCATGAAGTGGCACACTATTTGTTAAATAGGTGACAATATGTAATAATAGGCTGTGTCAGAATGACTCCTATATATATGGATCGCCACCATCACCAAAGTGTGAAACTAGTGAAGAACTTTTTTTGGGTGGGTGTGGAGGAGAGGGACAAGCCTTGGTGGAATGAATGCTTTGGTCACTGAAAAAAAGATTCAAAGGCATGCTTCGTTTGAGTTATCATAATGCCGGAAGTACCTCTTTGAATCACAACTTCAAAGGTGGAAGCTGAAACCTATTTGATAGATGTGTGACATATGACATATGTAGTCCTTTATGTTCTTTTTTCTTTTTCTTCTCTTCTTTACAACCAAACTTAAAAAAGGAGGTGAGAGGAAAAGGTAGTAATAGATTTTCTTTTAAAAACTCGGGAGAAAAGCACAAAAAGGAGTTAGGTTCCCTCCTATAGTTGATGGGAGATAATTTAACAAAAAGTTATAAATTCAATTGTTTTAATAATTTGCAAGATTAACTATTATCACAAGTTTATTGAGAAATGTCTTTGATCTCCTAATTAAAGCTCTAAAATATGGGAAACAAAAAGAGTGTTTGTCAATATATATGATTTTGTTTTTCAAAACAAAAACAACAATCACATAAACAAAATTATAGGGTTTTTGGCTCTGACAACCTCTGTACTTCGCGAAAAGACCACTTTTGCCCTTTTACAATCTGATAGGTCAATTTAGACCTTATACTTAAAAAAAAAAAAAAAAAAACCACCGTTAACCCCAAAACGCACGATGTTACTAACATGGTGCACAATCTGTTAAATAATGAATAAAATAATAAGAAATGCTGATATAGCACTGTTAAACTCAAAAAACTAAAATATTGCAAGTGGATCCCATTAAATAAAATAAAAAACTATTTAATGTATAATTAATAAATGTTGAAAATAATATATAAGTGGATCCCACTTGAACTTTCCTCTTTTCAAAGAAAATAATAAGTGGATCCCACCTCTCTCTCTCTCTCTCCCCATCCCCCCATCGTCTTCTCCTTCCTTTTAACCTGCCACCATGGCTACAACTCTCAACAGTGGCAATTAACATTCCCCCCCCTAATCCTCTCCTCATCTGGTCCATCTTAGTTCTCTTTACTTTTTGATGGTTGCTCTTTTTTTTTCGTGACATGAAACAAAAATAATTCAAAACTTGACCAACTATAAAACAACAATTAGGCGTGGTTGGAATTCTAATACCTACCAAGGAACAGAAATTTAACAACCATAATTCCTTAATCGAACAAATTGAAGCCCATGTCCACATTAGAATCTTCCTTATCTTCAACTTTCTCTTCCTTCTTCGAGCTTGTTCGTTTCCTCTTAACTCTTATCTCTTAAAAGAAATCTTTTAACTTTACGAGAAAAATGGTTGTTTGTTTCCTCTTATCTCTTATCTCTTAAAGTGTAATCATACAACTTTTTGTTTTCCAATGATACCCCCAAAAAGACAAACAAAAACTCTCATATATGGGATCAAAATAAATATATGACAATTTTCATAATTTAGAATTCAGAATTCAGAACAACATTCTCTGCATTTAGAGTTCAGAGGAAAGAAAAATTCACCAATACCAATATACCTCTTAATGTAATTATTGCACTTTCAGATGTCAGATTTCAGAGCAAACGAACATGCCCTTTGACTCAGCCGCAGCAAGTGCAGCAGCAACATTTCCAATACCAGTGCTTGCAGAAACAACGACAACGTAACAGAAATACCACTGCCAAAAAGAATCAAAGACAATTTTGCCCTAGCAAAGGCAATTAGCTCTATGATGTCCTTCCTCTTTATTTCACTAAAGAGCTCTAATCTATCATCCTCTACTTCAGCCCCAACTTATTCGAGGATGCTATTAGGGTCACCGGTGGAGGGTTAGAGGTTTCTGCCAAGGACAACAAGCAGATACAGGGAAATGACCTTCATCTCATCTTGTTTGCTAGGGGAACTAGCTTTTTTATGATTGCTCTAAGAAAGTTGATGTACATATAAGAGCCGCCCACAAAGAAGATTTATCGCTCATTGACAATTTCAAATATTTAGATTTGTCCTTGAGTCAAGAAAGCAAAATGGTTGTGTCATATGTGATTCCCAAAAAGTTCGTGCCATGTTTGCTCTGCTAGTTGTCCCTTTGTGTCTCTTTCCCTAATGTTAAGGATTGAAAATAAGTTGAATGAATTGAGAGGTCTAGGGAATAGGGGTTTCCTCCTTACCATCACCTCCTGGAAGTAGGGGTGGATCGAGTGGAGTCGCATACTTGGCTATTCGAGCTCGGCTCGTAGGAATAGTATCAAGCTCGAACTCGATTCGAGCTAGAGACTTAAGCTCGAGCTCGGCTCCGCTTGAGTTCGACTATAAGCCAAGTTTTTTTCTTGAAAAATAAAAATTATATGTATAAAATTATTTTTTTATTTTTTAGACAAAAAATTAAGAATTTTAAAAATCATTTACTATTATACATACATACATACATAATTAGTCCCTACCGTATATGTTAAATGTTGATATATTTTATTTGTGTTCTGTTTGAACTTTGAAAAAAATGGTTATTTATGATAAAAACTAAAAAACATAAAGCCAACACAAGTATAATACAGTTCTATATTAAATTTAAAGATATATTGACAAAAAATCAATTTTGCTTAAAAAACTAATCATTTAAATATATATTTTGGTTTTGCATAAAAACTAAAAAGAAATAAACTTAAATATAAATAGATATTTTAGTTTAAAATATATATAAAAACCAACTAAACCGATAAATCAACCCAAACTGACCCTTCATGTTTAGGTCGATTTTGCTTCAGGGTCAGTCGGTTTCGGTTTAGTCAATAAGTAAACAAACTAGGTTGGGTCGGTTGAAAAAAATGACTCAAACCAATCCAACCCAACTTATGAACACCCTTAGTATCTATATATATAATAAAAATGATTTATCTAATACAAGCCTTGCAATCCTCACGAGTCGAACTTCATTAGGCTCAAGCTCGACTCGATTAGAAAATGAGCCTATATATTGTGCTCGAATTCGGCTCGAAATTCAGTTTAAACTGAGTCAAGCGGAGCTCAAATAGCTCGTGAAAGGCTCGACTCATGGCCACCCCTTCTCAAGGGCACCATAGAATCATTGTGTGATGGACTTAGAGGTCTCAAAGATTTGTTAGAAATCGTAGAGGAATTGCTATAATCTCCAATCACCCGCCAAGCCCTAGTCCATGGTCAATAGGATAAATGGGTGGATGAGGTGTTGGATGGATCCCTCACCCTATTAGATGTGAGTGGTACCACGCAAGATGTTTTACTCTAGATGAAAGAATAAGTACAAATAGGGATGACAATTTTCCCCATCCCTGACAGGGACCCGACTTCCCCGACTCCATCGGGTCGGGGATGGGTATTGTTTTGGTGCGGCGGGGAAGGGGACGGGGATTAATAGGTATCCCCAATCGGGGTTAGGGTCGAGGATGGGGACGGGGATTAATAGGAATCCCTAATCGGGGTTAGGGTCGGGGATGGGGATTGAGGTCCCTGCCCCACCCCAACCCCAACCCCGATTATATATATCAAAACATTATTTATAATTTAAAATTTTTATTTATTTTAAGTAAATTTATTTTTCAAAAAAAAAATACTAGGGGGTGTTAACTGCCGTTGTTGAGAGATGTAGCGGCAGTGGCAAGTGGAAAGGAGGGGGAAGACAAGAGAGAGATAGAGGGAGAGAGAGGTGGGTCCCACCTTTTATTTTTCTCTGAAAAGAAGAGAGTTCAAGTGGGACCCACCTATAATTTCAAGTGGGACCCACTTATATATTATTTTTAACATCTATTAATTATACATTAAATAGTTTTTATTTTATTCAATAGGACCCACTTGCAATTTTTCAGTTTTTTGAGTTTAACAATGTTGCATCAGCATTTCCTATTATTTTATTCACTATTTAAAGGATTATGCAAAAAGTAACCTTTTTGCAAAGGACAGAGGTTGTTAGAGCCAAAAATCCCAAAATTATATTGATTTTGCTAATGTGGCTGTTGCTTTTTGTTTCATGATAAAATTCATACATATTGATACACCCCATAAGGGGGTTTTGTCAAATAACAAAACAAAATGAAAACATTCTTGTTTTTTATACCATCAAAAAAAAAGTTTTCAAATTAAGACAAACATGGTTTTATACTTTTATTTCTGTATAAAGGCTAATGTGGGCTACTATTTGATGCATGGTACACACACCAAAAAAATCTTCTAAATGCTAATATAGGCCATATTTGAATTGATTTCGACCCAGTAAATTAACAAAAATTAATTGAAAAAAAAAAGTGTGAGCAAACACCTATTCAATCAGATCTCTATCTGAACATTGTATATTTTATGAAACGCAATACCATACCATTATAAGAAAATGCATTTTTGAACTATAAAGTATAAACTCAAGAACATGCTTTAATTTGTGTTCCAATTTTGAAAAACAAGATCACAACCAAGAATATATGATTTCCCTGTTTTTGTTTCAATAATATATAAATTTATTTTTAACCGGGTGTTGTTTCAAAGTTTTCGAAAATCACAAGAGAAAAAGAAAATATTCACAATGGAGAAAACCCCCTAGATTATTGAAAAAAAAAACACTTATATGGTTAATTATATGCCAAAATATTAAAAGAAAGAAATATCTGGTAAAATTCCAGCGGGCAATTTCCGGCTGAATGATTATGATGTCGTTGGAAATATTTCAGCCAAACTGGATCCCCTTAGGCTATATATTTGGTTCGACAGCAACTAAGAGAGAAACAAATTGTCTTAATAACTTTTCCACGAACTTTATGTTTCTCTCTTATGAATTTCTTTCAAACCAAATATAGCTGAAGCATGGAACATCTTCTATAGAGCCAAATAAATACCATGGATTGGTTCTTAGGAGTAGTATAGGTAATGATTAACAATGATTTAAATGCCCAAACATGTAGTCAATTGAATGTGTTAATTTAAGATATTTGTATGTAAGGGTAAAATCTTGAGAATATAGGTTCAAGTTTGAGCCAGATATTTTAGGAAAAAAAAAAACAAAAGGAGAATGATTGATTAGCCCAGCTCAGAATTCTTTAGCTCCACCATACAGGGGATGAGGGGCTGTAATTCAGAATTCTGCAGTGAGCTGCAGAGGACTTTTCCCAAAAAATTGCCAAAGGTTAGGACCGTAGTTAACCTAACTACACATCCCAAGAGTCCCAGATAGTGGGAACCAACATTGGGTAATGGTCCTTTTTTCAGTACATCATCAGTGAATTTTATTTTGGATGGTGAAACCAGTGAGTCTGAACCTGCTCTTTAGGGAGCGCTCTCCACACCAATCTCATAGCATGTTCCAACCATACATCGGGAACATCTCCCATACACATTTGATATTATTCATGGGAAATGTATGTTCCCAATACACAGTGGGGTGTGGCTGTGAGATTGGTGTAAAGAGCGTTCTGTGAGAAACAGATCCCAATACATGAATCCTATTTTATCATTCCGTTTTTTGAGGACGCTAACAATGTAGTTTGAAATTATTCTTAAATACAAAATGCATTACTGGTTGCGTCTAAAATCTTAATGTGGGATTCCTTTCTTGGCTAAGTTGTTGGGTAGGTTGGAATCGGTATAAATTATATCGAATTGGTAAGTTACAAGTCAGCACCAATTCCTCTTTTGATCAAGTTTGCATTTACATCAATGTATACATTTTTCTGCACTCTCACCAAACATAGCCATAATCCACAAATTAATAAAAGTTGAAACTTGAAAGGAAAAGGTTACAAGAGAGTGTCACGTGCAAGCAAAGGGCACACGTGACATGAACAATGTATGTGCATGATCATGAACTGTTTTGAGTTGTAATCTCGTAGGCGGTTGAGTTAAAATAGGATGACGGTTAGTATTGAATGAATCCCACTTAAGTTGTAGGAGATAAAAAAAAATGGAAAAATTGATAATACCCAAGCCAAGAAAAAATATGGTATCGAAAGAGTTTTGACCAATCAAAATCTAATCATGAATTTTAATAAATAACACCTGATTCATCATATTTATGATTTAATTTATTGGTCCGTCATTTTTTTAATATCATATCTTTTTCATATCATAGCCAAACCCTTTATAAATATTCCCTTTTAAAATCAACCAAAAGTGGAATTGCTTTTCCATCCGGGTCTGTCAGCAATTCAATCATTAAGGTCAAATTGGTCAACATATAATATGATACAGAATATTTGTAGAAAATTGGGCATATCATTGTTATTATATATTTATCTTATTGAGCAAAATAAGAATTATTTTTTTATCAATGATGAAACAATGATTTCTACCCGCCATTGATCCAAACAATCGAACCGTCTGAACCATCACCTAGCCCCTTTTCTAGGTTTTATTTTCCTAAAACCCACAAATTGGTCAAAAAATGTTGACTTGATTAGAGACTCACCAACCAAGGTGGTTGAACCATTGATCCATTCAACCTAGTCACCAAGTCAGGGGTTACAAATTACAACATATTGAAACTTTCTAAGGCCACAACTTTGTACTTGATTGTCCAATTAGAGTTATCTTTTTTCATTTTGGATAATTTTTCGAAAGTTGTGCATTCCAGGACCTTGAAGCCTAGAAACTTTTGCAAAAGAAATGCTATTTTCCCTCAAATCTCAATTTTTATTTTTTTTATTTATAAAAATTAAAAACTAAAATATAAATATAAATCAAACTTAATATAAACAATATATATGTAAAACATATTATACATTATTTAATTGATATAATACATATTTATACCTATACATATACATACTTACATATAGCTATGTGCTTGTACCGAACCCAAGACAAATATGTGTCACAGTCTGACCATCCGTTGACCCATGGCTAAGAAGTAAAAACGGTTCAATTTCTGAGTCATTTATTTTAAAAAAGAAATATGGAGGAAAATAGCTAAAAATACAAAATAAGAAAAATAATTTATATCTACCTTGTGACGCAGTGATAAGATCAAATGGTTTACAGTTGGCTATCACCATGTCATCGGTGAAGCCAAGGTTTTTGTAGACAAGCGGTTCAATGATCAAATAAACCAGAAATTTTGGCCATGGACGAGAATAGCTAAAAATACAAAATAAGAAAAATAATTAATATCTACCTTGTGACACAGTGATAAGGTCAAATGGTTTACAGTTGGCTATCACCATGTCGTCGGTGAAGCCAAGGGTTTTTGTAGACAAGCGGTTCAATGATCAAATGAACCAGAAATTTTGGCCATGTGAGAGTTAACCGGTTCAACCAGTCAATTCAACCAATATTGGCATTCCACAGTTTTCTCTTTTACAAACAAATAATAGAGTGAATATTTGCACTTCGATTCCATGCCATCCATCCTTCCCTGTTCAACCAAAATCTTCTTACAACCCAAAGGGAGTGTAAGAAGAGGTGAGCAAAAAAAAACGGAAAAACTAAATCGACTGAAACTAAACCAAAAAACTGGTTAACTGAATTGGTCGATTTGATTTCGATTCGATGTTTTTAAAAAACTGAAGGTACCGGTTTGGTTTCGATTAATTAATATAAAAAATTGACGATTAACCGAACCGACCGATATATATATATATATTTCTATATATTTATGTATATTATATATATCTTATATTTTATATATTATAAATTAATAAATATATATTATATATAATTATATATATTTATAATATATTATATATTATTTATTTTTATTTTTATTATATATTTATATATATTTTTATAACATACATTGTTAAAACTAAAAAATCGAAAAACCAGCAAACTGAACCGATGGCTAATCGACTAATTTCGGTTCAGTTCTGATTACCGGTTTTCAAAAGACCGGTCCTACCAGTTCGGTCCAAAAAATACCCACGATTCAGTTAACCGAACCGTGAGCACCCCTTGGGTAAGACGGTCTTTTTTTAATTATCAATACCGTTAATGGAAAATATTTTTCCCTATGAGTCTCTCTCTTTCCCTCTCTAAAAGTCTCTCCGTAATCCTCTTAAACTATCTTGGGAGAAATCTGCATTAGACCTGTCAGTGCTTTTCCGAACTATCTTTCAGCCAGGTCGGAATCGATGCCAATTCTTTTTGACATTTTGAATGTTTATTGTAATTCAGAAATCTGCATTAGTCAGTACTTTTCCAAACTATTATCTTTCAGTCAGTGGTGGGTCCAGAAAAGAGAGAAATCTGCATTGTCTCCCTTTATATTGTCTATAGCTATCTCTATGTACAAACCAGAAAAGAGAGAAATCTGCTTCGCCCTCTATTCATCTTCTTCTTTCTTTTCGTTTTTCTTCAAAATTAAAAACAGAATGGTGAAATTTTCGAAGGATCTTGAGGCTCAATTGATTCCCGAGTGGAAAGATGCGTTCGTGAATTACCGGCAACTAAAGAAAAACGTGAAGGAGATTAAGCTTAAGATTTCCAGAAACCCAGAAGAAACCCAATACAAACATGAATTTGGGTCCTCGCTCTTGAACCCCATTCGCAGCATTGCAAATAAAATCACCACCAGGTTTCGCAGTGGTGGTGTCCAAACCGAGATAATTCAGGTAGAAACCACGTAGCCAGGGTAATAGAGTGATGGATTATTCAAAATATATTCTTTTTTTCTTTATGTTTCAGTTTTCAATTTTTCATCTTTCGTTCCTGCTTTTTTTGTAATTCACAGATTTTTTTATTTGAAATTTTTTAGTTCTTTGTTGGGTTTCTGGTGACGTGCTCTAAGTTACTGGTGAAGTTCACTCCTTGAGACCCAGGCATATGGGTCGATAGCTTTTATCAGATTTCCGGTAATGGAGTCAGTTTTCCGGCAAGTTTTTCTTTTTGGAAGTTGCAAACAGAAAAATAACAGAAGTTTATTTCGAGCTTGTTTTCGTTCTTCTGTTTCCTCTTCCTTTTTCCAGTTTTCTGTGAGACATCACGATGACATGGATTTTCCATGTCTGATTTACGTTTCCCATCTTCTTTCTCAGCTGTTTTTAATTTTCTGTCAGGTTCTCTCGATTTCGTTTACGTGTCGACTTAGTGAGTCCAGAAACTCCGTCGCATTCCCCGTTACATATATTTAAGTATATATCTTACAATTCCTTTTTTTTAACATATATATCTTACGATTCAATCCCATCTTTTCGCCGAAAAGGAGAATCTCCGGTGATCATTTTCGGGGAGATTCATTAACTGGTTCAGAATCTAGTCCCCTAGTTTTCAACCTTAAAGTTCCCGGAAAGTAAGAAATGTCGTCGGGTCCCAGCAAAGTTTTCGAAGTAAAGTTTTTCAGTTTTATGATCTCGCTGCTATCTTGCGATATGAAGATTGGAGATAGAGATGTAAGCCGTTGGTATCACGAAATCATTGTAACTGAAAGAACAGAATATGACAATCATCAGTTGGGAATTAAATTCAATTAATTAAAAATATAATATACTATTTTTTTAACTGCATGTAGGTGAGAAGCAGAAACAGCGGAGGTGACGAGGAAGATCTCTACGAAACCGAGCTTGTTCAGTTGTTTTCAGAGGAAGATGAGGTAACTTTTATTTTCTTTTTTTTTTCTGTAATTTCTTTAATTTCTACTCTAATGGATTTCTTGATTTTAGTATGAAAGGAAATAATTAGTTCAAAAGAATCTCCAGAGAGAACAACAAGTATTGATTCTAGAGCCCATCTCAGACTGTTTATTGCTGTTGTTTTCTATTCTGGGGCGTGGAGAACAGGTGAAGGAGTTCTTTAGCAGGTTGGATGAAGAACTTAACAAAGTGAACCAGTTCTACAGAAGCAAAGAGAGTGAATTTGTAGAGAGAGGAGAAATCCTCAACAAACAGCTCCAAATACTTCTTGAGCTGAAACAAATAATTCATGAACGTCGCCGGAAGAATCTTCAGTCGAGGTTGGATGCCGGAGCACTTCCTCGTTCCAACTCTTCGTCCGTCCGAAGCTCCCATCATTCAGGTTTGCTTTCTTGCTCTTGACCATCTTGTTAATCTAATATATCTGGAGAAGGAATTGATGACTAACTAAGCTAATATTTGATATTGCACAGAAATTTATACCGAAACCGACGAGACTCTGCCCGATGAGACGCCTGCAGCAACCAACGACATGCTTGCAGCGTTGGAGAGGAATGGCGTGAATCTTATGGCGGGCTCGCCTGCTCCAACAAAGACAAAGAAAGGGAAGACAAAGATGGCAATAAGGGTCGATATTCCGGCGACAACTCCGACGAGAACAATAACGGCGGTCACGTCGATGCTTTGGGAGGATCTTGTAAATAACCCTAAAAAGGAAAGCGCGGGAGACTCCATTAACAGGAAGAAGATCCAGTGTGCAGAAAAGATTATCAGAGGAGCTTTCGTGGAGCTCTACAAAGGACTGACTCTACTGAAAACTTACAGGTGACGATGGGAGATCCTTAACCGTATAGATGATAATAACTGAAAGCTATATTGTCTTAATTTGGTAATGCAAGCACCATGAGAGGTGGTAGGATTAAGTTGCACGTTAAGGGTAGAATTGTCATTTAAAGTCTGATAGAGTTTCAGGTTCTCTGGTAAACGACTTTTCTGTCCTTTAACTGTAGGGTGTCAATGGGTCGGGTTACATGTAAACCTGGCCTGACCCGGCCCTACAGCATCAGGTTCGGTCGTAGGGTCGGGTTATGCTTTCAATACTTTAACTCGAGTTGGGTTCGGGTTGATGCCATTTTACATTGTCTGTACTTTTATCCATCTAAATTTAGAGGCTTATGAAAGATCTTTTGCTCTGTTTATTGGCAGCTCATTGAATATGGTGGCTTTTACAAAGATACTTAAGAAGTTCGACAAGGTAAGCTGAATTCATCAACACCAAATTACCACACAAGAACAATAATATATAAAAGCTAGACCAACCCAACCCATGGACCGGTTGACCCAGTGTTGCAACTGGGTGAAAACCGGATGATAAGCTATTAAGCTAGTTCTGTTTTAAATTGAAAAATACTAAAACCAGTGATTTAAGCAAATGAACAAGCTATAATAGTCAAACCGGTTGAACCGACCCGGCCACTGGTTGGGATTTATATCTGGGTCAATCTCCTTCTTCTTGATTTTGTTCCAAAAAGGATGATTATGTGAATAGGTGGCAAACCAACAAGCTTCTGAAAGTTATCTGAAAGCGGTGAAGAGATCACATTTCATCAGTTCCGACAAGGTATGGTGTAGTTTAGATGCCTTAGCTAATTAAACTCAGACAGGTGCTTCTATCGGTACGAAAGCAAGGATGCTTATTGTACACCAATACAAAGAACAAAGAATGAATAAAGGATAACTATCAATAAATAAATAAAAAATGAATTAAGGACGGTACAAAATAATCTAAATCGGTTTGTAAAATAAGGAGTTTCACAAAATTCTTTAGGCTCAGTTTGGAAGGAGTATAAATATAAATATATAGAGTACAAAATTTTATATTTTATATTATTTTGTATGTATTTGTATTTGTATTCTTTCCAAACTAAGCATTAGCTTATCAGTTTGGAAGGAGTATAAATATAAATTTGTAGAGTACAAAACTTTATATTTTGTATATATTTGTACTGTATATATTTTTATTTGTACTCCTTCCAAACTGAGCATTAGGCTATATTTGTTTGCAGTGCAAATGTGATTTTGCATCCATTTATTTGTAATTATAATTTGCCCTCTTAATTAATACAACTTTATACTTTTGGTCTCTCATTTGTATTTACTAGATGTGCATATTTTGCATTCAAAAAACTAATAGAAAAATTATACCACTTTCTTCTTACCTCAATTCTCTCTCATATAAAGTGGGAGCCATATCATCTTGCCTCCTAAGTCCTACCTACCAAATAAACAAATTTTCTTCTTCCCATCTCCATTCTCTTTTAGTGGAGACCGCTTCATTTTATTTTCTATTTTATTTCTCACAAGCAAATAGGACAAAGTCAAATCTCTAAAGCAAAAGTAAACTAGAATTTGCACTCTCGAAACTGCAAATTCTTTTCCCTGCTCAGTTTGGAAGAAGTACAAATATAAATATATAGAGTGCAAATTCTTATATTTTGTATTATTTTGTATGTATTTGTATTAATTTCTATTTCTCTCTTATTTTCTGTCAAATCAAGCACATCCTCGTGGTGAATATTCTTCAAAGTTTTGAATTTAAATAAGAGGGTCATGATCCTTAATTTGGTTGAGTTATCGATTATGATACCAAAAATACATGATATCTAAAAAAATTGTGACCAATCAACCAGTATCATAAACATGTTAACCAATCAAATAGAATTTATCAAAATTCACTGATGGGTTTTGATTGGTAAAACCTCTTCCAATATCATGTGTTTTTGGCATCATAAATTTTCCCGGTATAATAGGACATGTTTCTTTTTGGATTTTCAAGCAAAAATAATTTATAACATAGATTCATGGATATACACAAAAGAAATTATACCCTTTTTATCAAATTTATTATGAACATTTGGTAATTACTGATCAATTTGAGTGGATGATTGAAGAGTTTATTGAATTATTTATTTACCTGAGGGTGTGTGTGGGTGAAGGTGGTAAGACTGGCGGATGAAGTGGAGTCCATCTTCACACAGCACTTCGCCAACAACGACAGGAAAAGAGCAATGAAGTTTCTCAAACCCCAACAGAACAAGGATTCTCACATGATCACCTTCTTTGTTGGTAATGAAAAATCTTCCTCCCCACCTTGATAATAGCTGAAATTGCTTAATTGAATGATTTATCATTTTTGTCTTTTTGTATAGTTTTAAAAATTGACTCGAAAATGGAATCCCTTTGACCACTGTGCTGTATCAAACGGTTTGGTTGTCCTTTAGAAGCCCACACACTAATAACTAATAAAAGGGAGAGACAACCCATTTTTGGATACTTCGACGTGGATGGATTCACTGCACTCACTGACTCACATGCTTCCTATTTTCATTCCTTTTCTTTTCTGACAGATGAAGTACTTAGGTGGTGTTTGGTTGTGTGGGGTAAATCTGATTTACTGTGGATTCAACCACATCGTTGTGGACCTGTAGGTGCACTACTGCACTTGAATCCACCTTGATTGATCATTGATCATTGAACCACCCCACAGTCCACACCACACAATGTGTTGTACTGTTATGTACCGTGTTGGAGTGTGGGTTTTGAACTGCACCAGCACCACCAAAAAACATGTGCTCTACAGCCAAGACATATTCCACTTTCCAATGGGGGGTGATAGTTCATTCGGGTCGGGTCGGAACGGGTCGGATTGGCATACTTCAAAAGTCAAATAGACCCAAATTCAGTGCAGTCAGTCGAAATTCTTGAAGTCTGATTGTGGGCCCAACCCTAACCCATTTGCAAGTAAAGCCACCAAAATGGATGGCATTGCTACTTATGTATGGTAGTATAGTGCAAGCATAGAATCCTAATCGATCCGACCCGATCTCTTTAGGCGGATCAGGGTTGATGCATTGGGTTGTTTTTTGCTTACCGTATTGTATGACTACAAGCAAATTCAATTGTGCTTCAGCTTGTCTCTAACAGCTGCTGCTGACTTTTTTTTGTTGGTACTTCTCACTTTAAAAGGCCTTACACCCACCCTGATCATGCGGGCCTAGTCAACCCTGATAGTGATACTTACTACGCTTGCTTAGCGATGTCAAATCGGGTTTTGCATGTTTTAACCCGAACCCGATTGACCTACACCCCGACCCGAACAAATAACCAGACTTTTGTTAACTTTTGACCGCTATTGGCTCTCTCTTCTACGTATTGATGGACGGTTCTGATGCACGAATTGTGGGTCCATCGAGATCGTTGGGAGTTTTCATTTTGTATGATCAAAGGTGAGAAAGAAGAAGAAAAATATGCATTATTGGGTTAGATTATACCAAGCCTGATGATCAGCTGGATGTTGTTACAGGCCTCTTCACGGGTTGTTTTGTTACGCTATTCGGTGTATACGCAATCTTGGCTCACTTGTCCGGTATGTTCTCGGCAAGAACGGAAGCTGGATTCATGGAAACCGTTTACCCGGTTTTCAGGTACCAAAATTTGGGAAATTTCTCAAGATCTTTTGTTTTTTGTAATTTCTCTTTATATTATAGCTTTAATAAAATATTAGATTTTAATTTTAATAGTAATTTTTTCCAAAATTCAATTTAATTAATTAGGGAATAGTGAATTCAAACATAATATATTTATTTAAATTAAATAGACTTTTATTGATTTCAATCTGGGATGTGCAACTTAGGCGGGTTTGAGTTGAGTTTTTGTTAAATTCTAAATGGGCCCGGCCTGAGGCCCAAGCCCGATACATGAAAAATCTTCAACTCAGGTACCCAAACTGTTAGATGGGATCTCCTGAAAGCAAAAGGCGCGTCCGCGTGTAGATACCTTGGGAGCATCACATCCAACCATAGGGAACATGTCTCAATAACATACAAGTATGGGAGAATTCCCAATGTGAGGTTAGATGTCATTCTCTCAGGGCATGTACACGATAGGATGATAGATTACCTCAAGCTCAAACCTAGATGATGATGATGATGATGATGATGATGATGAGCAGGCATACAACATGCAACTTGGACCAGGTTAGTCCAAACCCAAAAAAAAAGTTAAATGGTTGCGTTGGGTTGAAGGTCGAGTTAGGGTTGAAGCATCAAGAAACCAAACCCAAGCTAACCTAAACCCAACATTATATTCATATTTGCATACATGTGTATAGTGTCTATATATAATTTGTACACATACATCCATTTGTATGTATGTGTGTCTATATGCATATGTATGTATATGTATCCACAATTTTAATTTAAGGCTATGCTTGATTTGTAAGGGTTTCCTTACCTTTCCCTTCCTTATCTTTTCCTTCAAACCAAACATAGCCTAAAGGTTAAGACTTTTGTAGTATAATGACTTTCCTGTCTGATAAATTTTTATATTGACCAACTGTTTAAGTAAAAGTGGCAATAATACCAAACAATACCATAATATGGAAAGGTGTGTATGTACCTCTTGACAAACAATTAGGCTACAAATACAAATATGTAGAGTGCAAATCCTTATATTTTATGTTATTTTATATGTATTTGTACTATACATATTTATATTTGTACTCCTTCCAAACTGAGCCTTAGGGGTTTGCACTCTTAATCAAATAGGGGTGTTTTCAAATCCAACAACAACAAATTTACAATAATGTAACTGATTGATTATTGGGGTTATTTTGCTTACTTTTTTTCTCTCTTTTTTTAATACCTCGATCCATGGCATTTGTCAAGTTTAAATGCTGGAAGTCATAAGACCTCAATGCTCACGTGGAGTTCCTTCATTTCACCCTTTTCACACTGGTGGGTTATTTATTTTTAAAATGAAAATATAAAAAAGAAAATCACAAACCTCTCAAGTATTCATTCTCTCTGGAAAGTGGAAACCCCATCATGACTCTCTCTCTCTAACCAATAAAATCCTTTTAACTTCCCCCTCCCTAATATTTGTACCCTTTCCCCTTCCCCATTAGATCCCACTTTCTTTCCTCTTAAATCACTTTGAGCCCCTCTTATCTCTACCTAATAAAGTAGGGGCATAAATTGAATAGGTTGGTTCAGGTAGGGTGAATCCAAGCCTAACACTTTGCATGGGCCTTTAGACCAGACCCAGATTATGGTGAAAGCCCAAGTTTGCCAACCCAAACCTCACATAGGCTAAACCCAACATAAAATGTGATGGGCTCAGATGGGTTTGGATGGGGTTGGTTAGGTTGTTCAAAATCTTCTCACTCGTGTGTTGCACTTTTTTCTTTAATTTTGACTTATGGTAAAACTGGATACCACTATGATTGTAAAGCTATCTATGAGGAAGGTTTGTTTTTTTATTTATTTATTTTTATATAAATATTAGTTATATATCATCATTTATTTCTCATATCTCATACTTATTCAAACATTATGAAATAATCATTGAAATGAAATTTCATGATTTTTTATTAAAAAACTCCCATCGTCCTCAAACACTTGTTTTATTAATTGGTATGCACAAAAATCATTTTCTAAAGCTTAATTCTTACGAAATTTCTATTCAATCTTATAGGCTCACTCACTAAAAATATGAATGAGGAACAATAAAGGGTTCCTTAGAAAAATATAACAAACTAACTAAAGGTGGAAAAGTAGCAACAAATTGTTCTAAAATTGGGTTTAGTACTAACAGATTGCTATTGATTTTGTGTAGCATGTTTGCCCTGCTTAGTTTGCACTTGTTTATGTATGGGTGCAACCTATTCATGTGGAGGAGCACTAGGATCAACTACAATTTCATATTTGAATTTCCACCCAGCACAGCTCTCAAGTACAGAGATGCCTTCTTGATCTGCACCTCCTTTATGACAACAGTTGTGGCAGCCATGGTCATCCACCTCCTTTTGAGATCCAATGGGTTTTTGCCACAACAAGTCGATGCAATCCCCGGGGTTCTCCTTCTGGTGAGATTTAACCACTTGAAAGTTCTTAATGCTTGCTTTCATTTTGTTAAATATCAGTTCTTCAGTTCTAGTTAGATAACTTGAGCAGTCATAGTTTACAGACTTCAATTGCAAGGGAAGTTATTATTACTAGTATACAATTTGCAGCCAGCATATCATATGATAGGGGCAGGTCAATAAGGACATGGATTATAGTAGTTAGAAATGTAGAAATGGTTTGAGCATAATCTAACAATGGATATAGCACTAAACAGTGGAGTGGCAGAACAGGATACATGTAGACAACCCATGTACTTGGGTTAAGGCTTAGTTGAGTTCAGTTCAGTTAAGGAATCCATTATGGTAGTTCAAATTGAATGAGAATTTAAACTATTAACATTTGAGAATTTTCAAATAATGAGTAGAATATAGATTGGATTCCTGCAACAGACATAGAATAGTTGCTGGGACAATGCTTTGCTAAGTTGAATAACACTTGAATCAGTCTAACTCATTAGACTAAGTCCTGTTCTTGTAACCTTTAGAGCCCAGACATGCGTTGAATGGAATTTTGTTGTCTGATCCTGGAAAAATGGAGTCTGTTCATCCTGATGGAATATTACTTCCCAAAACATGTTCCCTCTAACAATACACATCTCACTTACTGTGTCAGAGAGATGTTATTCTTTCTTCATTTTTCTCTGAACTTAAATTCATGACCTTGTGGTTATATGCTCCATTATTGAAGAAACATTTGCATTGGACTTATCTGACTCCTTTAGCTATATTCCACATAAAATGTATAGAGAGAAATACATATCTCTTAGACTTAGGATTGCTTATATTCTACATATAATGTATACAGAGAAACATTTGAGCCTGTGTATAACTTTCCAATTCCATTTTCAGTTTTACATAGGATTGCTTATATGTCCATTCAACATTTTCTACCGCTCAACTCGATACTGCTTTATCCGAGTTATGCGTAACATCATATGCTCTCCATTTTATAAGGTACAGATATTTTTCATTTTCATTTAATCAATTTCCCTTTCTTTCTGGCCAATCATGCCTTTGAATCTACAAAATGCTCTAAGGTCTAGAAACTAAGCATCTTCTGATTCACAACATGCAAATTCCAGGTTGTGATGGTAGACTTCTTCATGGCTGACCAATTAACTAGCCAGGTAATCTTCCACACTATAAGCTCAGAGCTTATTTGAATCTGTAAACTTGTTTAGCCTAACAAATTAATAAATTACAACAAAAAGTGTATCAGTACAAATCATAGAAGTGTGTTTGAAAGATGCTTTTGTTTCCTTATTTTGCTTCTCTAATGGGTAAGCATTTCTTTCTTTTGTCTTCAGATTCCATTGCTAAGACACATGGAGTCTACAGCCTGCTACTTTCTTGCAGGAAGCTTCAAAGCTCACCGGTACCATACCTGCAACTCTAGTAAGCTTTACAAGGAGCTTGCTTATGTTGTCTCATTTCTGCCATACTACTGGCGTGCTATGCAGGTATATTAAGAAGCTGTTATTCACAATTTCACATGTTCCTACATCTATGTATTGCATATTGTAATGTAATATGGCCTCTGGTTTAACAACTTAGTATGGAACCCTAAATTCCTAGTGTTTTAAACTGAAAGCATTACTATTTACTACATGAGGACATAAGTGCATATAAAAGAACTTAATTCTATTTTGATTGTTCTTATAGTAATCTTGTCAAGGAACCTAAATAGGTTTTAATTCTCTAACACACTCCCTCACACAAAAACCCATCAGGCTTGAAGCATTGATAAGCATTGGCCCACTCATTCCTTGTGAAATTTAATTAATTATAAGGCTCTGATACCTTATCAAGGAACCATTCAACCTAAAAGTTTAAGCTGTTAGGTGGGGACTACTTCATTTTACTTCTCTTAAACAAATAAGACACAGTGAAATCTGAATCAAAAGTGATGAAGGGAAATTTGGCCCGCCGGATTGTGGATCATCAAAAAGCAAACCAGAATTTACACTCAACCTATTTGCACTCCTATGCAAATGCAATTCAAACATCAAACAAACTGAGCCTAAACATCAAACATAGAGTGACATTGCGGTTACCAAGATCATCCAAAATTCCAAATTCAATGTAGAAGGGTTAATAAATATTTGAAAATTTAAGAGAAACTGAAAAATTTTCAAGTTGAAAGAATATATATTCTCAATTCTATTGATTCTTTATTACAATAGAAGAAATCTTATTGACTCTCAACTACCATGACTAACATTTGGTAAATTGATGTATTTACAAGTGTTTTAGAAGATGGCTCGATGAAGGAGATGTCAACCATTTGGCTAACTTGGGGAAGTATGTTTCTGCCATGCTGGCAGCTGGTGCCAGGCTAACATTTGCCATGCAGCCTACTCAACTGTGGCTGGTTATGGTCATAATTACTTCTTCAATAGCAACTGTTTATCAGTTATATTGGGATTTCATCAAGGATTGGGGGCTTCTCAACCGAAAATCCAAAAATCCCTGGCTTAGAGATGATCTGATCTTAAAGAATAAGTGCATCTACTATGTTTCCATTGTGAGTTCTCTTTACCTCAGTAAGACTTCAGTGTTTATCTCTTCTCAGGCTGCACTATAATTCCTAAACAACACTTTATTGAACTCTAGGCCTTAAATCTGGTTCTAAGACTTGTTTGGGTGGAGACCGTTATGCACTTTAACTTGCATACTGTTGAGTCTCGGCTGCTAGATTTTTTCTTGGCTTCACTTGAAGTAATACGACGTGGGCATTGGAATTTCTACAGGTACTTTGCCTTTTTTCTTTTGGAATACACAGAACTAATTGTACTTTGCACACTTGGAAGTTAAGCCATATACAGTTGAAACATAAGATTTATATACATTCCTTTTCTAGTAAGAAATATAGGGCCATTCCTGAAACATCAATTTTCCATGACTGAACAGATTGGAGAATGAGCATTTGAACAATGTAGGCAAATTCAGGGCAGTGAAGACAGTTCCATTACCATTTCGTGAGATGGATTCAGATGACTGAAATTGTTTGTGGGGTTGTAAAGTAAGTCTGGAACAAGAAGAAGCAGGTAATCTTGATAAATGTTGGCAACAGGAGCCTAGTCTTTTAATGTGAAATAATGTACTTAAAGGCTGTACAGAAGGACAGGCAAGACTATGTGTAATCTCCTTTGTGCATTTGGTTAGTTCAGATTGGGTGCCAAATTGGATTTAATGCTTAAAATATATCTTGGGTACAAGATTTTGCACTCTACATGAGTCCAGATTTGCTCCTCACAGCATGTCCCAGCCACATAGAATGCATAGGGGATTTATTATTCAGGAACAAATCCCCTATGCATTCTAAATATTTGTATTTTTATTATTTCCAAACTATGCCTTGGGGATGTTTGATAACAGTGGAAATAGCTGAACTGAAATATGACATATTGCTTTGTCTTTTAGCAATATTTTAAATAATAAAATATTTGAGGGTATTAGCAATCAATCCAAGTTCAGCTTCAGCTTTCTTAACAACTTGTTCACTAAAAACAAAGCAATGTCATTCAGTTCAGGCACATGGCTATTAAGAAAAGTTTCGAGGACCAAACTGTTATTTTCTAACAATAGCAGAGCCTTCATCGTAAGAAGTTGCAACTAAACTACTAGGAAAAATGAAAAACAAAAGTATGCTATTATAACAAAATATCTAAAATAGGAATGGGTTGAGGAGCTCAATAAGTTTTTCCCATGTCAGCACTGAGTCGACTGCTTGGTTAGGTTGACATAAGGCAAAAGGAATTTTAGACTGGACGGGGTCAATCCAAAACTGGTCCATTGACACCCTTAGCTGCAACTTGGGCAGGCTCAGGTGGAGCATTTGTTAAGATTTGAATACTTCAAAGTTAGGATACCCAATTTGAACAGCTATCATTGACATGGTTTTAAAAACGAACCGGTCAAGGGTTCGGTTACCGGTTCAAACGGTTTGACCGTTCGATCCGAACGGCCAGCCCATTCTGACAAAAAAATAAGAAAAGTTGGAAAATGGTCAAAACCGTTCGAACGGTTAATCAGCCGGTTCATCGGTTTGCTGACCAAAATCAACGGTTTTGGGGAAACGGAACCAATCAAGTGACCGGTTCCCGATTTTCCGGTCCGACCGTCCGGTCTGGTCCGGTTTTGAAAACCATGATCATTGATCATTTGATAACACTCTTAACATTCTCACCCCAAAATATGGTAGCTTTCTATGTTAAATTTCACTATTTAGACTGTTTAGTATTCATTAATTGTTCTGTGGCATCATCATTAATGTAAGTGTTTACAACTGAAAAAGGGCCATTTTAGACTTAGAAGTTTGAAAAGTTTGACAAAATCCCATCGAGCTTTCGGATTTCAACACTTTTTCAGTTTTTCTGACTCTATTTTAACTTTGAAAAAGGGCCATTTTAGACTTTGAAGTTTGAAAAGGGCTGTTTTCACCCTCAAATTCTAATGGAAAAAGCCATGTTAAGCCAAAAAAGGGCAACATTGGAAACGTCGTCAATGGTTCCATTAGATAATAAATAAAACAATGTGACACTACTCAAGTTAAAAAGTTTTCAAATTTACAAGCCACTTTAGACCCTAAAGTTTGAAAATACTTCAAGGGTCTATAATGGTATAAAGTTAATTGACTAAATTAAATAAATTACACTAATTAAAATAATTAATCCAATTATGTAAATTAAGTCAATTAAGTAACTTAAACTAAGTAAATAGAGTTTTTAAATAAACAAAGTTAATTAAGGTAAATAAGTAAATTAAGTTACTATTAATTAAGTAAAGTAAGAAATAATAAAGTAATTAAAAAATTAAATAAGTTAGTTTAATTTAGCAAATTGGTTTACTAAGTTTACTAAGTTAATTGACTAAATTAAGTGATTGTTAATTCACTATTAGCTAAGATAATTAAGTTAGTGCTTAAATGATAATTTACTCTTAATTATTATTAATTTAACGACTAATTATTTGTTGCCATGCCATCATAGACCCCTTTATCATTATTGTTAATTTACTCTTAATTATTTACTATTATTAATTTAATGACTCTAATTTCTTAAAATTATAATTTACTTAAAAGATCATTACAATCATGATAAAATTAGTAAATTAATTTTTTAATCAATAGATTTTTAATATCTAAAGTGGCAATTTCAAACTTTAGGGTCTAAAGTGGTTTGTAATTTTTCAAATTTTTTGACTTGAGTAGTGCCACATAAGCATGCTTTATTATTTTATTCATTGTCTAATAATTAAGCCAACTATGTAAATTAAACAATTGATTAAGTCAATTAAGTAAAATAAGATAAGTAAATAGAGTTTTTAAATAACCAAAGCTAATTAAGGTAAAAAAGTAAATTAAGTAAAATAAGCGATAAGTAAATAAGGTAATTGATGAAAATAAATTAGTTAATTAAGCAAATTGAGTTCCTAAGTTAACTATGTTAATTTAGTAAATTAAGTAATTGTTAATTTAGTATTAATTAAGCTAATTTAGTGTATTTACTGTTATGCCAACATAGACCCCCTTATCATTGTTGTTAATTTACTCCTATTAATTTATTGACTAATTTAATAAAATTATTGAAGTAATATACTTCAAGAATCATTGCAATCATGATAAAATTAATAAAATTTATTTTTTATTTAATAGATTTTTAACATCTAAAATGGCCTTTTCAAACTTTAGGGTCTAAAGTTATTTGTAATTTTCCAAATTTTTTGACTTGAGTAGTGCCACACAAGCATGCTTTATTGTTCTATTCATTGTCTAATGGAAATGTCAATGATGTCTCCAACTTCATCCCTTTTTGTCTTAATGTGGTTTTTCCATCGAAGTTTGATATTGAAAATGGCCCTTCTTAAACTTTTGAGTCTAAAGTGGCCTATTTTCAAAGTTCAGGGGTTGCTTGATCCAAAAATCTCTTTGCCCCATCCAAACTTTTGTTTGATTAAAATGCTCTAATTTTTGAATTTTTCCCTCTATAATTGTAAGGACATAAAATGTAATTTGAACTACTACTATCCAGGTTATTTATTTTTCTGTCATTAAGTTATATATTTTTGACAAAAAAAGTCTGATATATATTCCTATTCTTAACTAAAATGCCCTGTTTTTAAATTTGATCATTCTCTAATTTTGAGGGGAAAATGTAATTTGAACTAGTAATTTTTACCTCATTCAGTTCATTTTCATTAAGTCTTATATTTAAGGTATTAACTCTCATTCTCTCTCATTAAATCTTATATTTAAGCTAGTTTTTCTCACTGGTAAGTTCTTTACCTAAATCTATATCTAATACTTTTAACAATATAAAATTAGGGATGGCAATTTCTATCCTACCCAACGAGTACCCGTCCCTACTAGCCTCAATAGGGTGGGTGTGGGTTTGGGATTTTTTAATCCATACGTGTGTGGGTAGGGTATGGTATTAGGGTAAACCCGACCCTACCTAACCCACATACTGTTTGAAGGCATGTCGACTTATGCATTAGGTGTTGAATTTAATAATATTTTAAATTTTATGTGAAGAATAATTGATAGCTTATGTATTTTTTTCATGTTTTAATCAAATAATTAGGAATTTTGATGCTTGTTCATGTTATTTTACTTGTTTATTGCTTATATATCATAGGAAATTAGATATGAGTTCTAAAACCAACCAGCCAACCCGACCAACCCACCCTTAAATGCAAGGAGGGTAAGGTCAGGGAGGGTTTTGAAAATCCAACCTGCTACGGATCTAGAGAGGTAGGTTGGATTTAGAATTTACAAAACCCTCAATGAACCCACTGCATTGCCAATCTAATGTTGCTCGATCCGAGGTGTTTCTTGAACCGAGGTTGTAGTTAGATAATCATGCCAATTGGGCAGAGCCAAGGTGGAAGGATGAAGCTGCGCTCCAAGATCTGAAACTAAGAAGGTGGTCAGAGGCCTAAGGAGTTATCCCCTGATTAGGTACTCCGACGCTCAAGTTA
This sequence comes from Nelumbo nucifera, assembly GCF_000365185.1. The sequence continues at coordinate 3,517,635 of NW_010729103.1, read as the reverse complement.
ATCAAGAATGGTAGGTGGCCGGGCCAAGCAATTAAGAGAACAGTTCTGGTTCAGACAAAGTCACAGTATGGAAGCAGGAAGTCAAAAGTCCCTTACCTCGAGCGGGGGTTACCTACTTATAGCTAAAGATCCATGTCCGATTCGAATGAGGCTTCTAGGATTGTCGGGATGAGGTTGTCTGCCGAGGTCTTCGAATAAGGCCTAATCCCCGACGAAATTGTCATTCTTATCCATACGACACTCTCTTGTCTTGGTTGTGCTTATCCGATGACGTGGTGCCGACGTGGCCAAAGTGATAAGGCTAACGAAATAGAAGGAACAAGCTACTCTAATAAAAAATGAAGTAAAAAAGTATATAAAAGTAAAAAAGAATAAAAAAATTAAAAGATTCAAAAATAAATTATTAGAAAATAGAAAAATAAAAATTGGGATCCATAAGAAAATAACACAAACAAATGATAAAATGAAATTCAAAAAGTAAAAAAAGAAATCAAATAAAATAAAAATTTAATTAGGGGATTTTTATTGTGATGGTTTATTCATGATTTGTTTTTTATTGATTATTAATTGCTATTAGTTAGTAAATGAATTACTCATTTTTATTTATGATTATTTGGAATTTGATGTGGGCCTAGAGGAGTAACTAACTTCTCCCCTTTCTCATCCGAACGTTAACCAAATTGGTTAATCAATGCTTTAGATCTTGAAGTCACTATAAATAAAAATAAATTTTGATACCAGAAAGTCCCATCATCTACCTTTCCATGCATATATAAGTCTATCATAATACATATCAAAAGCGTATCACAATACACATCCCTACTCAAGCTTGTTACATATACAAATACTTTTACTTTGTTATAGGGTGGTAATTTGTAAAACGTCCTAATTTTTAATTAAAAAATGAAATATTAGATAATTTTTTTTTCGAAAAATATTGGAATGCAAACGATTCGTACGCTTTCTCCACGTATTTAGAGAGAGCGGCCATTCGAAGGACGATTCCAATTTCATGCACCAACATGACGAGCCGACGATCCGTCACATTTTCCATTTAGGCAGTCGCTTTCTGTTTCTTTTTCTCTGCTGAACTACATCGTTCTTCCCATCTAAGCTGCAGCATTCCATCAGTTTTTTAGGGCATCGTCTCTTAGAATACCCCGTCCTTCGCTCGAGGATCTAAGGAATGGCGAGAGGATTGCTTGGCAAGCTCGTTTCTCGGTCTCTCTCTGTTGCCGGGAAATGGCAGCAACAGCAGCTCCGGCGTCTCAACATCCACGAATATCAGGTCATCACCCTTCCGTTCTTTCTAGTATAGTTGTTGTTTTCTTCTTTTGGATCTTTGTTGGTTCTTCGATGACATTAGAAAAAACGAAGCTTCAATATTATATGATTGTCTTCTTTAATTCAAGCGTTTGGGTTGTTGTTTTGGTGTTTTGATGATTATTTCTGACTGATGAACATGCGACAGGGGGCCGAATTGATGAGCAAGTATGGGATCAATGTGCCAAGGGGTGTTGCTGTTTCTTCTGTTGAAGAAGTTAAAAAGGCGATTCAGGATGCATTTCCTAAGGAGAACGAGGTAACTGAAGGTTCATGCCCCCCGGGAATTTAATATGGAGATATGTCTATTTCCTTAAGTTTTTGTTGTTCATCATATTTGCAATCTAAGCATTCTCTTTGTTTTATGGAGCATGCTCGAGGTGTTTTATATGTTTGCATTTTGTGGGTGTTTTACATGTTTTCATTTGGTGGGTCAATCTGGGTGGAAATTTAAATAATGTGAATAACTAGCACTTTTTAATGTAGTTGGTGGTTAAAAGCCAAATCCTTGCTGGTGGACGAGGCTTAGGAACCTTCAAGAGTGGTCTTAAGGGTGGAGTTCATATCGTTAAGACTGATCAAGTTGAAGAAATTTCTGGTATGAAAAATTTTCCTTGCATTTTATTATTTATTTTTTTTGAAGAAGGTAATAAAGTATTGTATTGATAAAGCCATGCTAAAGAAAGTATATCAGCCCATGTACAATGAGGACCTGTACATTGGGAATATGCAAACAAAAAAAAAAAAATAAAGAAAAAGTTTCAACCAAAAAAGGTCGGGTTTGCAAAAAAGAACTTAGCAAACCTATAAGGTAACTTTTGATTTCCTCCAAATCCATGATTTTTTTTTTGCCAAAAATGTGGTGATTTCTTGCTTTTCAAATTAACCAGATTATAGTGGCAGTGAAAGTATTCAATTATAGTTTACCCTTCCTATTCATTCCTTTCCAGCCTTGCAGAAGCTATATAACTGATTCTGTGAAACATAAGTGAAAGCCAAAGCAGGAAGTTGTCAATGCCCATAGTTTGTAAGAGTGCTTGCAATAAACGAAAAGATGATTTGGGGACTCTGTGAGTTCATGGAATAAGGAGAAAAGAGCACTGGATCAGGGCAAGCATCTCCTTATCAATCTGTCTGTAGTTTGGTATCTTTCATGAGTGGCTGTCCAAATAAGGTAGGCTATTTTTGATGGAATGTGGGATCACCAAATTTTAACCCAAGGAAAAGCATCTTTCTGCATGAATTGGAGGCTTCCATAGAATGGTGAGGCTGCTTACCACCTCTTAATCTCCTGCCCCATTTCTTTGCTGTATTTGGGTATTGTTTTGCTTTCCTTTTGGTTGCAGGTGGATCCTCTTGTTAGTTTTTGATAGGCTTTTTACCTGGTCTTTTCTGAGGGGCACAAAGAGAAAAGGCAGAATCTTGTGGAAATGTACAAGGGCAAAAGTAATTTGGACAATTTTCTTTTTTTTTTTTTGGGGGGGGGGGGCGGGAGAATTCAAGAATCTTTGACGATAAAGAAAGGAATAAAGAGGCAGTTATCGAGATTGTTACAGTAAGAGTAGCACACTAGGTGAAGACTGTGAACTGTTTTCAGATTTTACAGTGGAAGACTTCTTTAGAAATTGGGGGTCAATAACTAATTCCTCCTCTAAGAAACAAAAAAACCTTGAGGTATCCCCCCTTTCAATTGAAGACTTCTTTAAAATTAAATTTACGGAAGTAGTTTGGGCGACCTGGGACCTTTTGGAATTGGAGTGATACGGGATGAGGGTGGGAACATTTGTGGACTGTTTTTGGGGTCAATTGAACAGGGTGATTCAGTGAGAGCAGAATTCTTGATTGTGGAAGGGGATTCAAAGATAGTAATTGGGTGGTTGAAGGAAGGAAGGGGTGTTACGGCAATATATAAATGAATTCAGGCGTTTCAAGATGCTGTCAAAACATGTGAACATTCAGGTAAGATGGGTAAGAAGATTTGCTTGGCAGATGGATTAGCTAAGCAAGGAGTACATAGACATCATTTGTATTGGGCTCAGTTATAACAGGGTGGTGGGATTCTTTTGTTGTAGAGGGATTTCTGATCTAACAATCTCTTGTTGTGTAATTCCTCTTTCTTTTTAAATATTTAATAAAATTCTGTCTGATAAAAAATGTTTGTTAAGAAGTAAAATTCCAAGGGAAAATGGTCCTGAGGCTGGAAAGGACCTGGGAAATGAGAGAAACAAAATTATCCAGGAGGCAGGAGCACATCTTTGGCATGGGAGCTTAATCACTCGATGAAAGGAAGAACAAACATGTGGGTTGCCCCTTTGTTAATCTTCTGCAATTTTAATAAGTGGATCATAACCTTTGTTATTTCTGATGAAAGTGGTTCAAATGGTATGGAGGATTCCGATGGGTTTCCAAGGGCTATGGTAGGTGGTTCTAGAGGCATCATTTGGTTCTCAAGTCTTGAGACTCTCAATGGTTCCTAGTAGTGACATATTTGCTACTTATCACCAATAGCTAAGTTCTTCTAGGCTTAAGTGTAGAACTCTGGTAATTGTTTTAATTGGAGAAAATATTCATATTCCTTTTTGGAGATTACTTTTTCTTTGAACTTATTGTTGTAGACATCCTCATGACATCCCAATCTATCAGGATTCATCATTAGTATTGACTGTACATAATTGAAGTTATCAGCATTGAGCACATATTGACAAAATTCTGAAAATATTCTTGTTCTTTATTTTGTATTTACCTGTTTTAGATTTTGATCCCATTGCTTGCAGGAAAGATGCTTGGGCAGATACTTGTCACCAAACAAACTGGACCACAAGGGAAAATTGCGAGCAAGGTTAGGCATCTTTATCTTCCCTATTTCCAATTTATTTTAAATTCTACTAGTCTACCTCATCAGCTAGCTGGCCATTAATGTATTTGCATTATTCATATTTATCTTTACAAAGGATATGGCACAGAAAAGCTAGAAGAGCTAGGGGCAGACTGGAAGGACATGGGTTGAAGTAGTAAGAAATGATTTAAGCACTCATAATTTGACAATGGATATGGCACTGAACAGAACAGAATGGTGAAACAGGATTCATGTTGCTGACCTGATATAGTTGAGACAAAGCTTAGATGATGATTATGATCTTTCACATACCTCTTATAACATTGGAAACTCTTTCAAATTAGAAAAGTATATCTACATAATTTTTGCATTATTTGTTTTTTTTTAATATCTTTATATTTTATTGTAGTGTTTTAAAGCCTGGTCTGGAGGTTTAACTACTTTCAGTGAACCCGTCAGCAGTTCAACTGTTTCAGTCAACCCATGATGTCATCATTGTAAAAATTTAAAAGTTAAAATATACAATAACTGGTGACCTGTTGAACGGATCAGATGGGCCAATGGTTCAACCATTCTGGTCAATGGGTTGTTGACCAAGTCAATAGGTTTTTTTTTTGTAATATAGTTGATTAGCGGTTGACTCAAACTGGGATTGTGAATGGGTCACCAGTCTGATGGCTGGGTTGGCAACAGGTTGAAAACACTGCATTTTCATTGGTAACTGACTAACTTCTAGTTGCTTTTGTTTATTAAGTTTTTATAAACTACCATAACAGCATGATTTAACTACAGTGCCAAAATCAACTTTTCTATGAGGCTTGGTGATTAGGAGAGGGAAGAAATATTGGAAGGATAGAATTAAAGGAGAAAGAAATGCGAGATATCATGTAATAAGCAAGATGACAATCAACAATTACTAAAAATATCATCGTTGATTAAGCTTTTCTTTTCTTATTTTCCTAATACAAGAATAGAGGCTTAACCCAGGAGTTTGTGGTTGGGAGGAGGAATGGAGGAGTTTGTGGGTGTGGCATGATGGAAAAGAACTCTAAAAGTTGAAGTAAAAAAATTTCTATTTGAGGAGATGAAAATCTAGGAGGAATACTGCAGTTTAAATTCTTTTGGACGATTGGAAATTTCTCATTGTGTCTCAAAGCGGTCAGGCCAGACTGGGGGACATGGACCGACTCATCCAACCCAAGCTCATGGGGCTAGGCCTAATTGAGCAGCTAGGATGGGGCTGTCTTGTGACAAGCCTTTGAAGAAAAGTAATACAAGAAGTGGGTTGATGCTAGCAGGCCCAAGGTGAAATCATAAAGTGGCACACGACCTTAAAGTGGCCACGCAATGGGGGGGAGTAAGGAATTGATAGGTGCTAAAAAGGGTCTATCTTCTACCTCGTTGCATTCCTCATCCAAAGCGACTGTTTGCTCAACTTCTGTTAGCACTGGAGCCTCCTTGCAATGGGTTCCTTTGAAATTAGTCCCTTGACTCTCGCTAGAAAGATGGAGGCCTAGGTGTTTAAGGTGAAGCGATTTAGAGGCAACAGAGAAGGCTCTTTAGGCAATGAAGATACAAGTGATTTCGATCTAGAAGATACAACAAGCTTGGGGAATGTGATTTAACTCAACCAATGAATCTAATGGAAGCAAATAATTTTGGAACTGAGATTCTTTGGTTTTTTTTTTTTTTTTTGAGGAAGTGTCAGGAGGTTCTAAGGAAGATGGGGAAGTCGCTGCAGTTGAGAATGTCCATATGATATTTAAGAGTATGACAGAGAATGCTGACAGGGCTCAGGAAACACCTACCCCAACAAGGAAGTCCGCCCTCTTAGTTTAGTCTAAACAAAACTTGAGTTTGAAGATGCAAAACTTGTTTAGGAAGGTTTGCATTGTTACACCCGAAGGGAGTTAGCCAGTCAAGGTTTGCTTGGATGCCTTAGTTGACAAAGAGCGGTTTCCCACCTCTAACCTTCTACAACAGACTCAGGAACAGGGAAGGGATCTAGACTTAAACCTAGCCTTTGAATCTTTGGCTCCAGAGATAGGTCCATCGGCTCCCACCCAAGCAGGTAACTTTGTCCTTTAGGTTTTGGATACTGATGTGTGCACTGTGCCTATAACAGATTATTCAACATCCCAGCTGATCAGACCAGAGCAAGGAGGGAGGTGCGAATTAGGAAATATGAATAGTGAGTTGGGCTTGATCCTAAAAAAGAAGCAAGAGGAGGAATTGGAAGGAATATGGAACCAAACCTGTGCTTTATTGGAGGAGTACAAGAAGGAAGAAGAATTAGAACTTCCAAACAAGAGAGGTGTGGGGGAAGAGGAGAAATTAAATCCTTAGATTAGGGAAGAACAAACAGGTGAAGGAGAGTTAGTAAATGAGAAGGATCAAAAAAAGAAATGCAAAAAGAAGAAGAGATCCGAGGTGGGGAGACTAATTTCCGATATTGAGGGAGACATTGAGTTTAGTGGTAAAGGGGAGAGAAGGAAGGGTCCTTGTTAAGGAATCACCGAACCCAAAGAGGGATCTGTGATTAGTGTGTGGCTGGATGAAGATTATCAGTTGGGATGTGAGAGGCTTGGGGAGTGCAAGGAAAAGAAGGTTGGTTAAGGAACTTTTGTGGAGAGAGAGACCTGACATAGTTTTATTGTAGAAAGTGAAGTTAGCATAGTTGGACAGGAGTTGGGTAAGAAGTGTGTGGAAATCTAGAGGAGTGAGTTGGAGTTCGCCTCCTTCTTGGGGAGCCTCTGGAGGCTTAGTCACTATGTGGAGAGAGGATGTGGTGGAATTAGTAGAGGAGCTTATAGGAAGGTATTCAATATCTTTGAAATTGAAAAACTTGGGTGATGGTTTTACTTGGGTAACTAATGTGTATGAGTCAAATAATCATAGAGAGAGGAATGAATTATGGGAGGAATAGTATGGAATCAATGGATTGTGGGGTGGACTTTGGTGTTTAGGAGGAGATTTTAATGTCATTAGATTTTGTAATGAGTCCAACATCCCTCAGAATGCGGTCACTACGAGCATGAGAAAATTCAATGAATTTATTGATACCAGTGAGCTGAAAGAGATTTCATTGCTGCAAGCTAATTACACATGTTCTTACTTTCAGGAAAACCTCTTTGCTCTAAACTGGATAGATTTCTTTTCAATGAAAGGTGGAAAAACCTTTGGAGGGATTTGGTGGCTAGGGCATTACCTAGATTAACCTCTAATCATTTCCCAATTCAATTAGGTCAGGGGCTCTTGGGAGGACCTCGCCCCTTTAGATTTGAAAATATGTGGTTAACTCACCTTGACTTTGTGTGAAAGGTCGAAGAATGGTGGAATGATGATTTAAGAGGGGTTAAGTGGCAGGGAGTCAAATTTCACAAAAAGCTAAAGAGTCTTAGATCCAAGATAAAAGAGTGGAATAAAGATACTTTTGGGAGGTTAGAAGAACAAAAAACCTTATTACTATCCCAACTGAGGAGCTTGATCCTAAAGAATCCTAAGGGGTCTTAGATGAGCAAGGGAGGGTGTTGAGACGAAAATTCTAGAAAGATTTGGAAGAAGCATTGTTGAGAGAAGAGATATCTAAGTACTTTCATAACCTAGCTAATGGAAGAAAGAGAAAATTTCGTGGCCAAATTGGAATTTGATGGTGAAGAGATCACAGATCAGGAGGAAATGGCAAGGAAATTTGTGGACCACTTCAAGTCTTTGCTGCAAAGGCCTTTGAATAATAGGTCCAGGTTAGGAGTAGAGTGGCCATGTTTAAGTGAGGAAAGTCTGAATTGGCTGGAAAGGGAGTTTGATGAGGAGGAAATTAGACGGGTAGTGTTCATGATGGACAGATCAAAAGCTCCTGGCCTAGATGGGTTTACAATTGCCTTTTATCAAGATTGTTGGGAGGTGGTCAAAGAAGACCTACTTGGGATCTTTAAGGAGTTTGTCAATAGACATCAAGTGAGTCGGGGAGTCAATGCCACTTTTTTAGCCTTAATTCCTAAAAAGTTAGATGTGAGTCACCCTAAGGATTTTAGATCGATTAGTTTGGTGACGAGTATCTACAAAATTTTGGCAAAGGTATTGCCTTTGAGGCTAAAAGCAGTACTACCTCCTCTAATAAGTCAAGCTCAAAGGGCCTTTGTGCAAGCGAGACAAATAGCTGATCAAATACTCATAGCCAATGAATGTGTGGAGGATATGAGGACAGGACAGCAAGGTGTTCTTTGTAAGTTGGACCTTGAAAAGGCTTATGTCTTAGTGGACTGGAGTTTCCTTTTGGAGTTCCTGTTGAATTGTGGTTTTGGGGATAGGTGGTGTAATTGAGTGAAGGGCTGCATTAGCTTTGCTCACTTTTCAGTGTTGGTAAATGGTGTGGTTAAGGACTTCTTTCTAGCTTCCAAAGGATTAAGGCAGGGAGACCCCCTCTCCCCCTTTCTCTTTACCCTTGTAGCAGATGTGTTCAGTAGGCTACTCTCAAAGCCGGATAGGGAAGAGACAATAAGAGGATGGAGAATAGGAAGGAATAGAGTACCAGTGACTCATCTCCAATTTGTAGATGACATTTTTATTTTAAGTTAGGGGGTTGACCTAAGGAAAGTGAGGAATCTTAAAAATTTGCTTGATTACTTTGAGAGGGTCTCAAATCTAAAAATAAATATGGAAAAGAGTAGTGTGGTAGGGATAAACTTGGATGATGGGGCTATTGATTCTGTGGCAGAATGTTTGAGGTGTTAGGTTGCCTCTTGGCGAATTTCTTAACTTTGTCAGGTATGATACTTGCTCTAGCAACTCTGTTTTGTTTTGGGAAGATATTTTGGTGGGTGCCTCAACCCTCAAAGACCTCTTTCCTTCACTCTATTCCATTTCCTTGTTTAAGCATAAGGTTGTCTCCCATTTTCTCCCCTCCCCCTTTTCCCGTTTGTCCTTGACTTGGAACTTTGGTTTCTGTACGGGTTCAAGGGATGCTAAACTTGGTACTGTTATGGAACTTCTTGGTGTCCTGGATAGTGTATTTGTATCCTCTAAATCCGAACAGAAGAATTTGGTCTCCCCACCCTAAAGGTTCCTTCACTTGTGCATCCTTCTTTGTCCAGTTAAGGACCTTTGGACTTGGCCTATTCCCCCTAAAATCAGTTTGTTCTGCCGGGAAGTGTTCCATGGGAAGGTCAATACTTTGGACTGTTTGCAGAAGAAAAAACCTTTCTTGTGTTTGTCCCCTAATTGGTGTATTCTTTGCAAAGCAAATGGTGGGGATTGCTTCCACTTACTAATTTCCTGCACTTTCGCTGTAACTATTTGGGTTTGGATGTTGGTGGAACCAACCTGCAGATATAAGCCTACTCTTTTTTTTGATGAATGAATGATATTTTATTAAATAGAGATAGAAATAGTACAAGCATGAAGCACTCTAAGAGGAGGCAAGAGGTGTTTCCTACCCTTAAAAGTGGTTCCAAACCCAACTCTTTTCAGATTGCCGTTATAAATTAGCCAAAAACAGAGAATCCCTTGAAGCCTCTTGTTTAGCTAAAGAATCTGCCAAAGCATTCGCCGATCTACTAACCCACTGAAAGCTAACTGACATGGTTCTCGTAAGCCATTTGACTTTTTTGATGATGTCCCTATATCCCCAAACAACAGTTTCTGGGTCCGACATCCATCCCACTATCACCTTAGAGTCTCTTTCAACTATCAAATTAGTCACTCCAAGTTGGTTGGAAATCTTTAGTCCTTGTACCAAAGCTAATATCTCAGCCCTTGTAGAGTCTCCATAACCCACTGGACCTGAGAATAAGGACAGAATGTTGCCATCCTTATTCCTCAAGATCCCTCCTATACCCGATATAAGCCTACTAAACCCATCAACTTTTGTGTGGCCCAACAAAAGAGGGAGAATTATGTGAAGATGAATTAGAGCTGCAACACTTTTGACAATTTGGGAAGAGAGGAATGCAAGGATTTTCCAAGAAAAGGAATGGAGACATTTACTTATCAAGGAACATATCCTAACAAGGACAATTCACTGGCTGAAAACTTTGAATTCTTTCCATTTGTTTTCCTTTGATGACCTTAGGAGGAACTGGTTAGTAGTGGCAAATAGCTCCTCTAGGAAGGAAAAGATCATTGCCTCTTGGACCCCACCATCTGACGGTTGGGTAAAGTTGAAAATTTTGATGGAAGCAATCAAGGAAACCCTGGTCCCTTAGGCATAGGAGGAGTATTGAGAGATAAGGAGTTAAAGACAACATCATCTTAGCTTTATACTCTGGTCCAGTGGGAGTAGGAGACTCGGTCAGAGCTGAACTATTGGCAGCTCTACAGGGTATTCAGATAGCAAACCATTTAGGAGTTGAGCGTCTTCTAATTGAAGGAGACTCTAAGATTGTTGTGGGCTGGTTAGCAGATCTGGAGTCAGTCATTTGGTGCTACAAGGATTACCTAAAAAAATGCAAGCTGGCTAACAAATAACATGTCTGTTAGCTCACTTTGGGTGAGCAGGTCAGCGAATGCTTTGGCTGATCATTTTGCTAAACAGGGGGTATTGAGGGAACATCTGTACTGGGAAACATTGTAATGTCTTTGGCGTAGTTTTTACACTCAAACTCAAGGGAGGTTGCACCTCGTGCCCCTCCTTGGGGTTTTTGTAACGTTTCTGATGTATCATTAATAAATCGTTTCTTATTCATAAAAAAATATCATCGCTGATTTTTCTTTCTAGATGTTCGAAGTTGTGAACTGTTTACAGTTAATACATAGTACCTTTTCTTCTAGCTAAAAGCTTTACTAAACAACATGAGGTATGAAGTTCTGGGTGAAATGCTAAGCAGGGGGAATTCACATCTGCGCCCTACAGAGGTCATCCCAAAGTGCCCCACAACACATCCCAACCATGTATTGGGAGCATCTCCAGTGGCAAGTATGGAAGGTGTTTCAAATACACGGTTGGGATGTGCTGTGGGGCACTTGTGGGGCACAGATGTGTACTCAAGCTGGGGACGTTGACCTGAACTGAACTTCCCTGAATCCCAGGACATTATTTGAATTTAGTTTCCCTAACCAGTTGCTATATAGTTTGTTCCAAAAGATGCTAAAGTGAAGGTGCATTCTTTTTCACTGGCTAGTGGTGCTTTAATATTGAATGTGTCCGAATCACCATCCTTTCTTGTATTTTTGATTGATGGAAGTCCTACCTGTTTAATACAATATTTCCATTTACCTTTCAAAAAAAAGTTACTAAGTGACTTTGAAGCACAGACCTAGTAAGTAGAAGTGAATGAAGATAAATTTTAAGCGACTTATTGGCAAAATTTTAAATAAAAGAAAAAAGCAGAAGTATAACTGGATCTAATTGCATATATGGTTCAAAAGCTGTTTTTTTTAATCAGCATAAGGAGGTTTTATTAAGGAAATTACAAGGATACATCAATGTGGAAAAACTCCACCTTGCGCAAACAAAAATTACAATTTTGCCCAACACAATTGATGCCTAAAAGATCCTTGTTTAGCTAGAGTATCCACCATCCAATTAGTAGTTCTGTTCACCTATTCAAAATTGACAGTTAACTCCCTTGTTATACTTTCAATCTCCCGATTGGTGTGTTTATAGATCCAAGGGATTTGGGTCTTACTTTTTTGTCCATGAAATGACCACCTGGAGTCAATTATCAAAAAAAAAAAAGGCCACCTGGAGTCCTCTTTCACCTCCAAATGTTCGAATCCAAGCTGCTTTGCAAGCTTTACACCTTGGAGTGAGGCCATCATCTCTGCTGTCATTGGGTCACCATGCTCAACAGGTCCTGAAAATAAAGCTAGTATCTTGCCCTTTTAATCATGGAAGACCCCTCATAACCGGACACACCTTGGTTGCCTATAAAGCTTCCATCAAAATTGAGTCTTTTAGAGATGGTTGCCAGAGGTCTTCATTCCATGATTATTCTTTCCTTGTCTTGAGCTGAAAGTGCTACTTCCTCTACTTCCAATTTCTAAGAATGACAATCAATGAGAAGAATTGAAAATCTCTCGAAGTCATCACCCAATGTGTCGCTTTTACTTTTATTGTGTCTAAGACTTTCAATTTGGATTGACTTTTCTTCCATTCCATTCTTCCCATATGGTCCAAATCAAAGCTGCCCTTACTTCTCTCCACAAAATCCTTTTCCTTTAGCTATCAAGGTATCAGAAACGCCAAGTGTATTAGAAAGGTAATTTTAAGAAATGTATTGGGATATGCCTTGAATATGCATGTGTATCGGAGAAAAATTAAAATACACATGGAAACACTACAATTACTTCAATAAATCATAAAAATACATCAATACCACTAAATATAAAGCCTCAATGAGGTATACATACATTACATTAATATATTTTAATGGGTTTTGTGTAGAAATACATCGTAGTCAATTATAATTTTCATTAAAAACCCCTATTCTTAACTATAATTTATAAATTATAATTCTTAAGTTTTAAGGGATGGGGAAAATCCAACTATTCTATCCAACCATAAAACATGCATTGGCACAACTTCTATGTGAAAATATAATTAATAATTATTTCTTATTTAAATAATTACTATCTATTTTTTAATTCCAAAAAAATACAAAAAAATCAAGAATAAATAAACATTGTACAATGTATTCAAAAAAATAATTATTGAAGAAGAAATTTTAATTATTCTATGGATACAATAGATCATCCATAAATCTACAATATATTCAATCCTTATGGCTAGATCATAAAAATATAATTAATTATTATTTATTTTTTAATTCTGAAGTATAAAAAAATAAAAAGTAATTTTTGAAGAAGAAATTTCAATTGCACTGTGGATGTGAAAGATCAAAGATCATTCATAGATCTACAACATATGTAGTCTTTATGGGCAAATTATAAGAAAATATAAATAAATAAAATTCATTATTTATTTTCAAAAAATACAAAAAATGAAAAAATATTGTACAAGAAATTTCAGTTGCTCTATGGATCCATAGGTCTAAAACATATTAAGTCTTTATAGGCAGATAAAAAATACATTTTTCATTTTTTTGTTTTGTTATTTTATAATTTTCCCAAATTTCTTCATAAAATTTTCCATAGATCTACTCATAACACCAAAAAAACTGTGGCTTTCAATACAAGAAATGTAGATCAACATAGATTTAAACATTTTCAAGAATTCAAGCAGAAAATAAAAAAAATAAGAGGTCATAAGATATTATGAGAAAAATTGAAAAAACTATCTATTTTTGCAGTATTTTCCAAAACTTGAAAAACTTTCAAAAACCTTAATGATTCACACTTGTTTCTTGTATTTTGTTGCAGATTTAGCACTGTGGCGATGAGGTTTGGAATTTCAGTCGTTTGGGGGTGAAAGAAGGCTTATTTTTTTGGGGGGGGGGGAGAAACCTTCTTTCCTCCTTTACTTTTTAACAAAATTCCCCCTTTATTATTTTTTCTTATTTTCTATTTGTATCTTTTTCCAGCATATCAATCGATGTGCTACCATAGGCCCGATATGCCACTGATACACCACTGGTATGGGTATGATAAGGTGGAAAAAAGATGATACCACCTATTTCCCACCATATCCTGTATTGAGCCTTCAAAGATATGATACTATATGCCCATACGGGTATTTCATATCAAAAATTTAAACCTTGGTCTCAAGAAGTTAGGATCAAAGTGACCTACCACATCCTGAGGTGGAAACAACCTGCACCTAAAGAGAGAAATGCTCCCAAATACAAAGCACAAAAGGGCAGGAAATAGTGGTTCGAAACCTGTTGCTTTCCCTCATGGACGTTTTAAGCTATTTCAAAAAATTGCAGTCAAACCCATCGGAGTAAATCTTAACAGTTCTTGCAGTTCAACCATGATTTGTTTTCCAAAACATTGGTTTGGATTTCATACAAAAGTTTTAAAAAATTCTAATGTCTGGTTGGGTGAATTAATTTAATGTGTACTTATATGTTGATTTTTATTGTCTATTTCCATTTGAAACCTAAAGTGGTCCATACTTAATGTGGTCCATGTGTGTATGGATAATGAGCACAGAAAACATGAAAATTGTGCTTCGACTGATGGATGAGCCTGTGGTTATCATGCTTGTGGACCTGTATACGGAATTATGTATCTTTTTAAAATATTGTCACCTCTATGCATTTTGGTATCTTCTGCTTGTGTTTTCTTCTAATGAATTATTCACTGCAGATTAGTGTTTTTTCATGAATGTTCCATTTGATATTTGTTTGTCTAGAATAGTTCTGAGTACACTGTCAACTATCTTCTTGCAGGTTTACTTGTGTGAAAAGTTGTCACTTGTCAATGAGATGTACTTTGCCATCACTCTGGACCGTAAATCTGCTGGACCAGTATGTTCCCAACTCCACTACTATATGTCTGTCTACTTTCGTATATAAATTACTGAATTTCCTTAACAAATCCATATCCTCATCTTCATAATGATGGTACTGGATGCTTTGCAAGTATGTGTGAAATAATTTTCTCGTAAGAGTATGCTATAGGCTCTGATTTGGGTTACAATATTGCACTTAAAGTTTATTTTAATATCTGTAATGCATGTACTTTACGTCTGTATATAGACATGATTTCAAGGTTTCCATTAACCTTTCCAATTAACACGGAAGGGAAACAACTGTTTAGGGTTCTCTTGGAAGTACATATTCATTTTCATTTGGCTGATTAATTATTATTGGAAAGAACAACCATGTATTCAATGAATAGGAGTATGTTTGTTCATTGTCTTTTTCTTCTTTTTTTTTGGGGGGGGGGGTAATACTGTGTTTTTCCTGTTTGCTTCTTTTTCTTTTTCCCCTTCTCTTTGTTCTTTTTCTCCTCCCCATCTCCAGCATTAGAAGAAGGGAGGAACGATTGGTTGGGGGAAAAAGGAATTGAGCTTTTGAAAGGGTTCTGAAAGCTCTTGTGGTTTTGAGGAGGACAATGAACTCTTTTCAAATGTTTTTATTGGAAAGTTGGAGGTGGAATTAGGAAGGAAAAAAGATGTTTGTGTGGGTGAAGAGGTCAAAAAAGGTGAGGATTCTTTGTTAAACTTGAAAAAAATCCAAGGAATCTAATGCTGGTTAGTTGTTTCATATCACAGAAGTGTTTCATCATTTGAAGGAAGGGTTAATTGGGGATGGCCCATGCAGCAAGTATAAGAGAGTTTACAAGAGGAAGAGGATGAAGGATAGAATTTGAGCACAGATCAGTGCAAGAAGCAGTTTTATTGTGAAGTTGTTGGAGAAAGGGGTGGATAAGAAAAAAATGGCTCCATGTTCAGATGCTCAAAAGGAAAAGAGAAAAATGGATCGAGGAGGAAAACGGAGTCCAAGAGAAAAATGGTTCAGGGTGTGGATGAATTTTTAGAGGAAGAGAAAAATGGAGAGGAGGAAAACGGGGAGGTGGTTATGGATCGAGCGAGAGAAACAGCTCGAAAGGTTGACTTGGAAAAGATAGTGGAAACTGGAGTCCAAGTAAGCAAGATGTTAGAGCTATCGTTTTTAGGAGGGGAAGAATTTGTGGGAAAAAAAGTTGGGAACTGGAACAGAGTTGTATTGAAAATAGAGAAAACTTTTAAGGGAATTTGGTGGGGTTGGTTTTGGTTTAGAGATATTAGGGGGTGTTGTTTTTTGGGCTATTTTCTCTTTGTAAGGTTTAGAGATGTTTTATTTGGGTTGGTGGGTTTGTGGTTTAAGTTTGGGTTATTGGCTTTTTGTGGGTGATAGCTTATCACCATGTTGTACTCTCTTTTTTTTAATAAATATTTTTTTCTTTTTATTTACTTTTTTTAAAAAGTAGCTACTGTTGTTCAGTTAGACAAATTAGAGCATGGAATGCTAAAATGTAGGTGCCATTTGGGAAATTGATCTAAGTACGGATTAATAATTTTTTTATTACATCTTTGGGTGGCACTATCCATGCCATAGAAACTAGGATGACATACATATCAATAATGTGAATCGTGCTATATTGGAACCAAAAACAGAGTCATGGTCTAGAAATGTATGATTATTTGGCATATTGGTGAAAAAGGTATGATGTACCTTGAGGTTTGAGGAACTAACTTATATATACCTTGTGGTTTCAAGAACTACTTACATATACCTTTTATGATGGTCCCACATGGTTAGGCACTCACCCGTCTACTAATGGAGTGTTTAGGGCTGTTTTTATCTATAACTAATATTTTTGTTATCCCAAATTTATGCTTCTATTTTGAACTGAATAAGGAGATATCGCTCCCTAAAAGCCACCCCTCCTCTCTTTCTCTTTCTCTCCGCTATTGCAACATAAAGCCTGCAACCACCCCAACCTCTGTTCAAGCACTGAAGAGATCTCACTGCCGCTCCTCATCTCTCCCTTTCTACTTTCTCTTCTCCCACCATTCTTGGTTCATTGCAACACAAGATGGAAGAGGCGAAGCATATTGCCTTATTTCAGCACCAACCGGTTTCTCCAAAATATAAGTTAGGGAGGGTGTGTTTGCTTTTTGGTTGCTATCTTCGACCATTGAGAATGCAACTTACATCTGGTAGCAACAGAAAACGATCATGTGGCTACTCTCCAGGATCTTTGGTGAGTCCTTGTTATCTAAAACCGCTAAACCTTATCTTTTTCTCTCCTCTCTAATCTGATTTCTCTCATTTGTTGTGCACTGAATAGGGAGGGGTTCCTTCATTCTGAACTACTAATAGCAGAATGGTAGCTTTATTAGCTATTTCTACATGTTTGGCTTCATGGGATCATGCTAAAGCACACATTCTGTTTTATTATCCACTCAAAGATGATCCTCATTTCAAAAGTCAACAATTTAATTCAGAGTTCCTAGAAGCCATTCAACAAGTAGTGATATCTTGGGAGTTGGGATGCCATTGTGAAATCAGAAAATCCCATGACCCCTCAAGCTGTTCTAGTGCAATGACTTTGATAGGACCAAGAGTTACAGCAAACCAATGCCTGTGCATGGGAATAGCCAGCCTGCCTACCAAGTTTACAAAAAAAGGGAGAAGCCACGTCAGCAAGAATGTAGTCCAAGTGGCTGACTGTTAGAACAGAATAACAGTCCTACAACAAGCTGTAACCATCTTGTAACAGACTGCAACTGTAAACAACTTACCTGTCTATAAAAACCCGAAGAAGAAATAAAGAGCCACGGAATTTCAACTGAACAAAGCTCTCTCTCTCTCTCTCTTTCTCTCTCTTTCTCTCTCTCCCTCTGAATCCCCTTTTCTTCCCCTCTCTCTGTTTCCCTTCAGTTCCTCTTCCCTCACGAGTTTGGTTCACTCTATGAACCCTGAGTTAGGCAGCACCTAACAGATTGGTATCAGAGCATGACCAATAAGCGATCTACAGCAATGGAGGCCTGAGTTGATCAGGTGGAAGTCGATCTCCACCGAGTTTCAGGCGAGATGTGAGGTCTCAAGGATACCTTAACAGATCTTGCAAAGATTGGAGCAAAGCCCGCCGGCTGAAGACAGGGAAATCGACCAAGATCGAGTTAGCCAAGGAAGCAATCGAAGAAGCAGCTCTACCTTGGAGAGAAACACCAAACTGAGCTTCCCAATTTTCTCAGGCGGAGACCCCATCCCATGGATATATAGGGCGGAAAGATTTTTTGAATATAACGAGACATCCAGACCAGACATGGTGGCATTGGCAGCAATGCATTTGTACGGAGATGCCATCCCTTGGTATCAATGGTACCGCCGAGGACACCCCCATATTTTATGGCTCGATTTCACGGATGCTCTGTGTGTCCGATTCGGGGCTTCTGGTTATGAAGATTTTGATGAGAGTCTTGCGAAGATAAAACAAGTAGGAAGTGTTTGTGACTACCAATTGGAGTTTGAACGTCTATAGTTGAGAGTCCAAGGGTGGCTGGAGAAGGCTCTGGTCGGAGCTTTTGTGGGAGGACTCAAGGAAGAGATCCGGTTAGAGGTCAAGGCGATGCACCCAGCAACGGTAATGGCCGCGACAGCCCTAGCCCGCACCCAAGAAGAAAAGATAGCTCGAGCCCGACATCTAAACAGGCCCTGGCAGCAAATGAACAAATCATTTACTGCATCAAGACCGGAAGGGATGGGGTTCGGTAAAGATGGCAGCATATTAGGCAAATCACCAGGTAACTTAGGCCCGAGTCCCGTAATTCCATTCAAGAAATTAACATGGGCAGAAATGCAAAATCACCGAGACAAAGGTCTCTTCTACAACTGCGAAGAAAAGTTTGTCCCCGGTCATAGATGCAAAACTCAACAAGCCTTCCTGTTACAGACTGAGGAGGAAGAGGAGGATCAGCAACCAGAAGAAGGATCGTCAACTGAAGAACACTGGGTCGAGACCATACAACCAGAAATATCGCTACAGGCCTTAGCAGGGTTCTCATCACCCCAAACCATGAGGGTGACGGGTTTAGTTCGGGGTTGCCAGGTGTCTATCCTAATCGACAGTGGTAGCACTCTAAACTTTGTAATCACTGTGCTAGTCAGACAATTAGGATTGCCAGTTCAGCCCACAGCCTCATTTAAGGTCCAAGTGGCAAATGGGACCTCACTCCAATGCATGGAATTTGCACAAGCATTGGGTTACGCATCCAAGATCAACAATTTCAGGTTGACTTGTATTGGGAATTCAATGGTTGCAGCAACTTGGGCCTGTTCTATGTGACTGGGCCCGTTTGTCTATGGATTTCATGATAGAAGGGACAAGATACATTTGCAAGGCCACTTAGCTAACCGAGCCAGCCCAATAAGCTTGGCAGCCATGTTGAAAGAAGCACGAGACCCAAAGCAGCTCATCATCTGGGGATCAAATCATACAGGCCCAATGCTATCTCAGGCCCAGGATACAACAACTCAAGCTGAATACAAACAGCAGCTTCGCAACATCCTCCAGCAATATGCTGCAGTTTTCAAGGAGCCAACGGACCTACCTCCAACAAGGGATCATGACCACAGAATCCCACTATTGCCGGATGCGCCTCCTACCAATGCAAGGCCCTACCGTTACCCTTATTTTCAAAAACAAGAAATTGAAAGGCAGGTTCAAGAACTGTTGGATAAAAATTTTATTCAACCCAGCCACAGCTCATTTTGTGTGGATTATAGGGCACTTAATAATATTGCGGTTAAGGACCACTTTCCAATTCCAATAATAGATGAGCTACTGGATTAACTCAAGACTGCAAAAATTTTTTCAAAGTTGGATTTACAGGCTGGATACCATCAGATTAGAGTCCATGAAAGTGACATTTCAAAAACGGCCTTCCGGACTCATGATGGCCACTATGAGTTCCGGGTTATGCCATTTGGCCTTACAAATGCCCCAACTACCTTCCAAGCCTTAATGAACGACTTGTTTGGGCCACATTTATGTCGTTTCATATTAGTCTTTTTTGATGACATTTTGGTGTACAGCCCCACATGGGCCCAACATTTAGTGGATTTGCAGATCACCCTAGACATTCTGTTACAAAATCAACTGTATGCCAAAGAATCGAAGTGTGCCTTTGGGCAGGGCCGTGTACATTATTTGGGCCATGTGGTGGAAGACAGAAGGGTCTCAGCAGAGCCAGACAAGATAGCTGCCGTCCAACAGTGGCCAACGCCATGTAACACCAAGGAACTCCGGGCATTCCTAGGACTCACAGGGTACTACCGACACTTCGTTAAAAGCTATGGGATAATTGCAGCTCCACTGACAGCCCTTCTAAAGAAGGACTCATTCAGCTGGGACAACAAAGCCCAAGTGGCATTTGAAGCCTTAAGAGCAGCGGTGTCATCCCCACCAGCTCTAGTCTTACCGGATTTTAACAAACCATTTGTGGTTGAGTGCGACGCATCGGGACTGGGCGTGGGAGCGGTGCTGATGCAAGATGGTCAGCCCCTTGCCTTCTTCAGTAAAGCATCATCTGTCACACAAAACCACTCTTCAGTCTACAACCGGGAATTGATGGCAGTTGTATTAGCAGTTCAGCATTGGCGCTCCTACCTGCTAGGCCGTAAGTTTGTAATTAAGACTGATCACCAAAGTCTGAAATTCCTATTGGAACAACGGGTCCTTTCTCCAGATCAGCAGTGGTGGGTCTCAAAGTTAATGGGCTTTGATTACACTATTGAATACAAACCGGGAGCAACAAATAGGGTTGCGGATGCATTGTCACGTCAACCCAAACATAGAGTGGGGAGCATACTCCAATTGGAGGTGTTCCAACAACCCACAACCGCACTATGGGCCCAACTAGGGGAGGCAACCGATAGTGATAAGGAACTCCAAGCATAAAGACACAGTTGTTGCAGCGAACAGGGGACAAACCGGGGTATTCTATCCAAGGGTTGGTGCTGTACTATAAAGGGAAAATGGTGTTACCAGCGGACTCAGCACTTTTGGACCAACTCATAAATTACTTCCATGCGACACCGATGGGTGGACACTCAGGAGTCCTACGTACATATAAGAGAGTGTCGTCCCAATTTTATTGGAAGGGTATGCTAAAATCCATAAGGAAATACATATCTACATGCCAAGTATGTCAACAATGCAAGTATGAGGCCCAATCCCCAGTTGGCCTGCTAAAACCATTACCCATACCCAACCAAGTTTGGGAAGATATCTCTATGGATTTTATAACAGGCCTACCGACCTCTGCCGGTAAATCAGTTATATTAGTAGTGGTTGATTGCCTTACAAAATACGGCAACTTCTTAGCACTGTCACATCCATTTACTGCAGTTACAGTAGCTAACACTTTTATACGGGAAATAGCTCGGCTCCATGGGTTCCCAAAGTCTATTGTATCTGACAGAGGCCCAGTCTTCATCAGCCTCTTTTGGAAAGAACTTTTTCGCCTCCAAGGTGTACAGCTCAGCAAATTTACAAGCCCATCCACAGTCAGATGGGCAAACGGAGGTGGTCAATCGTTGCTTAGAAACATATCTACGATGTTTCACCGGAACAAAGCCAACACAATGGGTTCAGCTGGCTGCATTGGGCTGAATGGTGGTACAACACTACCTATCAAATATTGGCTGGGATGACCCCTTTTAGGGCATTATATGGTCGTGATCCACCCGCACTGATTCCCTATGAAAGGGGCTCCACAGCAGTAGCTTCACTAGAAGAACATCTGCTAAATCGAGACAGCCTTCTACAGGAACTTAAACAGAACCTACTCCGGGCCCAACAATGGATGAAACAATCATATGATAAACACCATAGGGAAGAACACTATCAAGTTGGTGATATGGTTTACTTGAAATTGCTTTCTGTACAAAAACAGAGATGGAACAAACTGGCACCTCGCTACTTTGGACCCTTCAAGATCTTGGAGAAAATTGGACCTCTTGCATACAGATTGGATCTCCCACCAGATTCAAGAGTGCACCCAGTCTTCCATGTCTCAGTTCTCAAAAAATGCCTGAAACCAGAGGCTATAACTCAACCACATCTTCCAAATTTCTCAAGTGACATGAACCTAGAAACAGAGCCGGTGCGTATCACTAATTTCAGATGGGTCAAAAAAGGCTCCCACATTGTTCCAGAAGCCTTAGTTGTGTGGTCACAACTACCGGAAGAGGATGCCACATGGGAACCCTATCTACAACTACAACACCAGTTCCCCCATATTGACCTTGAGGGCAAGGTCCAGCTTAACCAGGGGGGTATTGATAAGACCAAGAGCTGCAGCAAACCAATGCCTGTGCACGGGAATAGCCAGCCTGCCTACCAAGTTTACAAAAAAAGGGAGAAGCCACGTCAGCAAGAATGTAGTCCAAGCGGCTGACTGTTAGAACAGAATAACAGTCCTACAACAAGCTGTAACCATCTTGTAACAGACTGCAACTGTAAACAACTTACCTGTATAAAAACCCGAAGAAGAAATAAAGAGCCACGTTATTCCATCTGAACAAATCTCTCTCTCTCTCTCTCTCCCTCTGAATCCCCTTTTCTTCCCCTCTCTCTGTTTCCCTTCAGTTCCTCTTCCCTCACAAGCTTGGTTCACTCTACAAACCCTGAGTTAGGCAGCACCTAACAGACTTCTTGACAGATCTAGTCTAGTTTTTTATGCAATTCTTCAAGCATTCACCTATATATTACATTCAAGGTTGGGTTCAAGTGAGGACTTCACTCCTCATCCTAGTCCCCGCTAGAGCAATCTCCATATTCCACCCGATTAGGTTGGGGAGGCTGAATGCCTAGTAGGACAAGGAAAATTGGCATCCCTAAACACCCCAAAGATTTCAGACTGATTAGTTTGGTGACTAGCATCTATAAGATTGTGGAAAGGTGCTATCTTTGAGGATTAAAGCATAGCTTTCAAGTCACCAAGGCAACCCTAGGCGATTGGGGGGGCGCTTATTAGGCATCACCTAGTGTGTCAAATGTAACCTTGCTTTTCCTAGCGTTTCAAGGCAGTGTCTAAGAAATATCATTGCCTTGGAAAAGAAGGGGCAAAGCCTTTGTTTTTGTCATAGAAAAAAGAATAAAAAAATCAGAAAAATAAGGAAAAGGAAAGCTGATGATGATGGGGCAAAGCCCTTGTTCTTGTTTTAGAAAAAAGATAAGAAAAAAAGCATCAAATGAAGAAGGAGAAGGGGTGTAACCTGTATTTTTGTTCCAGAAAAGGAAGGAAAAGAATAAAAAATTTAAGAAGACAAGGTTATTTCCCATATGGCTATCTCAGAAAAAGGTGCTGACGGCAAGAAGAAATCCCACCTAGGCGTTGCCTTGACAACTATGGATTAAAGCTGTACTTCCCTCATTAGTCAAGCTCAAGGAGCCTCTATACAGGGTAGACAAAGTACATATCAGATTCTTATAGCAAATGAATGTACGAAGGAGATGAAGAGGTTAGGCAATCAAGGCTTTGTCTGCAAGTTGGATATTGAGAAGGTCTATGAGTTGGTGGATTGGAGCTTCTTAATAGAAAAGGAGGTGTGGGTTTGGGGATAGGTGGTCAATTGGCTGAGTGGATGTCCATCTTCTTGTCATATATTCACTTTTAGTTAATGGAGTGGTCAAGCATTTTTTCTCAGCTTGTAATCCACTCTCACCTTTCCTGTCTATAATTGTGGCGGATGTGTTCAATAGACTGATTTGTAAAGCGGATATGGAAGATTTAACAAGTAGTTGGAGGATAGGTAGGAAGTGTTCTGGTGACCCATCTTCAGTTCGTTGATGATATTATTATTTTCTGTGAGGGTAGTGACCTGAGGAGGGTGAGAAATGCTAAGAATATTATAAACTCCTTTGAGTGTGCCTCCAATCTGACAATTAATTTTGAAAAAAAGTGTGTGGTTGGAATCAATTTGTAGGATCAGGAGGTAGAGGCTAGCAGATTGCTTAGATTGTTCCACGTCCTCTTGGCCCTTGACCTACCCAGGTCTTCCTTTAGGTGCTAACCCAAAAGAGTCACTTTTGGTATCCAATTGTGGAAAAATTTGAAAAGAAATTGGTGACTTGGAAAAAGAGTTACATATCCCTATGGGGTAAAGTGACCTTGATTAAGGCTACACTTGCCAATCTTCCAATTTTTTCCTCTTGGTGTTTAGGATACCTCCACTAAAAAGTTAGAAAAGGTGATGGGAGACTTTTTGCGGGAACCAAGAGAAATGAAGAAGGATTATTTGGTTAGGTGGGAGATAGTTAGCAAAAGTAAGGAAGATGGGGGCCTAGGATCAGGAAATGTAGTTCATAAGAAGGAAGCTTTTACTAGGGAAGTGGTTATGGAGATGGCCTTTGGAGAGAGAGAGAGAGGTTATGGCACAACTGCACAAGTTGGTGACTAGAATTCATCGCTATCTGGAGAATGGTTGGGATGCTGGGATATCTCAATGGGCAACTCTTACAACATCTTGGAAGGCTATACATGGGGTCCTCCCCCAATTCCTCAGATTTGTACGTTATAATGTCTGCTTTGGAAATAATGTTATTTTTTTGGGAAGATATTTGGGTGGGCAACCAACCTCTTGAAGACCTTTTTCATTCTCTTTACTTTCTTTCCCTTTATAAAAAAGAGTCAATTTCTAAGTTTCTTTATTCTCTGGTTCTTCCTTTGGGATTTTGGTTTCCATAGAGGCTTATGGGATGATGAATCTGCTTGTGTTTTTGAACTGTTATTGTCACTTGAGTCTGTTTGCTTGGATCCCCTCAAACCTGACTTGAGAATTTGGAACCCTGTTCCGAAAGGTACCTTTACTTGTTCCTCTTTTTCCAAATCCCTCTGTTCTACCTCTGCTCCTCGGGTTTCCCATATATAGAAGCCTGAAACCTTTCCCCCCAAGATTGTTGTTTGCCGCTGGGAAGTTTACTATGGTAAGATTAATACTTTGGAAAACTTGCAAAAGAAGAGACCTATTGCAGACTGTATGGTCTGATTTTCGGTGTCTTGTGTGGTTTGATTTTCGGTGATCAGGTAAGAGGTTTTATGCATTTTTTTGTTGGTGTGAATCAAATGAGAAGTCTATTTCAGACTGTATGGTGGGATTTCAGATTGTAGTGTGCTAGGGTTTGTGCACCCTTCAGTGTGATTCGAAGGGAGGGGTGTTCCTTAAACAGTGTTGGGAAGTTTCAGGCAGTCGTGGAGTTGGGTTTGTGGTGTAAAGAGTGCAATTTGCAGCAGTAGTAAGTGTGCTGAAATCAGGGTGTAGTGTGATCTAGTGTGCAGTTTGCCGAATTCAGCAATATCAGAATTCAACAATGGGAGACAACAATGATAGCAAGACTAGTGTGATGGTCCCTACTGATTACCTGAATGTTCAAATGACCTCCATTAAGCTGAATGGAGAAAATTATGTACCTTGGGCCAAATCTGTAGAAG
The DNA here is from genome assembly GCF_000365185.1 of Nelumbo nucifera. Next base: position 3,492,646 of record NW_010729103.1, on the reverse strand, counting down.
TCTTTATTAAGGCAAAGAAGAAGGTGAAGCACATAAGGGATGAAAAACCTTCCACCGATTCTCCTGAGTATGATGATTGGGAGTAGGCAGATGCACAGATCATCACATGGTTATGGAATAGTATGGAACCCAAGGTTAGTGTAAATCTCATGTTCCTTGATACTGCCAAAGAAGTGTGGGATCATGCTAAGAAGCTGTATTTGGGTCAAGATAACACAACCAGAGTATATTAGTTGTACCAGGAATACTTAAATCTACAACAGGGTAATCAGAGTCTTGAGGAGTACTATGCTAGTATGAGAAACATTCGTATCGAATTGAATGTTTATCACCCCCTCACTTTTGATGTCAAAATTTAGCAACAACAGAGAGAACAACTTGATGTGACTCGGTTTTTGGTGGGGCTGAAATCTGAATATGAAYCAGTGCGGGCTYAGATACTAGGAGGGTCAGCTCTCCCTTCCTTAGAAGAGGTGTTTGCTCGACTCAGGAGGATTTCCATTGGATCTATTGAGAACCCTAATATTTCCGATAGATCAGCCCTAGCAGTATCTAGAGGCCATGGTGTTAGAGGTGGAGCTCGGGAAGCTCAGTTTGGCCGTAGTGGACCTACATATAACCGTGGTGGTGGTCGTACTAGAGGTCGAGATTCAGGGGGAGCCCGTGGCAGAGGACGTAGTTTGGGTCCAAGGAGGTGTACACACTGTGGTATGGATGGACATACCATCAATTATTGCAATGACTTGCATGGTCCACCTTCAACTTGGGCCAATCATGCCGTGACCAGTGATAGTAGCTTCGGACAGGAGAGCCATTTAGCCGATCATGTACCTTCTACATCCACAAATGTTGCTGGGAAGGAGATGATGAGTATTCCCCGTGATGAGTATGAGAGGTTAGTACATGCCACATTTCAGCAGAACACGACCACTCTCGCACATTCAGGTATGGCTTGTCTGGCATCCACACCCCATCCTTGGATTATTGATTCTAAAGCCTCCGATCACATGATTGGAACTCCAAGTGTGTTTTCTTCCCTCTCATTCTTCAACATCACAATCTGTTACCCTTGCTAATGGTTCCACATCCTCCATTTGTGGTGTTGGTAATGTTGACCTGGACCCTGTATCCCTATCCTCAGTTTTGTATGTCCCTAAATTTCCTTTTAATCTTATGTCTACTAGTAAGTTGACCAAGTTTCTTAATTGCTCCATTACCTTTTACCCCTCTTCGTGTGTTTTTCAGGATCTCAAGACAGGGGTGAAGATTGGTGGAGGGCATGAAGCTGGTGGATTGTATTATCTTGATGGTGGTGGAAGTACGTCAATAGCTCTCAAATCGTCTCTCTCTCCTCTCTAGTGGCACTGCCGATTTGGTCATCCTTCATTGAAAGTTTTGATGTCTTTGGTTCCTTCATTGTGTCATCTTTCTATTTTGGATTGTGAGTCGTGTCAGTTAGGGAAACATCATCGTGTTCCCTTTAGTCCTAGAGTTGATAATCGTGTATTGAGTCCTTTTTCTTTGGTTCATTCAGATGTTTGGGGTCCTTATAAAGTGGACATACAATGGATATAAATATTGTCATTTTTGTTTATGATTATTCAAGGATGACGTGGCTCTATTTAATGAAAGAAAGAAGTGAATTGTTTACCATTTTCCAAAAGTTTTATGCTGAGATTAGCAACCAATTTGGTGTTCACATTAAAATTTTTCATTCTGATAAGGGCTGTGAATATCTCTCTTCATCATTTCAGGACTACCTAGACCAACATGGCATTATCCATCAGACTTCATGTACCTACACCCCACATGCATCACATGAATGTTCCCAAATCCTTTTGGAGTGATGTAGTGCTTACTTCCTGCTTCTTGGTTAATTGGATGCCCACGTCTATCCTTGATGGTCATTTCCCATTCACCACATTATTTCCTACCTTGTCTCCGTTTCCTCTCTCTCCTCGAGTTTTTGGATGTGTTTGTTTTRTTCATAATTTGGGGCCAGGAATGGACAAGTTAGATGCACAGTGTATTAAGTGCATCTTCCTTTATCTATTCCCGGACTCAGAAAGGGTATAAGTGTTATCACCCTAGCTCTCGACATTCCCATGTATGTGCTGATGTTACTTTCTTTGAGTCTACTCCATTCTTCTTGGGGTCCGGTGATGTTTCTTCCTCCTCATCACCTCCTCCCCTTCCTCTTCCAGTTGTGGACTCCCTTCCTCTTGTTCCCGTAGTGACCAAGTTTTTGCCTCCGGTGCCACCACCTGTTGAACGACCACCGATCCATCATGTGTATACACATCGCTCACATGTACTGGCACCTCCTCCAGCTTCATCATCGTCAACAGATCTGGCAGCTATTACCACACCAGCCCCGACCCCAGTATCTGATCTTGATCTTCCCATTGCCTTGCGGAAAGGTAAGCACAGTTGTACCCTTCATCCTATTTCTAATTATGTTTCACTGACTCATTTTTCCACTTCCCATCGCCAGTTTATCTCTTTGTTATCCTCTGTTGTTATACCTAAGGATGTCCATGAAGCCCTTGCCTTTCCAGGATGGTGCCGTGCGATGGAAGAATAATTCTCAGCTCTGGCTCAAAATCATACATGGGAACTCACCACTCTTCCTCCTRATAAGTAGGTTGTTGGCTGTAAGTGGGTTTATACGGTTAAGTACTTACCTGATGGTAGTGTAGAGCGGTTGAAAGCTAGATTGGTTGCCAAAGGGTATTCCCAAACCTATGGTATTGATTACACAAAGTCTTTCTCCCCGGTTGCTAAGATTGGTTCAGTCCATGTTGTGGTTTCTCTTGTTGCGATGTATAATTGGGCCCTCTATCAACTTGATATCAAGAATGCCTTCTTGCATGGTGATCTACTCGAGGAGGTCTATATGGAGCAACCACTGGGGTTTATTGCTAAGGGGGAGGATGGTAAGGTGTGTCGGCTACCAAAGGCCATTTATGGGCTTAAATAGACTCCTCGAGCATGGTTTGGCAGATTTAGTGAGGTAGTAAAGAAGTTGGTATGAAACAGTTCCAAGTTGACCATTCCGTCTTCAGTCATGACTCTTAGGTAGGGAATATCCTATTAGTGGTGTATGTAGATGATATTGTCATTATCGGGAATGATAAAATGGGCATTGATAGGTTGAAGATCTTTCTGCAGGATCATTTTCAGACAAAGGACTTTGGTAAATTGAAGTGTTTCTTGGGGATAGAAGTAGCAAGGTCCAAGCATGGTATTAACTTGTGTAAGAGAAAATATGCCTTTGATTTGCTTGAAGAAACATGTTTTTTAGGTGCTAAACCAGCTAGAACTCCTATGGAAACAAACACTAAGCTGAGCAGTGATATGGGTGCAGTGTTTGAAGACTCTGGCAGATACCGGCGGCTGGTAGGTAAACTGAATTACCTAACCATCACTCGGCCAGACATTTCATTCGCAGTTAGTGTGGTAAGTCAGTTCATGCAGAAACCTTTGGTTCCACATTGGAATGCGGTTATAAGGATTGTGAGGTATTTAAAGGGGGCTCCTGGTCGCGGTATGATGTACAAAAGTGGTGGAAAACTTGAAATATAAGGATATACTGATGTTGACTGGGCTGGTTTTGTATCTGATAGGAGATCTACCACAGGCTATTACACTTTTCTTGGGTGTAATCTGGTGACATGGAAAAGCAAGAAGTAGACAGTTGTGGCAAGAAGCAGTGCAGAGGCAGAATATAGAGCTATGGCACATACTACTTGTGAATTAGTGTGGCTAAGGAACCTTTTACAGGAGATGGGATACACTGTTGATGCTCCAATGAAGCTCTACTGTGACAATCAGACTGTAATTCACATTTCCTCTAATCCGTTGTTTCATGAGAGAACCAAACACATAGAGGTTGACTGTCACTTTGTTAGAGAGAAGGTGCTGAGTGGAGTGATAGACACTGCATATGTCAACACAGGGAACCAGTGGGCATATTTGTTTACTAAAGGGTTGAGTCGGGGGAGAGTGGATTACATATGTAACAAGCTGGGATTATATGATATATACTCTCCAGCTTGAGGGGGAGTGTTAGTGTCGAGTATGTAGGGGTAATTTTGTCTTTGTGCTTGTGTTTAGGTGCTGATGTGTAAGTTTATGTTAGATTTAATGTCCCTAACTTAAGTAGGGGCATATGTGACTTTTCCACATACATCTAGCCGAATGGGAGAGTGAACTTTTTCTCTCATTCGAACCAGAATCTTTTCTCCTTGTTTCTCTTCTGCTCTTCTCCTTTCTCTCTTTCTCTCCTTTTCTCTTCTCTCTCTCTTCCTTGACTGTTATCAGTCTAACAGGCAGACCGAACACTAACACTAGATAATGGGTACACCCTAAAAAAAGAAAAAAAGGTAAGAAAATGCACATATGGCATAGAGTCCACATTTTCATTAAAAAAAAGATCCGAATGCATAGTTTCTGCCTTTTTGATACTCATAAATTGGACCATTGAATTGTGGAGACCATGCTTTCTCATCCTTTAGCTCATGAGATCATATTTTGTTGCATTATATTGCTGAATTTGTCTGCTCTTGGCACCTTTTGTTAATAATAACCACTTTTATTTATCAAAAATGATTTTCTGACCCTTTATTATATATTTATATTTATTAGTAATGAAATGACTGATATTGATAATAATAGTGGTGGTCTATGATATTTGACTGGTGCTTATCTTCATGTCCATTCTCCAGCTCATAATTGCCTGTAGGAAGGGAGGAACCAGTATTGAAGATCTTGCAGAGAAATTCCCTGACATGATTCTTAAGGTTATGTATCTCATCTTCGTATAATGATTGACAATACCTTTTCCAAATTTATGTTGCTGAATTTACCTTATGTTTTCAACCAGGTGCCTATTGATGTTTTTAAAGGAATCACAGATGAAGATGCTGCTAAAGTTGTAGATGGTTTGGCTACTAAAGTGGCAGATAGAAATGCATCAATAGAACAAGTGAAAAAGCTCTACAAACTTTTCTGTGAGTGTGACTGCACATTGTTGGAGGTGGGAAAAAAGAATGTTTTGTTTGTCCATACCTTTTCCAAATTTATTCCCTTTCAACTCACAGCATCTTTTGTGCCTTTTTTTCAATAATTGATCCATTTCTGTGTAATATTTGCTTAACAGATCAATCCCATTGCGGAAACATCTGATAACCAATTGGTGGCTGCTGATGCAAAGTTGAACTTTGATGATAATGCTGCTTACCGCCAGAAGGAGATATTTTCTCTCCGTGATTCATCCCAGGAGGACCCTCGGGAGGTTCTTACTTTTCTTTATTTATAGTTTCTGTTAATCTATGTCTGTGAAGCTCATCATTCGTGTCCATTGTGATGCCATGGATATGCAAAAGAGGACCCTTGGAAATTCTTACTTTTTCTTTATTTATTAGCTATTTATTTTTTTTTTCTGATCATGATGTTTAGTGGCATTCATGGCTACCTCTATTATCATGACCATGCAACATTGTTGCATAGACATGGACAGGGGGGTTGGAATCTGATGCATATATCCACTAGTCTGACTTGGCAAGATAAGAAAACATGGATTTGCAGACACGTCTGTGGAAAAGTATATACATTAGGATTTTTTGAATTCTGACATTAGATTACCTGTATGAAGGGGTCTAAAATGTCGCCTTGATTACCAAGTAACATTTGATATGAAACATGACTTTCATCTTCTACATTAGTTATTCATTTTTATCAATTAAGCATGGAGATAAAAAGGAAATGTCATGTAGAAGTGTCCTCATGAATCTATGGATTGTTAGACTCCAATTTGTGTCCCACACAGACACATCCATTTAGGAGAGTCCATGCAACATGGTATGCAAAGGAGCAATAAATAACCCCATGGGCTTGGTAAAATATATATCTGCAACTTTTATCAAGTCAAATGCTGTATATAATTAATTATTTGTCTGTATCCAGTTTACCCCTCCTTAGACCCTGGATAAGGAGAAAGAACCAAAGAGATAGAGATGATAGTAGAGAAGAGAGAAAGAATTGGGTTTTATGGAGCCAAGAATTGATTAAACTGACGCAGGTACCTCTGAGTCATAATAATATCAACACTCTCCCTTGAGCATATCTATCCTGCATAGATTATTCACAAGCTTTGGCTATTAAGAAGGTAACTGATTTTTAGTCTTTATAGAAGATAAAAAAACTTTTCCATCACTGACTTTCTAATAAAATGCTAACCCGCTTTGCAATGTGGACTGTCAAACAATATTTGTAAAACTCACAGGGGTGTTTTCAGCTACAGTAATAAACTCCTTGCTCCACAGCCTTGTTCTTATCTTTAGCACTTGACCTAGCTACCATGATGGCACTGAATAGTTGGGGCAAGGCTTAGATGATGATGATAGTGACTTTTCTAGTTAATCTAGAGAGAGAGAATAGGACAAAAAAAGAATTGACTCCATATCTTGCTTTGAATCTGAGAATACAATGGGTTGGGATAGAGGCTAATGTAATGGCTGATTATTTAGCTAAGCCAGGGGTAAATAGGGTTCAACAGTACAGTCTGTACTGGGCTCAGTTGTAATGTATTTCTTCATAGTTCATATGTACATTAAAATAGCCCCATTTGTGGTTATTTCAACCATAAATTTAGCATTATTAATGTATTTGTGGGATTTATAGGAGTTTTCCTAATGTATCCAAGTGTATCCACATCTTTCCACTGTATCCATGCATTTCCAAAGTGTATCCATATCTATTTCTATATGCAAGTTTACCAATGCAATACTCAATACCGATATTTTGAACCTTCCTTAGAATAAGAGGGATCCTTAAGACTTATGCTACTTATCAAACCTAAATTCCCTTTAACACCAATGTAGAGACTACCAAATTGAGACCACTCTAAGAAAATGGCTTCTTCTATATCTATTGTGGTGATCTAAATATTTGGGCTATTTCCATAACCCTGAGATCTGAAATCTTGATCAGTTGACATCTCTCAGATATAAATTAACCTAACACAGGCTTTTACAAGAAATCTTTCCTCAACAGTCAACTTGTACATTGTTAGGAAGGGGACAGCATGTCTGACAGAAGAGAAATACATCCAAACTATCAACAACAATCAAGCAAGATAATCACAACCTTTCTGAACTGCTCAGCTCATACTCTTATGGTGTTCCTAAGGTTTGGTCATTACGAAACAGCTAGAAAGCTGAAAAACAGCGGCAGCAGAAGTGGCATAGAAGAAATTTCACCTGAAAACCTGACCTCCACAAAAATTTAAGACTTGATTCATTGATCAACAAATGTCATACAGTACTGTAACTGTGTAAGTGGTCCTATTCACCAACTACTTCATGTTACATCATATGAATCAAACAACCACACATGAATTTTTCTGAATTTCTGCCAATCTTTTTTTTTTTCCGAAAAAGAACCTTAAACTTCAATCAACATGAGTCAAATGATCAGAAAAAGACAACAAAAAACAATTCCTACCAGATTTAGGGTTTTTACTTGCAGTTGTGGTCATTGTCTGCTGATGTCATATGTACGTCCAGGATGTCAGAAGGGCATCCTGGAGAGCATGTTCAGCAGAAGAGGCTTTTTGTTTATGAAACTGAAAGGGAGAACATAGAGGGAGGGAGGGTCATTAGCTCTCTTTATTTACTAAATGTAAATCAAGATGAAGAAAATAGTTATTATGCATAGTTAAAGTTTTAATATGTATGTGCATGCGTTTGCACATGTATGCATGTGTGTGTATTATATGGTTTTGTTTCTGTATATTGTATGATGAGTCTTGAGCTTGGTTCTTTTCTCTTATGTTGAGCCATTTGCACAAAGGAAGTCAGGAAGACCTTTACTCTGACACCTAGAGAAAAATCTAAAGACAATAGAAACGAATCTAGATTATTTATACAGTTTTCTCCTTTTGTTTCTTACACTAGTGTTAAATTTATTGACAGGTTGCTGCATCTAAAGCAGGTCTGAATTATATTGGTTTAGATGGGGAAATTGGTTGTATGGTGAATGGTGCAGGATTAGCAATGGCTACAATGGATATAATTAAATTGCATGGTGGAACACCTGCCAATTTCTTAGATGTTGGTGGGAATGCCTCAGAAGGCCAGGTAATGGGTTGCATTTTGGCTTGCTAATTGTACATTATAGTCTTGCTTTACCATGATTTTCATTTGGCCTCTGTTCTTATTGTAGCAGTCAAATTTGCTCTTTCCTGCTAACAACTCTACAACACCAGCAGATGAGCTGTAAAGCACCTCTTTTGGAACCTTTTTAATCAAAAGAATATATTTTTTTTTGTGACATCACATAGCAGACATAATAGGGGACTTGAGGGGTCATGTGAGACCCTCTGGCCAAACCACGGAAAGTTTGCAGTTCTGCAACAGTACGTCCATTTTTTGGAGTCATTCTGTGTGACCAACCAAAAATTATTGTTTGGTTCCCTTCATTATTGGGTTAGAACTGTATTTGTTCTTTCATTTTTTCTTCTTTTATATAAACATTATTGATGCTGATTAGAAGAGTAAAACAAAAAGGAAAGCCTTGCCTTAACAGCTTAATTTAAACCGGAGGGGGGATTTCTGCAGTAAACAGTGTGCATATAAAACTTAGTATACATGTAATCATGTATTATCTATTTGAAAGCTAGTGTAAATGAGGCATTTATGTGTACTTTTAAGTCTATACTCTACCACAGTATATAGAAAAAGCAAGGTGAATGAAAGAAAGCAGTTGGCTTTTCACTTTAAGTGATTGCTGCAATAATTTTTCAGTCCCCTGAATGGTTCATCAGTATCTTTTAATTACATGTTAGCACCAAGAAACACAATGCAACATCCTAAAGAAAAAGTGGCTTTGTATCTTCCATATTGATCTTGTAGAATTATGTCAGGTTTCATTTTTCATATTAATCTTCTCTAATATTCTGTGCAGGTGGTGGAAGCATTTAAGATATTAACATCTGATGAGAAAGTGAAAGCAATCTTGGTTAACATTTTTGGAGGAATCATGAAATGTGATGTAATAGCAAGTGGAATTGTCAATGCTGCTAAACAGGTGATTTACTGCACCTGTATTCTATGTATTCATGTCAAGTGTTTCTAAAAATAGTTAGCACCTTCAAATTATAATCTAGTTGGAAGAGTACCAAATTTTGCTGCCATTTTCCATATTGGTGTGAACTTGTATCAGGAAAAGCTGAAAAATATACATGAAATTCTGTCAGTTCGAGTTTTGGCCAAAACCCATTGAGCATCTTTTTGGTGTAATCACAAATATGTTTGTTCAACTGTCATTTATTGACTTGCTGCAGATGTAATAAACATTTGTTTGGTTTTGTTTGGAAGGTTGCTCTAAAAGTACCAGTGGTCGTTCGTCTTGAAGGCACAAATGTGGACCAGGGGAAGAGAATTCTGAAGGTAAATGTGAAACGTTGCACCACTAGGCATCAAATTTATTTGATCATCACTAGAAATTTAGCAAGTTAGCATTTATTTCTAACATTAGAAGATGAAAAAGAACCATCAGAGTAATGTTTCTTTTATTGCTGTTGACCACAAATGGATGCTATAGGAGAGTGGGATGACATTGATTACTGCGGAAGATCTAGATGATGCAGCTGAGAAAGCAGTTAAAGCAGCCGCAAGTTAACTTCAATCCACATATTGTAGCATACACTTGATTCTTTTCTTGTAAATGTAATTTCATGTATGGGTGAGTGAACATACGAATTTGGGTTTGGGCAAAAGGGAAGAGTGGTAAGAAGATTCAACGGAGGTTCCAATGGAGGTTCAAGTAAGAGATCTTGAATAGTGCTGTGGCAAACACGGACAAATTGTCAAATTAATGAATCATTGTGTTCACCCCCTCCCCCCTGCGGGAATTTCAGAGTATCAATACATACGATACTCAATTGCATATTGTACGATTCAAGGTGTTGATACTCTTAGATGATGATGGTGATTATTATTATTATTATTAGGGTAAAATACAAAAACCTTCTCTCTATTTTTTAAAAAATTAACAAGTACCTCCCTTCCAGATCAAGACGGAAAACGTTAAAGAGATTATCAATTTTTTAAATACCTATTTTACCCTTTTTAAATACTGTTCATCTTTTTTCCCGTTTAAACCCAGAAGCAGAGGCAGCGGTGGGTCAGAGAGAACATTCAAACTGTAATACAGGGATTGAAACCGTGTATTTTACTATTAATTAAACAAAGGTTAAGAATATTTTGTTTTACTATTTATAAGAAATTGAGAACAGTTTTCTTGAAGGAAGAGGAACAATTGTCAAGAATAGATTTTCCGAGTTTAATGAATGAATTCGTTTGATACCCAAAAAAGAATTTTGAATCTCGTGTAAATTTACAGAATGCACAGCAAGACTGCTTATTTATTTATTGAATTTAAATTTCATAATATTAACGAACGCCCAAAATCCCTCGGTGACCTATCGACAGCCCTATAAAGAAGTGGGATATTTCAGCATCTGTGATTGGTTTTTATCGGCCTCCGCAGTCGTAGATCTAATTATTCGACTTGATGTTAGGTCTCATTTTCAGTTTTGAAATGATTAAATTTTTGGCTTTCTTCAACTTTTATGAGAATTTCAAGTTTTATCTAAAGAAGGATGGTTTGAATGCCAGCAGCTTGGGAGGAAAACTTTTTAGTTCTGGAAACCTAATGTCTCCACCATTGCTCGGTGTTAGGGAGAGACAGCAATGTCTCAGTTGTTTCATCGCACTCTATTGATGGTAGCTGCCAGAATGGCTCAGGATTGAAAGAGTGTAATTACATGGGATTATCTGACTGTTGTTCAGGATTGAAAGAGTGTAATTACATGGGATCATCTGACTGTTTTTCGGTGGACAGTTGTGCAATTTCTGGCTTAGCTGGAAGAAAATAAAAACAGTCTGAATTTGAAAGCCACAGAGCTTAGGCTTGGGCTTCCTGGATCTCAAATCTCCTGAAGGGGGTCCTCAACTGTGCCTTCTGGGCATTCGAAAGGTCGTTGGGGGGTTCTGGGCGGTCGTGAATATTATGAATTTTAAATTCAACAAATAAATGAACAGCCTTGCTGTACATTCTGTAAATATACACGAGATTCGAAATTCTTTTTTGGGTACCAAAGGAAAATCTGTTCTTGACGATTGTTCCTCTTCCTTCAAGAAAACTGTTCCGCCGCTGCCTCTGCTTCTGGGTTCGAACCCCGGAAGAAGATGAACAATTTTGAAAAAATGATAATTAATTTTGTGAAAAAAATAAAGGGGAGGTTTTTGTATTTTACCATTATTATTATTATTAAGTTTCAATAGTTGAGTCAGGGCATCGCTAAGATGTGATGTCGTAACTGGTAGTATTAAAATCAATATATAATTATGTATTGTAATGTATGATACACACCAATATGTATCGATCCTTGGAACCTTGCTTGAAACCCAAAGCAAGTAAAACTATACTATGGTTCTGGTTTTTGAGAAAAAAATAATGATTAGAATGAAAAAGTTAATTTTTTATGGCTGAGACCTTTAAGGATCCGCTGACCAGGTTATATTGTTGGAAGGTAATAAAAGAGATCATAATGAATGTTTCTTTCAGTCGGTGGCTGATTTGCTTCTGCCTCCAAACTCCAAGTACATAGAGCTGGAATGTCATTCTCATGACTTCACTTGGCCACTGCCTTGTTGATTTTTTTGTTAGGTACATCTTAATATCCTTACCAGGTCTTAGCATCCTCAACTTGAGGCGTTGAATATGGACACATGACCTCTTTTAATAACTAACTGCCTCAAGTGGGTAGGAATGTCTTATTAGTTATAATAAATGGGGCTGAGCTTTCAGTCTATACAATTAATATACCCTTCTCTATCACAATCAATAAGCTAAATGGGTTAGAAGCTTCTTGATCCAACTGGGTAAACCAATCTTAGATCATGCATCCTGTTTCAATTAACTTGGTTTATCCGTGTTAAACATCAATGGCCTAGGTTGTGCCAACAACAGAGTTTTTTCCAGCATGACATTCACAGTGACACATTAGTTCACCCAGCAACTGGTACAAAGAATTTGAGAGAACTTTGGCTGTCCACGTTCGACAGCCTCTGCTCTCTACAGAGCTCTATCCACATGATACATTAGTCCATACAATCACCCCTTTGACAGTATCATTGTTACATGAATTTCATATACTAACATGTCTGCACAAATGAAGTCCTATGGACTGAACACTTTGCCAAAATTTTCCCAAGCAAGGTTCCAAATACATAACCCACTAAAACCCTATATTACAGGAATTTAGGGATTTCTTTCATATCTAAACCCCCATAACATGTTTATTGTTGAAATACCAGACAAAAAAAAGAGTATCGGCCCTTTGAACTGCTTGATTGCGCATGTTGATACTTTGAACCATGGCGTGGAGAGCCATGTTGACAGCCCAACCTTTTTTTCCCACTAGAATTTTATTTCATTTTAGTCCTTCTCACTACAACGATTGTCTACACAAAGGTCAACATAATTACTGGAACCTTTTAACTTATAGCTGATTATTTAATGAACTCTTTTTTGGTGATTATTCAAACATTCTTCCACGATTCAAAAGAGTGCAGCGTGAAACATGGTATGAGATCATCATGTTCAACTTTACTTTCGGCCCATTTTGGCTGGACACCCTTTTTTCTTTCGATTGATGTAATCTTACCCAGTTAGTTACCCATTGATTTGTAGCTGGCGGTGTTACTGGGCTGAATTTCGATTCATGGACAGAGGGTGAATAGAGGAACAGGGAATCAAAAAAGATATACCAGAAATCTTTTCGATTCATCTTTTCACAAATATTTTAGTCGAGTCATCTACAAATGCATTTTACAGACTTACAACCATAAAGATAAACCAGAAAACTTTTAAAATGAAAAAGTTGGATTTTGTTTTGAAGAAAATACGACTTTGACTCTTTCAGCCGATATCGACCTTTGCTAAGAAAACCAGTTCAGATTGACAGTAGACGTTTTGTATTAAACTAAATACCCAAAATTTCCTTTTCTTTGCTCTTTATTTAGTATTATCTTAGCACTTTAAGCACCTAACTTTGGACAAACTCACATCTCTCTCTCTCTTTTTATTTTTGTCTCAGCATGTCGTTTTCTCCTTGTAGTACCTGGAATTTTTATTAGTATTCTATGGCCTTTCCTTTCAATCTTCAAGTGATATTTTCAAGTTGGGGGGGGGGCTGCTTCTTTTTCCAATTAAATTCCCTCACAGTTGAAGAATCAACAAATGAAGGTTATGAAATCACCCCTCTCTCCTGCTCTCCTCTGGTGCCATTTAATTCCAAGAATAATGTGAGAACCGGGCCAATTTATTCACACTAAACTCAATTCCATTTTACAATTAATTAGGTAGGCAGTCATTAGTCTGTAGTTAGTTACTACATTCGATTTTGAAGAAAATGGAGGAAAAGAATAGAAAAAAAAAGAACAGAGAAAATAGATAAAGACAACAAAATAATATGATGATTTTCTTTTAGGAGCGAGTGGCCAATTTTGCTTTGCCTAACTTTACACTGTTTTCCTCTACTTTCTATTTCTCTTGTGAGAAAATAAAGGAGATGAAAAAGGAAAATTTACCTCCCAGTTTTTATTTTAACTTTTCCTCAATTTTGGTTTCTTTTGTGAAGCAAGCTAAGGAAAGTTACTTTTTTTAAAGGTTATCTTTTCTTGCATTGGCTGAAGAGGGAAATTCATTCCATTTCTGGGATACAAGCCCCCTAGACTTGAAAGTTGAAAATTATGTTCACATTTCTATAGAACATCACATTGCATCAATAAGCAAAGCAATCAGCATGAATCATATGACCTCTTAATTATTCAATTACATTTGTAATAGTAAGTAATGACAACCAAAGGTTTTTATATATAAAAGATATATTGGAAGTAACAGATAGAAAGCAGTGGAGATTATGTGCCCTCAGAGAATTTGCCCTTGTTCAATGATTTAGCAATCTTCTTTGACAGGCAGTAAGCGATGGACTGGATTGTGATCATGGGATTAACCCCAACTGCATTTGGCAAAACACTTCCATCACATACATATAGGCCTTCTGCTTCCCAACTTTCTCCATTCTCATCAACTGCACCTTCTTTCTCAGTAGAACTCATCCTACAACTCCCCATCTGATGAGCAGAGGAATATAAGGTCCAGTTCTCTTCCCCTGACAGAAAACCTCCTGCTGTAGTAACTGTTTCCAAGAATTCCTCCAAATCTTCCTCCTTAATCCCTTTGCATTTTATTCTCTGCCCATCATTTCGATGAGTGCCCACTTCAACAGCTCCTGCTGCAATCAAAATCCTCAAGGCTTGCTGTAATCCTGCCTTAAGGTTCTCCTTGTCTGACTTGCTAAATTCATATGTTATCATTCCCCGGGATTTCACTTCTCCTGAACCCTGATCCCTGATCAGTGCAAACAAGTGAGCAGTCCTTGCATATTTTACCATCCTCTTCTTCATGTCAAGCCCTGACACCCAAGGGACCAATGAGCCAAATGCAGCAGGCCCAAGTGCAGGAGTTTCAATGATGGCCTGAACATCAGATTTTTCTGTGACCACCTTATGTATTGATGTGATTATTCCCCCCTCAAATGCTTTCCCTTTAAGCTTTGGCATCGACTCGGGGAAATATCCCCATGCCATTGTAACAGGATGGAGACGCAGGTTCTTGCCAATGTTTGGATTTTTCAACCCACTAGATATCATTAAAGGAGGTGTCAAGAGAGACCCACATGCTGAGATTGTTACCTTTGCCTCAATTTGCAATTCCTTTGTGATATTCTTACTGTAAGCTCTTGCCATCACTCCCAAGCATTTCTTCTTTTTAGTTCTACCATGGTTATTCTTTTCCAACATGAACCTCTTGGCTAAGCATCCTGTTAAGATCACAGCACCATGATCTACAGCATCTACCAGCCAAGTAGTATCAGTCCCTCGTTTATCTCCTCTCCTACAACCAAAACCACAAGATCCACAGTAATGGTTCTCCGAGGAATTCCGTGGCACAGACTCAACTTTCAGACCGAGATTTTCACACCCTTTTTGAAGGACTTGATTCTGTAGTCCTTCCTTGACACAGTTTTCTGTGACACCATTCCTTTTAAACACAACATCCATGGCAGAGAGATAATCAGAGCTACCAAAAAGTGGAATCTTGTGACCAACAAACCACTCCCTGAGCACAGAACTGGGTGTTTTGATGGATGCAGACCAGTTCACAGCAGAACCACCACCGACTGTAGATCCAGCCATTATCATCACTTTCCCATCAAAAGTTGATAGCATTCCTCCTGATTCGTATAGTTGGTTCAAGGAGGGGCCCTCCACAGAAGAATAATCTTCAGGCGCGAAGTAATTGCCTTTCTCAAGGACAATGACTTTTTGTCCAGAACTCGCAAGGACTGAAGCTGCTACTCCCCCACCACAACCAGAGCCAACAACCACAACATCACACTCAATTTTGTGGAGGTTCCTCTTTGGATCTTCAGTGACTTTGAAGCCTTTTTGGGTGAGGGATTGGACAAGAGTTGAATCAGATTCATTCATTGTTTCTATGATTCCTTTCTGGAGGGGCCTCTTCTTGTCTGTTTTGTGTGAGCTCTCATATGTGTCTACATGATACCCAATCGCATCCCATGCTGGGTTTGTTGAATTTTCATCAGTCTGGTACAGAAAGGGAACAAAAGGAATCCAACTTTTGAGATCATGAAATTCACTCTCTATAGTTCCAAAAATAAATAAAAGGATCTGCCAGTTCAACATCCATTTACATTGCTCCTAGTTATAAGTTTTAAAAACAAATATGCACATGTATGCATTTGATTTGTTTTTAGAGAGAGATCTGAGTCTTTTTCAGGGCTTTGAAAAAAACCTACAGGTTTTGTAGAAAAACTGATACATCTACAGCTTTTCTAGGAAAAATAAAACATTGTCTATGGGTGAAGGAATAAATAAATAATTAAATAAACATAGAAAGAAAGAAACGTGATCTAAATCATCTTTTGAAATTCAAATGGGGCATTTATTTTACTGGATTTCTGGGTCACCTCCAAAAGCCTGAACCAGCCCAATAAGAATAAAAAAATAAAAGAAACTGAATGAACAATCTCTATGCTTCTCTGAGAATAAGACTCAACATAACTGGAAATAGCAAAGAAATTTTGGATGGAAGAGAGATTTAATGGTGAGGAGCTTTACCAGGCTGAAAAATGCGAAGCAACAGAAGATTTTGAACATGGCAAACATTAGTCTCAGGTGTATCTGATACCTCGCCCTTGACCATTTCTTCAGAACCTCTTCTCTTTTCTCCAAGGATAGTTCTGAGAACTTGCAAAGGAATGGCCATCGGGAACCAAAGCTTAGAGTACCACAAATCAGTAGTGTTCCCAATCTGGTTGAGAGCATCCACAGAAGCAGTCGCACTACGAGAACGCCATGCCATAATGCCTTCGTGACAATAAGCTCTGCAACCTGTAATCACCAAGTAATATTTCAGAACTGGAACACTGCAAAAGTCAATATAATATATATTTAAAATATAAAATAAGAAGAATTACAGAAAAATTAAGAAGGAAAGAACAGATAACATTTAAAGCAGATTGTTATAGCAGTGCAGTCTATTAATAAGAACCCACCAGGCACCAGCCCAGAGAGCGTGGTTTAATTAATTGGTTAGTTAATCCATTTAAGTTGGAATTGCAAATCACTAAGAAGACCCGCAAAACTAAGAACCAAACGCTTTTCAACAATCAAAACCCAACTTTTATCAGGCAAAATAATATGAAGAAAACTCACAAAAGAAGCTTATCAGTAATCACTTCCAGTAATGAACCAAGCGAAGAGAAAATAGAGAGACCCACAAGTTCAACAACCGTCACCTCATCAGGGATAGGCTTCTGAGAGCCAGAAGCAAGGTAGAAGGACTGAATACTTTTGCTGGGTGGGCTTTCTTTGCCGTTGACATGGAGAGAACCTAGTGGGATAGGCGGTATGAGAGCCTCACAGATGGCAGTGACTACTTGCATCTCAGATAAAGAAAACCCATGACTGTAGCTGCCTTGTCTCCTTCCTCCTCTGAGTAGAGGATGACACTCTCTTCTCTTCATTGTCTGCTCTTCCCCGTCCATTCTCTTCTTTGTACTCTTCTCTATATTCTCTGTATGTATATGCTGCTTTTCTCAATGTTGTGTCTCTTCTGGGTCGATTCTGGATGTATATATATAGACTTCAGACATCTCTACGTGGAACACGAATCTCAGGAAAGGGAGGGAGAGAGACCCAGTTTTAGTTGGAGTCCGGATTTACTAAAACTTACAGCTTTGTGTTAAATTGTACAGAAACAAACCGATGAGAATTCATTCAAAATTCAGGGGTGGTTTTGATTGATCAAAGACTATCAGAAGTGAGAGTGGGTGATTATGATTGAATAATCAAACCCACCCCCTGAATTTTGTTGAATTCTCATTGGTTTGTGTACAATTTAACACATAACACAGCGTTAAGTTTAGGAGATCATCAGGACTCTTTTAGTTGAGCGTCGGTCAGCATTTAATGTAAGAGGGAAACCCAACAACCCGCTCATGACTTCTGTCCCTTTTTACGGTTATACATATTTATTGCTTTGCTTGGATGATTTTATTAGATGGAGTGATGAAATAGCAAATATGTTTCCTTCTTTCTTTTCTTCGTCGCTTTCCTCCATACGGGTCTTCTTAGTTCTTAAGGAAAAAATTAACTGACCCGTTGACCCGTTTAGATCTCAGAGGGATTTCTGGTACATTCCCGGGTCGTGGCTGTAAGTGTCCAGATCCGATACCACAGCCTAGAACCCGGGTTGGATCATGTTGGAGGGATGGGATGGATCATATGGGTTGTTTGTTTAATTAGAAGATTGAGACGGGGCCTGTGGTGGCTAAGTTGGAAACGTGTTGAAATGGGGCAGGTAGGAGTCATGTCAACAATTTGCCACATGTAGATCTATGAATGAAGTCCACGAAGGAAGGAAAAGGAAATGTAGAAACAATAGGTATAAAAGAATAAATACCTATACATACAAATGCAATAAATAAAATATTTAGATAATGGAGAGATCCATACCATGTATATATCATGTATATATGATATCATGTAAACCTATAGACCATTTGTTTGGAATAGGGAAAGAAAAAGCTATAAAATCAACAAATTTGTAGGTTTTGTAGGTTCTAACATTTAAGAGCATTGATTCTTAATATCAATACTAGCGGAGGAGGCCCTACGTTGTAGGGGTTCGTTCATAAATTATCGGGTTCGAGCTTAATTCGAATTAGAGATTTGAGTTCGAGCTCGAGCTCGGCTCAAGTAAAAAAGTTGAAAGTTTGAATTCGACTACCTTTGATTGTAGGTCTTTTAAGCAACCAAGGTGCCAAGCTGAGGTCTTTCTCAATTGCCGAGGTGCCAAATCGAGGTCTCCCTCAGCTGTTAAAGTGTCGAGTTGAGGTTTCCCTAACAGGCGAGGTCTCAAGCTAAGGTCTCCCTTAGTTGACAAGGTGCCAAGCTAAGGTCTCACTCAGTTGTCAAGGTGCTGAGCCGAGATCTCCCTCAATGACCGAGGTGCCGAGGCAAGGTCTCCCTCAATGGTTGAGGTGTTGTCTAGCTCGAGCTCGATTTGAATTAAAGACTTGAGCTTGAGCTCAGAAATTCAAGCTTGACTACCTTTGATTGTAGGCCCCTAGCAGCTGAGATGCCGAGCTGAGGTCTCCCTCAATTGGAGAGAGAGTGACATTCTTGTAATTTATAAGGAGAGAGAGAGTGTGTGACACTCTTGTAAATTTGAAAGGAAAAAAGCAAGAGAGAGAGAGAGGGAGAATTGGTAGGAGAGAGTGGCATTCTTGTAATTTCTATGAAAAAAAGGCAAAAAATACTGTTAGATTCCATTTCCCTCATCCTCAGGCCTTCTTACGTACACATTTCAGCTTAATATATTTATATAGATTGATGTGGGTACAATCACCTCGACCTTGGCTTTTTTGGACTCCACCCAGAACTGGCTCCTTGAAGCTGAATACTAATAATGGTGGTTTTGTATATCCAAATAAGGCATCTTTCAGGTTTTTTGGCCAAGGAGTAGGGACTTAAGGTATTTTCGGTGGGCTGGATGTGGCTCTTGCACTTCTACATCCCATCTTGTAGCTGAAGTGTTGGCTATTTTTTAAGCTCTCAAAAATCAAAATAGTGATGTATAAAGGTATCAGGATTGTCACTGTGGAGTCGAACTGTTTTGCAGTTGATTGATCAATTGAGATATTGTACAATTGGTACAAAATTCAAAAGAGGGAGATCATGACAAAAACAAACGAATTGAGAATTGTCTCATTAGATGATTGACTCGTCGAATGACGACATGTATTTATATATATGCGATGAGGTTAGTGCAGTTGCGATGAGTCAATACAAATATCATGTGGTGGACGTCTTTGGGTTGCCAGTCTGGCTTTTTGGAAATTTCACAACAGAATCTTGTTTTGTTAACACCTCCCATCAAGTTGGGCATGAAGGGAACGAATACCCAACTTGCCAAGTAGATAATGAAATCCAGCTCCTAAGGCTTTGGTGAACAAGTCAGCTGGTTGTTCCTCTGTTGGAAGGTGAGAGGTCTTGATTGTCTTGGCTTAAACATGCTCATGTAGGAAGTGACAATCAATTGCTATATGCTTCGTCCATTTGTGAAAAAACTGGATTTGCTGCTATATGAAGGGCCACTTAATTATCACAGTGAAGCAATAATGGTTGAGTGATAGAAATGTTGAGACGATGGAAATGGTTAAATACACTAGTCGGCGTGAATAGAGTAACAAAGCTTTAGTCGTGTAATGGTTAAATACACTAGTCGGCCAATGAGACGATGGAAATGACTAGGGTATGGAAGGGAGTTTGTTCATCAAACCGTAGTTGTTGTTCCATTGGAAATGATGCTGGGTGACAACTAGTCATATCGGCTTCATGTGGTATGTCAAGTAGGTACTTTCGTTGATGTAAAAAAATCCCAGATGAAGAGTGATGAACCTAAATCTCCAAGAAATAAGTAAGTGGTTCCGAATCTTTGAGACGGAAAAACTTGTTTAGGTATTGTTTTAGATCATTAATTTGATCAAGATTGCTACCAGTGATGACCAAATCATCGACGTAAACAAGGACGACAATGTATGAACCTGAATTGGAGGAGAAGAGAAGCGAGTAGCCATTTAATGACTGAGTGGGGCCTTATTGCTTGAGGGTGTCTGAAAATTTCTTAAACCACTATCGAGAGGCTTGCCATAGACCATAAAGGGATTTGTTTAGTTTACACACTCGGTTGTCACCAGGATTAGAAAGTCCTGGTAGAATTTCCATGTAGACTTCGTCATGGAGATCTCCATTCAGAAAAGCATTGTTAGCATCGAGTTGGTGAAGAGTCCATCCTTGAATGGCAACAACTGACAAAAGGCACCTGACTGTAACTAGTTTGGCCACCAATGTGTATGTGTCATGGAAGTTCAAGCCCTCGACCCGAGTGTACCCCTTAGCCACAAGTCTCACCTTATAACGTTCAACTATTCGATCAACTCGATACTTAATTTTGTACACCCATCATACACCAATGACTCATTTTCCTAATGAAAGTTCAACGAGAGTCCATGTGTTATTTTGTTTTAATGCTGAAAGTTCATCTTCCATAGCTTTCCACCACCGTGGATCAAGAACTGCTTGATTGTGTGTGCGTGGCTCAGTTAGGGTGCCCGCATGATGAAGAAAGTTAGTTGAGTATCCAGAGAACTAACAATCATAATTCCTTAATTATTCCAGAGTTTTTCATTGTCCATGAGGTTAAGTTATGTTAGTTATGCTAGAGTTACATTAGTTAGGGCAAACTAGATCAGGCTGAACCGAGTTAGTCTGAGTCGGGCTGGGCTGAATGGTTTGCTCATCATGTAGAAGGCAATTAATGTTGTCAGAAGTGGGTAATGGTATAACCGAGCCCCGATTTGTGACATGTGTTGACTCATTCAGCATGAAAGGGAAATGATTTTCATAGAAGACAACATCATGTCAGGTGAAGATTTGTCAGGAATCCAGATCAAAGATTTTGTAAGCCTTTTGCCCAAATGGATATCTAACAAACACTCCTCTAATTGCTCAAGCAATAAACTTGTCGCGAGTACAACTGTGGTTTCTATCATAGACCAGGCAGCTAAGTACGCGAATATAATCGTATGGCGGTGGTTGATTAAACAACAATTGGAAATGAGTCTTCCCACCGAGTACTTGAGTTGGAAGATAAATTGATCAAATATTCTGTTATGGTTACACACTCTCCCCAAAAGGAAAGAGTAAGTCCTACCTAAAAGTGAAGTGCTCGGGCTATCTCAAGCAAGTGTCTGTGCTTGCGTTCGACCACACCATTTTGTTGCGGTGTATCAACGCAAGAATGTTGATGAACAATTTCTTGTTGTAACAAAAAACTCTTCATGGGATATGAAAAAAACTCCAATCCATTATCTGTCCACGTGACTCGTACAGAACATTAAAACTGTGTTTCGACCATATTGCAGAACTGAGAAAGATAATAAAGAACTTGAGTTTTACTGTGCATCAAATACAACCAAGTGCTACGGGAAAAGTCATCCACTATGGTGAGAAAGTATTGTGCACCACTATGAGAAGGAGTAGAATAACCGCCCCAGATGTCAACATGGACTAGATGAAATAGTCCCGTTGCTTGAAAGCTACTTATAGGAAATGAAATGCATGATTGCTTTGCACGATGACAAGTTTCACATGGCAATCCTGCAGGAAGAGTGAAGATGCCAGGAACTAATGAAAGAGAGTGCTAAGAAGCATGACCTAGGCGTTTGTGCCATATGTCAGCAGTGACTTCACCGTGGGCAGCCAAAGCAGAGGAATATGGACTATCGTCAACAGTGAAGTGGTAGATTCGTTTCAATGCTTCACATGTGCCAATCACTTTCTTTGACACTAGGTCCTGAATCACACAAGTAGTTGGCAAAAAAGGGCGGTGCATTGCAATTGATCAGTTAATTTGTTAATAGAGATCAAATTGCAATGGAAACCAGGTATATGGAGAACCTCATGAAGAGTAATATCGGGGGTCAGCATAACCGGCCCTTGATGTGTTGCTTGCAAAACCACTCCATTGGGCAAGCGAACTGGCTTAGGTTGGAACAACACTTTATGAATAGTAAGGAATTTCAGATCAGAGATCATATGATCTAAAACTCCGCTATCCAAGATCCAAGAAGGTTGGTGGGGAGATTTATCAAGAACCTTACCATAGGCATTGGCTGTGATGTTATTTGTTGTTACGAGTGTCATAAACCAATTATATTGCTCCAGGCTTAATCCCTGTATGGGAGATGCTTCAATATTCTGTGTACTGACTGAAGCAAATGCAGCTTTTGTTCCTTTGCCATTTGCTTGTGTTTACCTTTGTTTCAGTTCAATGGATATCTAGGAAGCTCAAAACAGCAGTCTCGTGTATGCCCAGGTTTCTTGCAGTGCTCACATTTCATCTTAGGCTTGGTCTGGGTATTAGACACCGAACGGTTCTTGGAAAAATTTGCAAAGAGTGCTGCTCTGACATAAAGATCTACATTGATCGGTGTATTGACAATGGCAAGGTGTTTCTCTTCCTGGACTGTTAGAGCGTATGCCCTATTGATGTTTGAAAAAGGATCCAATCTAAGAATATCGGATCTAACATTGTTGAAGACATCACCAAATCTCATGAGAAACTGATGCAGTTTCTTGTCTTCTCGCATGGTCACAAATTGTTTAGCCACTCTACAAGTGCACTCGGGTACATGAATCAGTGGTTGGAGCTCGTTCCATAGGGCTTTCAATTTGGTGAAGTAGGCTACTACCGAAAGATTTCCTTGCTGCGATGTTGTAAGGTTCTTTTTGAGTTGGTAGGTTATTGGTGCATTCTTCTGCAAGAACCTCTCTTCAAGATCTTTCCATATTTCACTGGTTGTGTCTGCGTAGACAACACTATCATGGAGTTCACATGCCAAAGTCACCATTGAATTGCATTTGATCCAAAGTGATTCTTGCGGTGACCTTGCATCTGGTTTTGGCAGTGAACCATCAACAAAGCAATACTTGTTCTTGGCTCTCAAGGCATTTCTCATCGCACACTGTCAGGTCGGGTAGTTGTCTCCATTGAAAAGGCAAGATACCAACAAAGTTTCTAGATTATCTGAGGTATGCAGGAAATAGGGTGAATCATGATTCAATTCCATCGCAAGAAAGCTAGATGGAAGAACGAAATACAGAATCTCAGAATGACTCTGATACCATGTAAAATTGGTACAAAATTCAAAAAAGGGAGATCACAGCCGAAATAAAGATTTTCACGATTACCAGGAAAAAAAACATTGAATGAGCGTTTATTCTCTCCTTTTTCTTTTTTTTTTGGGGGGGGACATTGGTGCTTTAAAAAGAATCACCATTCTTAGACAATAAATAAAGCAAACGATTGCTACCTAATAGAACCTCCCCCCAACCCCCATCCCACAAAAAAAAAAAGAAAAGAAAATCCATGCAAATTTGCTTTTTCAGAAAAGAAAACGATTGCTACCTAATATAAAAGCAGTATTCTCTAGGGACATACTCTATTTTTTGTATAGAAAATGCTTTTACTTTCCTTGACAAATTGCTTTTTCTTTAATTTCTCTTCCATTTATCCGTGCATTTCTTCTCTCCAGTTTTTTAATGTCTTTTGTCTGTGTTTATTCATGAAGAATTAAAATTTTGTAAAACGGAAAACTAATTAAATAATAATAATTAGAAGAAAGTAAGGGGTGAAAAAAATTAATTAATGGAAATAAATATTTACTGTTTAAGTGATGCATGCTTTCCAATTTCTTTTGTTAAACTTCATTTTGGATCACGGCTTTTGTCAAATTTTCAATAAAACTTTCACTCCAGGTCAGAAACTAAATTCTTGAGCTAATTTGGTGTGTCCGGATATGGTAGCACACTTAATTGTCTTTGGTAACATTGCTGTTTCTACTTTAAAAGTAATGAATTAATCAAATACAAATTGACACTGCTGTTTCTACTTTCAAAGTAATGAATTAATCAAATACAAATTGAGAGTGCTGTTTCTACTCTAAATCAAACTAAATTCTTGAGTTAATTTGGTGAATCAGTGTGTTTGGTATTGATGATGTGCGATCTGAAATCTCCTAGTTAGAAGATGACCTGGACCTTAGTCGTGTAGCGAGTTGGACCAAACTGCAAGACAGAGGATTAGAGCACCTGGGGCGGTTAACTCGGCGAAGTCACTCCGATGCTTAAGTCAGTATTGTGTCGTGATTGCGAGCTAGAATTTGAGTGCTAGAGAGCTTGGATGCAAGTAATCACACGTACTTGGACTGGGATTGATGCCTTTATATAGTTGAGTTATGTGGGTTTCCCGAAACAGTTCCGAGATCTACGGCCTGAATGGACGAGATCCATTTCCGCTTTAGTCGGGGAATAACGTATCAGTCAATGAACCTCATTAACGCCACCCAATTCGGACGGGGAGAAGATAAGGCTTGCCGTTATGCGGTATGATCCCGTAATATTCGAAGTTTGCTGGGAAGCTATTAGGATTTATTACGCGTCACTTCAGTTCCCAGGCCCCGAACTTGATTAGCTGCCGAGGTGGTATTACGCCAAGGCGACCTTATGCCGAAGTGACTTTATGCCGAGCTCCGCATATTGCTGACTAGGCTCATCTTTCTGAGTTGTCATTCTACAGGTAGATCGCATCCACATGACTTATTTACTAGGTCGTGCCAAATTATACCTCATCAGGTACCATTGTTGTTTCTACTTTAAAAGTAATGGGTTAATTGATCAAATACAAATTGACATACAACTGTTGTTTGATTCTATTTATAGTTGAAACAGTTTTATATATAATTCTAAGCAAGGTTCAAAGTATCGACACGTATTGGCCCATAGCGGCTGATACGTATCGTTCTGGCACCCCTCCGATATGCCCCTACAATGGGTGTATCGGGGATCTGACTGGTCCAGGGGATAGAGGAGACCTAAACCGGTTGCAATATAGGGTATTGATTCACTCAATACGCCCAAGAGAACCTTCCAGACTAGTAATAATACCTTTGCCTCATTCACTTTTACAAACAGGAACTTAAAAAAAAAGAACAAATTAATTAAAAGAAAAGAAAGAAACAAACTACGATTCCAAATGAAAAAAGACTGTTTAGAATGATAGATAGAGGAAAATGATGCATATCAGGTGAAACCTTTTGCTCCCTATACTATTCTTTCACTAATGTGTTTGGTTGTAATGCAAATAAATTTTAATTGATGTAAAATCATGGCAGTGCAAACGATTTGAGTGTAAATTCTGACCTATTTTTATTTCAAATTTTAGTTTATTTTGTTTGATTTTAATACAAATGAAGTAAATTAAAACATGAAGCAGAATAAAATAAAATCCAAAACAAAATTAAACAAAAATTTGCATTTTTTACATTTGCACTCCCATGCATTTATGCTACTGCAAATAAATTTGCACTGCAACCAAACACAGCCTAAGGAATTGCCTCCCCATGATTAACAGCCACACATTATTATTATTATTATTATAGATTAATTTTTAATGGAATATTTGCAGAATTGTATCAATATCTAGATTTTTCTTGTTTAAGTAAAGTAATTATAATTAATTTGCCGATCTACTGCTTAAGATGCTTTTCTTCTTTTAGTTATGCATGTTTAGGCATCTCTATCTAGTTTCTTATTTTTGTGATTTGTCCACCCAAATAGTGAAATAAGATGTATGTTCATCATAGGGAACATTTGATAATGGTTGAAGTGGCTGAACTGAATGATTTATAATTTTGTCTTTCAGTATATTAATTAAATAATAACAAATATTTGAAAGAGTCCTATTCAACTAACTTCTACTTCAAACACCAAGCTCACTATTGGTAATAATTAAGAATAGTAACTCAGCTTAATTAAATAATAAAAATACGAAATCCAATAGTTCTAAATAATCAAAATGAAACCAAATAAAAAAAAGCTTATAAGATGTATTAATACCAACCCAACAAGAGAATATCGATTATAAGAAATTACAGTGATCTAATACCAACGCAAACATACATGATATCTAAAACAAAGAGAAATAGAATAAAACTATTGATTTGAATATTGAGACATGTTTCGCCAACATTGTCCTTGAATTTGATAAAAATGAATAATTTAAGGAGGTATTCAACATGAGCATTTTTTTTTTCATTTGTATCAGCAAAAAATAAAAAATAAAAACAAAAAACATGTTTTTGAACTCTGTTTTTGTTTTCAAATGAAAAAAATAGGTTGGTTTTGTTTCAAAAAGCAATATATGCTTTTAGAACCAACAAAATAATAGTTTTAAAAATAAAAACAAACTTTCTAGTATAAAAGTATATGATTTATGGAATACGATATTAAATAATTAGATGGAAACATGTTTTTAAAACCAGATTCAAGAACATATTTGTTTTTATTTCAATTTTGAAACACACACAACCAAGAACATGTTTTTTCATGTTTTTGCTTTAAAAAACAATCTATTTTCAAAACAGATAATTGTGATTTGTGCTTGGAACCGACAAGAAAAACAATTCGTATTATAAAACACCTACTAAAATTATATATGAATAATAATGGGGGAGACAATATTGCAATATATGTTTTGGCACAAATTCAACTCAAACCACAATATTTCAGTAGTGAACTTAGCACCACTAGGTCTACATAGGACAAGTGAAGCAGTGATATATGTTTTTAATTTTCATATTAGTCTGTTAGTCATACATGTAACAATTGGTATCAGAGCCTACCACCACATCTCAGGTTTGAATTATAGAAAAGCCTACCTAAAGTTTAGTGCAGAAATGATTACTTAGAGCAGTGTAAAAACTATTATGAAAATGGCTATTTAGAGCAAAGCAAATAACCTAAAGCTTAGTGAGAGCTTTTACAGAAAGGACTACTTAGAGCGGTGTGAAAATCATAGTTTCTAAAACTGGATTGGATTGGACGGTCAGATCGGAAAAACCGGAAATCGGTCAGGTGATCAGTTCCGTTTTATCCCAGAACTATTATTTCCTCCAAAACCGTTGATTTGATCAGAAAACCGTTAATTCGGGTGATCAAACTATTTAACAGTTTGACCATTTTTTATTTTTTTATTTTTTTAAGAATGGACTATTTGTTCGATTCAAACGGTCGGACCGTTTGACCCAAGAACTAGACCTCTGACTGATTCATTGTCCGGTTTAATTTTAAAAACCTTGATGAAAAGAGCAAATTACAGCTATGGAAAAGGAAAAGGTTATCTGCCACAAGAGTATAGAGCTGTCATGAAAAGGGCCATACGCTTTAGTAAGACTGCCTGTAAATACCAGAGATTGCATTCAGCTTTTATTGCATATCTATTATAGTTAGACCATTGAAAAGGGCCATCCTTACCTACTTTCTACATGCCTAACTGTACTAAATCATTTTATCCCAAAAAATGAAAGAAAAGGAAAGACAATGAAAATTTGGAAATAGGGTTTCTTGAAAACAAAAAATTATGCAAACATTCTGAGAGCATGGCATCCATTTGTATAGCTAAAACATCTCCCCATGAATTTAATACATATGTACATAAGATACTCCCAATGTGCAGATGGATGCCATGCTCTCCGGGTGACTTATCACGATGACCCCATGCATCATTAATTGATGATGTGGTCAGTACTTAGTAGTATTTGGATAGGAATGATAGCACCATCTTATGATGACCAAATATGTATAGGGCTATCAATGGCCTGGGTCAACACCTGATGGACCCAAATGGATTCGAACCCATTACACTTCTTTGAGTTCCAATTAATCCGGCCCTATTTATTTAGGGTTTTTCAGATTTTAAATTTATTGGGACTGCAGGTTTACTTCTTTTAACCCTGATTCAATTAAAATTAAGTATGCATTGTTCCTAATGTGTGTGTATATGTATACTATTACAAAGTTGATATTTGCTTTGCTTTTTGTATAGGTCATAAAAATTAAATTTGATTATATAATGTTGATTTATATCTTTACCTTTTTACACATAACACTTGTTATTTTATAAGGGATCAATGTACAAAAAATTTAATTTGATCAGAAGAAAAACTAAGAGAATATATAGATCCACTGTCAAAATACCATATACAAGGGTAAAGGCATGTCAAGTATAATTAGGTTACGACAACTACTAAGTTTTCATTTTGCAACTACTAGACTAAATCCAACCCATTGACAGCTCTAGACAAAGACATCTTGTAGATATTACTTAAATGAATTAGTTGGATGTGTAAGCAATATCTCACACATGGCACATGGCATGAATTGCCTCAATGAAGTTTGTGTAGCAAGATATCTCCACATGGGTTAGGACTTTGCGACTTTGCCTGACAAAGACGATATCTCTCTCTCCACACACACACAGTGCCATGCAGGGATGTGTTAGGCAAGAATAAATCCACAACAAATCAAATGAGGAATTTGAGAGTTTTTTTTTTTTTTTTTTTGTATTTTTGGTTGATGTGTTCGGGAGTTAACATCTCCACCCCACAACGGGTCGCCCCACAACACCTTACAGCACATCCCCTCCGTGTATTGTGAACATCTCCCGATGTTAAAATCATCGGGAGATATTTCTAATACACAGCGGGAATGTACTATGGGGGCGAAAATGTGATTTCTATGCTCTGGATCCCCTCCCCATAGTTGTGGTTGTGGGAATCGAACCCGTGCCTCTGCAGGAACAAACCAGCCAATGTACGAACTGAACCACCCTTTCAGTTGGCAATTTGGGAGAATGTTTCTCATAGAAATAGATCAAGATAAATGAATCAGATAGTATGTAATATATTATGAACCATAGAATATCAATTTATCGTTGTCATCATCATTATCATCTTTTTTTTTTCAATGGTACTACACAATGGGGGTATGGCCCATCAAGCATCCCCTTAACCTCCCCAATCCTGGTGGCAGTGGGATTTTTATCCCAAGTTCCATGACGACTTGTGGTTGGTGTGGTTACATGAACCTTGTTTCATCAATCATTTATGTAGGGTCATATCTATCATCAAATTATGTGTGTTTAAATCATTTATTACTCTTTCCACCTAAGTCTTTTTCCATTTACCATTGTTCTAATCCCTTCAACTTGTAAAAGATCACTTCTAATATGTGTTATATATATATATATATATATATATATGGTTTTCAATGCATGTGATCAAATCATATTGGTATACTTTCTCTTATTTTGTTACCTATTAAAATACTCCTAGATTCCTTTGAATGACTTTATTTTTGTCCCTATCCTTTCTATTTGAGAGGAAAACAATATTATAAAAATAAAGACCATTTACTAAAACATCCCTATAGTTTTAGAGATTTACTAAAACCTACCCTACTGTTTGTATTTTGCTAAAACATCTCTTAGAGTTCGCAACTGATTTACTTAAATGACATTCTGTTAGACGAAAGTGAAAAATGATGGTTTTGACCCTAATGCCTGTTCGGACAAACTTAATTAAAAGAAAGCCATTTTTGCCCTTAGTAAAACATAGGCACGTTCCTAAATCTTGAAGCTTCAACCACACATACTCAACATCGATCTTCTCTAGCCAAGTTCTATTGTAGGGGTATTTTCTTTCTAAAAGCTTGATATGAAGTGTTAGGGGTATTTTCGAAATAAATAACCATGGCCCATGCCCTTAAACATTTTCCTCTTGGTTTAGTTATGGTCAAATGACCATAAAAAATCAGTTGCAAATTATTGAATGTTTTAGTAAAATGCAAAATTAGGAGTAGGTTTTACTATATCTAGGGGTGGGTGTTTTAGTAGATGACCCAAAATAACTATATAAGGCTCAATTTGTTTGCAACGCATATATGAAAGTGCAAAACTATCTTTGTTTGGGAGGAGCTAGCAAGGTGTGAAACAAAATTATATGGTCTCAACTTTATAAGAGACGGAAGAAAATTGTGGGGAAGAAAATTAAGGTAAAAGGTAGGTTATTTGTTTGAGAAGAGTAAAATGGAAAATACAATTATGTGATCTCCACTTTGTGTGAGAGACAATAGAGGTTGGTGCAAATTTTGTATCAGACCACTGAGAACAGATGAGACAAAAAAAGTGCATATTTTGCATCAGGTAGGGTGCAAATCATAGTTATTACAAGGAAATGCAAGTAAATCTAAATCAGGTGCAAGCTTTGCACTCAGTTTAGATTTGCACTGCAGACAAACAAAGCTCGAAATGAGCCACTGTCGAAAGGGAAGTTACACATTTAAGAAAACATTTGATATGAATGTGGTAAATATTAATGCAATATAATAAAGAAAATTGAGTCTTGTCATGGCACTCAAATGGTATGGTACCTAACAAATTCTTAAACAATCATAATGGATGTTGCATTTAATTCTAACCCGATACCACCCCCCCTGCCCCACACCTAAATGGGGTAGGTTAGGGTACAGTATTTAAATCCGATTCTTTCCAATCCGTATATTGTTCGAAGGCATGTGAATTTATGTATTAGGTGTTGAATTTAATAATATATTAAATTTATGTAAAGAATGATTGATAGTTTATGTGTTTTTTATATATTTTAATCAAATAATTAGAACTTTTGATGCTTGTTCATGTTATTTTACTTGTTTATTGCTTATATATAAAAAAAAAATAATAATAAATTAGATACAATTCCCACTAATCTGACACACCCCACCCTCAAATGCGAAAAGAATAGGATCAGGGAGGATTTTGCATTTTTCATATAAAGAGAGGGTTTGGATTTTAAAAATCCAGCCCATTACTGATTTTGGGAAACTAATGCTCGCCTTTCATTTTTAAGGAATGCGAGTTACCATCTCAACTAATGGGAAACTAAACTTAATTGACACTGTAAGCTGATTTTAGTCCAGTTGGGAAACCACCTCCATCCATGAAATATAGGATAAGTGAGAAGTTGTAACTGTCACAAACCAACCAGTCCTTTGTCCCAGACCCAACATCGATCTTGCTTATACTCATCAGACACAGAATTGTATAGGTCCAAACTACCAGACTGAAACCAGATTTGTTTTTAAAATTATCTAAATATGGTTTATTAGGCTCAGTTTTGAAAGAGTACAAATACAAATATACAGAGTGCAAAACCTTGTATTTAGTATATATTTGCACGGTACATATTTGTATTTGTACTCCTTCCAAACTAAGCCTTAATGAAAATGTGAGAAATTTCATCTTGAAGGTGCAAACATGATACATGAGGTCTAATTAATGAAATTGTGGTACTCCAGTTGAAATTAATCACACCATGTATGATAATAACTAGTTTACACAATTGGTACTTCACAGCAAAATCTCAAATTGGGAAATTGATCAATTTGTATTTTTATCTACATTTTTCTTGTTTTGGTAAAATGATTATAATTATAACTCCAAAGGAGTAGAACTTAAAAAAAAAATTATTCACTAAACTAGAGTCCAAAGGGCCAGTGATTCTTGATAGTTTTCTGTCTCTATTCTATGCTTGGTCTAGCCTGAGACCGGCTCTTGTTATCTCAAGTCAGGCTGGGTTTCTGCTATTCAGCACCTCGGGTCAATTTTGTGTCTTAATCTGGCCCAAGCCAAAATTTTTGGGTCAAGATGGACCTGGGTCTTCCTCGGTCCAGCCCAATCCGATGGTCACCCCTAGCCCCATTCAACTGGCTACTACAACTCTAGAGAAGCCAATGGGTATTGGGTATGGAAGTATTTCCTTGGATGTAGATAACCACAGTTTGTGAGTGTTCTTAAGCCATCCCTTATCCTTTTGATAGCAAGACAACTCTCCATTTTGCAGGATGAGGGTAGCTTTAATGGATTTAACCAACATCAGTTCACTGAGCTTTTTCTCATGCTGGATTCTAGGTCATTGTGATGAGTGAATTTCTTTTAATAAAGACTGATCCTTGGCCCAGTTGTCAACCCCAAAAAGAGGGCTTTTATCTCCTTTCCCTGTAGTTCATCTATCAAAAAAATTAAATGATCTTCCATATGTAATGATGTAAAGAAGGGAAGAAAGTAATAAAGACATCACAGAAACTCCAAACTGTTTTGGATAGGGAATTAGAAGAATGTGCTAAACTTATTGAGCAATTTGTAAGCTGTCAAAATGGTTCCTTCTTGATTGATAAAAAGCGATGGAAACAGTCTTATTTATTGGGAAGCTTAAACTTAAAGTGGAATCCTTTTTTATAATGCATTCTTCAAAAGTGGTTGAGCAGTAGTATCATATTAGTGGTTGTGGAGAAATCTTGTTCCACTGAGAGTGGAAAGTTTTGTGTGGTTGGGGCGGCCATCAATTTGGACAGGGTTTAAGAAAAATCGAGTTGAGTTGGTTTGGGTTGAAGGGTTGAAAAGTATGGACCTAACTTGACTTTGGGCCTCTAGCAACCTGAACAAATTAAAAGATATCTAAATTTACACTAAAGTTAGACTTCACCGAGTTATTTGAGCAAATCAATTTATGGGAAGGGTTGTGGTTGGACGTATTGTATCAGTATCGGTAGTCATGAAGACACATGGATACACCAATACATAGGGTTAGGGGTTTTGAAACTATGAGGTGATAGAAAGCATCCCTCACATGCAATAGAATAAAAATATAAAAGAAAGCAAGATTATTGGTCTAATTAATATGCACTGATACCCAATTGTAGGTATCGAGTATATCGATATTTTGATCCTTGGGCAAGGCATTCGTTATTTTTTTTTTGGTGTGTGTGGGGGGGGGGGGGAGAGGGTTAATTGAAAATGCAATGCTTAGATTATTCCAAGGGGGTTATTACAAGGAAAAAAGTGTTCTTGGACCTCCATAAATGTATGCCGTGGAGTATTATTAGAAACATCTAAGGTAGAGGCTTGTGCCCTTGCTGAAAGAGTTGAATTCTCCATGAATGAGAACATGAGTTGATTCTCAATTTGAGCTTTTGATTTTGAAGGTTATGCTAAAATTTGTTTGGAAGTGGAAAAAGGGTTTCTCTTGTAAGGAAGAGAATAGGCTGTAACTTGTAAGACTTTTTGATTTGTGTTTTTAATTGTAATATCCCTTTGCTTTGCTTTCTAGTGGATTGTTGCATTCATCTTCGCCCGGTATGTGAATGTCACTACAGTTTGTCTAACCACATAAATCTTAAATCTTATATTCTTAATTTTTATATTTTCTCTATATACTTGTGGTGTCATTCTATCCAAGTTTCCCCATTATTACTGATAATAATGGAGGTCCATCGTTTAGATATTCCTTCTATTGTTTTTGTTGTTGAGATTACTTCTCAGCATGTTGACTCATTGCCAATGATTTAGTAGTAGGGGTGTAATTGAGTCAAGTCGAGCTAAGTATCAGGCTTCTCAAGTTCGAATTCAACTCAAAAGCACAACTCAAGTTTAGTCGAGTTTCATGTATTTTGTTCGAATTCGACTTGAGTCGATACTCACAAATTGTTCGAGATCAGCTCGATTCAACCCAATTATAAATAAATTAGTATTAAAATTTATAAACAAATTAATATTGTAAATAATATAAATAAAAACATATTATGAAAATCAATTATAAATGTATTATTTATATTATAAATAAGTTAACATAAAAATATAATGCTTATTTATATTATAAATACAAATATATTAAAAAAATAGTATTTTATTATTAATTCAATTAGGCTCTCAAGCCACTTGAGCCGGCTATTGTGGAGCTCGAACTTGACCCAAGTCAAACTCGACTCGAATTTGATTACTTCAAGCCGAATTCAAGTATTCAGCAAGTCTAGCCCAAATAACATACAAATAGGCTCGACTCACTTATAGCCCTACCTTATGGTTAGGGATGGCAATTTCTACCCTACCGGTACCGGGTAATTTCTTAAAATCTCCACCATCATTTACCTAGATTTCCCGAGAAAAAGGCTTTCCAAGCTTTTCTCTCCGAGATGTCACTATTAATATGTAAGAACTTGGATGTATATAGTATATTTAGGAAAAGCTACTATTGTGCTACGCTCCAAAAGGCTCTTGGTTTCCCACTCTGTCAAGCTGCCAATGAATGGGCTTTATCAGTTTCTATCCTTGTATTCTGTTTGAAATGTGAGAGGTCCACTTCTTTCCGTAAGCTTTTGTTCTTTTGTGGACCTGATGAGCTCCACTTCCTCCATTGACTGTGTAAGCCTTTGGGCCAGATTTTATTATTACTAGGAATTTGACTCTTTGATAATATTTGTGGAGAATCCAAATTTAGGCCGAAGGATCACACCCTCACCCAAAGTTAGACACCGTGATTTGAAATCTGATCTTTGTCTAAATTTCTATTAAGTTCAGCACAACTTAACAGGTAAGTAGAGCCTTCCAGTGCTCACAATTTATCTTAGCAATCATAGCCCCTAAAGAAACCAGACCAGAAATATAATACAGGAGGCCATTACACAGTTCCGGTTCCGGTAGTCTGAGGTCTTGGGAAAATTTTGGCTCTGGATCAGCTAGAATTACATTTGACTACAAAAGAATCCAAACAACAGGAGTTAAAATTAGATAATCATGGGCATAGACACATAGATCAGTTTGGGAAGAATTGGAGCAAAAAACAAATTATAAGGAACAAAAAAGGAACAAGGAGATTTTGTTCATCTCCAATTTCACATGGCAATATGGATCACATACAACAGTGGGAATAAGAAGCTGAAGCTCTTCCTACTCTATTACAGACACCCAAACAACTCTCTTAATATTTCCTTTAACCACCTCCAAAGGAGGGAAAAACAGAATTTGATCTTCATATGAACAGGCCCCATTCCTTCCTCTTGTGAAGAATTCTAAGAGGCAAACAACTAACAGAGACATCTTTTCTTAATATTCTTCCATATTATCACCCAACCGGTTTCCTGCATCCCCATTTTTGGCTGCAGACTGCTTCTTACTCTTCTTGCTCTTGGCCTTCTTGGCCTTCATCCTCCGCTTCTTCTCATTGGCATCAACCCAAGAGTAGTCTGATGGTATGTGGAAAGGGTCAATCTCATCCCTAAAGCAGCGGCCTTCGCTGTCACTTGATTGCCCACCACGACTTCCTCTCATCCATGAAATCCATGATGTTGACCCCTCTGATTCTTTGGATTTGGCATCCTGGAAATGTGCCGGACTGGAGGGAGGAGTTGAGAATTCCTCTGTTGGCTGGAGCTCTTCAAATTTTGTGAATGTCACAAGGACCCGAATGGTTGGAACTATAGGGATGGCAACCTGAGATTAAACCAAAGAGATAAATGACTCACCATGTATATGAAAATATGTGAGTTCCATACTATTTTTCTCAGTAGCAAGATCAAAGAAATCTCATTATATAAGAATAAAAACAGAGAAACCTCTACATCCAAAAGAACTTGATGAGAATGCAGAGTACAACATACACCAGAAAACAACAAAGAACAGTACAAGAATATAACCATTGCCCCTAATATAAGTCAACCCTCACCAAAAGAACTTGAATGAGCTGTTCATTCTGGATGCCAAAGATCATGCTTCTATGGTATAGTGACAGAAGATCCAACATCATCAAGTTTAGAGAGTATCCACCCAACCGGTGCCTTGATGAGTTGCCTTTGACCTATAATGAATCTAATATTTTTCTTGCTCAACAAGGACAGTTGACACAATTTGAGATAGCTCATGACCTTTGACTCACATCAGATACCAGTTTGATGACAATTATTTGAATGGGCTTAAGTCTCAAACTCACATTTCATGTAAACACTCGATGTCAAATTCTCAATATGTCATTCCCCAAAAAATCACATTATGGTATTTATTGTGCCTCACATATTGGCTCCTGTTAAAAAGTTTCTCTGTCATTATAAACCTTCAAAGTTGTCCACATGGACTGTGGCAAACACAACTGTTACATGAGTTGGAGCTTCAAACAAAGTAGTTGCTAGACGCTTTGAGACAAACCAACAGCATGAGAGTTTACAGATGAACTGTTAGGAGGAAAATTGGATCAGTACCACAGGTAGGCCAATGGAGCCAGTTGAGAGGGTCAACTAATCATGCTTACTGTCCAAATGTGGTACTAAAAGAAACCAAGGATTGAAGTCTGATAAAACTAATGTTCATAGTTCATACAAACAATTTGATAAACTAATGGGAGCAACATGATAGAGGGGCAAGATCAGTAAATTCCCAAGAGAGAAAAAGAGTACTGACAAATATGAAAGCCATCACCCTTCTTCCTGAAAGGGACATCAAAAGACCCATACAACTATAACTAATTCTACAACTAAAAATAGATTTCTACTCCACGACACTAATGGATTTTCTTTGTGAAAAATCCTTCCAGTTTCTGCACTGCCCTTCTCATATTCCTTGCTAGTTGCTAATTGGTATAAGGTCTTTGGAGAAAGGCAAGGTACACTTCATTGATAAAAAAGATATAATGAACAACAGGCCATACAGATTCTTGTTGCATAACTTCAAGTCACACAATTCACCCAACCCAGATTCTTGCACTTAAACTGGACCAATTTAACGTGTAGGCCACAATGCTTTGACATTGCTTGAAGTAATGCAAATTACCTTTCCCTAGATTCTTTTACCTAATCACAAGACGAACATATAGGTAGGCTGCATTAGTTCAAGTAACAACCAGCCTAGTCATTACTTCAAATTACATGATTCTACCTGCTCCAGATTCTCTTAGCTAGTGACAAGATTGGACCTGCAGGTTGGCTGCATGACTTCAAGTATGATTTTTTATCACCAACTGCCTAATTTTATTGATTAATGTGTCAATAACAGCTAATTACATCAAGTATGTTACATTACAGGACCACAAAATTGCTCTCCCCAGAAGCTCCAAACATAAATATTGGTACAAGCACTCAAGCAATACCTCATTTCAGTCAACAGGATATGTGCCACCAATCAATTCCTGTCTATGAACTCCCTCCGTGGCTAGTAAATGAGCATGATTATTTGCTGGCCATGGTGCCCAAAGCTTGTATTTAAGGAATTGGATAAAAAATTAGCTTCTCTGATCTAATATCATAGACACCGTGGACTATCTGCTTCTTTCTTCAACCAGATGATTACTGCCCTTCAGTCTTCTTCCACAACTAGATTTCCATATGCCATTGAATTAGATTGTTTCAAGTAACAATTGGCTTAATCATTATTTGAAATAATGTGATTTTACTTTCCCAAAATTTCATTTATTTACCCTATACCTAATCCTCATTATTCATATTATCTTGTTGAATTGCTTTTTCCTTTACAAGTTTATCCTTCCCACCTTAAGTATTATACTATGTATCCAGTATCCAGTAGGGTACACCTTCTAAGTAAGTTCCCCCCTTAGAAGAGGTTATTGTATTGAGATGATAATTATGAAGGAGAGGAGGCATACCACTTAGTAGCAGGAAAAAGTTGGTTTTAGCACAATCCCCTTCTGCAACAAAGCTTAAAATCAACCTTTTGTAGCCAAAACCCTTTCTCTAGTGGACTCACTTTTGGGCAGACTTTCAAAACAGTTTCAAATTTTTGCTCATGCTAATTTTAAAAAGATTTTCTTAAAATATAGGTGACCATTTTCCCAAAGGGAAGTTTGACAAGCAAGAAGTAACAGCGGCTATTTGTAAGTTGTTAGACCAAACATCTAACTATAATGGATTTCTAATTGCTACCTTCCAAGTATTATACATTATATTACAAAAAGAACTGACTGAATTCTTGTTCATCACCCTCATTCCTCAGAATGGCAACTCAAGCCCAAGCAATATCAGGCTGATTAGTTTGGCAATGAGCATAGGATAAAACTCCAAGGAGCAAGTCAATGGATTAGGTACTTTTGGGAAAAAAAAAATCTCTATCAGGCTGATTAGTTTGGCAATGAGCATAGGATAAAACTCCAAGGTGCAAGTCAATGGATTAGGTACTTTTGGGAAAAAAAAATTGACAAAAGCCTAATTTTTGATATATGTATGCAAAAGTATTTGGCTTCTGGATTTAGTATATTTTATATAAAAAGGCATTCCATTTCTTTTAGAAAGATATTCTATTCAAATATGAAAATATGACATGGTAATATGAATCTATCATCACATATAACTAATGTAAGGGCACTATGACATAGCTGTCAAATGTCAAATGTCAAAGTGTAGGGCCTAAAAGATCAAAAGCAATGATACACAGACAAGTAGAATCCTTATGTTTGTGGTTGTCCTGATTCATCTTTTTATTTTATTTTGATCAACAAGCTGCTTTGGTTCATCTTATACATGCTAAAGAATAAAAACCTATTCAGGGACCTCATCTAACAGCTTAAGCTTTTAGGTTGAATGGTTCCTTGACATGGTATCAGAGCCTCTTCGACCAAGTGGTCTAGTTTTCAATCCTCACCACCCCTATTATAATTATTTAAATTTCAGCACAAGGTATGGGTAGGCCTGTGCTTGTCCACACTTCAAGCTTGATGGGCTTTCATGTGAGGGAGTGTAAAATAAAAACCCATTCAGGGACCTCATTAACAACTTAAGCTTTTAGGTTAAATGGTTCCTTGAGAATACAAACAATTAAAATAGGATAAGATGAGAACATTGGAAATCTAGGATAACCCTTTAGGAAAGGATGAAAAATACAACGCTGATAAAAAAAAAAAAAAGATGAAAAATACAACAATCTGTAGTTAAAAGGACACAGTATACATACAAAACAACCATGTAGCATGGTTAAATGTTAGAATCATGGTTCGCAATATTGACAATATTTGGCAATATATCCCCAAAATATCTCCATTTTCTAGGTGGCGATAGGAAATCTTCCAAGAATCTTTTTTTCAAATATCCCTGACATTTTGCCAATATGCTGGTGATATTTCAGGTTTCATTGATAGACTAGGGCAGCCCAGTACACAAGGCTCCCATCAATGCAATTTCATTGATAGACCATATATTTTAACATTTAAAATTTTGGAATATTATTAAAAGCTTTTCTATTTCATTAAAATAATCATAATTTTTGAAAAACATTTTCCTAAAAGAACCAGTAGGGAATTGGTGAACGGATAATTGGCTTACTACTTTGATATGATCCACTTACTAAGTCACTATAATTCAAAAGAAAAAGAAAACTGCATATGACTACAAAAGAGTATTCTCAGTCTAATCAAAATATATAGTAATAATAAAGACAAAAGTTTAAATGGAAAATAATTGGCATATATAAAGAAGAAAAGATGGCCAAAGACCAAATGGGAGACAAAGAGAAACAAACCTATTACAATCTCTTAAGTTTTCCTATTTGATTTATATAGTTCTTTGTTATGGTTTTGAGTGCAATTATATTTCTTCTAATGATCTCTTGAAGGTTTATTAACTAATTCCATGTTTCTAGAAAACTTTTTTGACTTTCTAGATTTCCAAATATCTTAGCAAAAGTAGCGAAATATCTCCAAAACATCTCCAACTCTACATGGCGAAATGTTGATCGATATCAAAAGTATCAACCATGGTTAAAATGATAAAACATGAATGGTTTTCCAGCAAATTCAGAAATATAAGTATCAAAGCTTATTAGCTAAATGACAATAAGCTTACAAAAAAGAAAATTCAAGGCATCACAATTGACAATGATGGAAATGCAGAACAGGTCAAGAAAAAAAGGAAATGAGGGGATTTGAATCAAGAGCTGAATGTGATGAGGGAAAACAGTTTGAACTACAGTACGTCCTTTAACTGGCATCACAACAAAGTTATTTTTTTTCCTTTTTCTCTATTCCTAGAATCAGAGAACAGCTTGAAGACAATGTCATGAAGCAAAATCAAAACAGAAATGGCAAAACTGAAAGACTGACCAACTTACTATAAAACAATGACTTGATGACGAGATTCTATTTGGTAAATAAGGGAAGCATTGAAAATTAGTAATTAATAACCCAAAAAAAAATTATCAAACAATAAAGATTTTATAGTTTGTAATGCAAAATAAATAAAATTGATAAACATAGAAAATGATAACAAGAAAAAGCATGTCACATTACACTTGTAAGATAAAATGCAAGTGTTTCTGATGGAAATATGATAAACTGGGTTTTCCAAGGAAAAACCAGTTAAGGTAAGTGAAGCTGAAAAGGAGAGATAAAACAGACAGCATGATTTGGATGAATGCATATCAAATAACAGTAAATCAATCAAGCAGAAGATGTCTGACAAGTTTGGATAACAGGATCATAACCACAGATAAATCACAAAATATCAAATACTGGTTGGCAAAAATGGTAATTGGAAAACATCAAAGGTGAAAGAGAAAATATCCAAGTACCTTAACAGGAAATGTGCCAGGAGGTAGTTTAGTAGTTAAAAGCTCCCTGAGTCTCCTAACAGCCTTAACTTTGTTTGCTAAAATGTCAAGTAGGGGCAAAAACTCATCTGTTTTCAAAGGGAAGTCTGGAGTCAACCACAAGACAGGTCTCAGACCCTTTTTGTACTCACTCTCATGTTTAGACTCACTTGTCGATCCGCTTTTCTTCTTCTTCTTACAACTTTTCTCTTTACTCTTTTTACCATCACCCAAATCATCCTTTGGCAACTCTGATGATGACTTCTGACAATCAACCGATTTCTGGTTGCTCCCTTCTGGAGCCAACTTGGAGAACTTCTTCAGTATCTTTGAATCTTCAGGATCATTGCCTCCATTTTTTGACCCTTTCTTGTTCCAACCAAGCCAACTCTTCTTTTCTTTGGTAACACCATTGGATTCAGAATTTTCACGAGTACCTCCTACTACACCATTTTCTTGGTAGTCATAGATCCCATGTTCCTCATCGTCAGCAAAACTATCTGAATTTCCCATGCGGAGAGCAGAATCTAGTTGCATTCGCTCCTCAGCTGTCAATATATCATCATACTCATCATGATCCCCACCATTCACCA
Organism: Nelumbo nucifera; assembly: GCF_000365185.1. The sequence goes on along the minus strand of NW_010729103.1, from coordinate 3,451,517 downwards.
ATCTCTCATCATCCTCTGCAGCAAATAGCTCCTCATCAGTCATTGCACCAGGAACACGCCTGGACTTTACACTCACCATCACATGAAGCATATCATAAACCTTGGCTTTCCAACTTCCAACCATTTCAGTCCTCTCTTGCCGCCTCCAATTCAAATGTGGAACAAGCTCAGCCTGTGTAACATCAATTCCTGGTCTATACATGTTAGTCTGACACATCAGGGCCACCTCATGAGCAACCTCAGTCTCTGTAGGTTGAGCCCCAGCTCCTTCCAGAGCACTGGTAATTTCCTTCTCTTTGTGAGCAAGGACAATCAGAGAACCAGGAGGTAAAGATACACTACTATCATCTGATGAATAGCCTTCTCCAAGGAACAGAAAGGTCTGATCTGACCGCTGTATGCGAAATCCATCAAAACCAGCAAGGGTCATATCGGCACGAAGATTCGAACCACGCTTCCAAATGCGATAGGTATCAGATGGGGCAATGCGACCAATAAAGGGGATGACTGAGCTCTCAAAGTGGAAAGTTATCTCCATATAGAAATCACGAATACGTGCAGCCGAGGAGATAATACGTGGTAGCCGGCGGCACCATTTGGCCCAGGCAAGGGGCTGATAGTGCCGGGCAATGATCATGGCAATGGAATCTTCGCGGGTGCATATAGCTTCTTGAAGAGCACTCCATCCGTTTTCATTCTGGAGGCTCCAGTCAGCACCAGCAGCCATGAGGATCTCAGCAGAGATGGGATCACGGAGGCGGACAGCAAGGTGGAGTGGGGTCTCGCGGCCAGGGACATCACGGCGATCAATGGCAGCAGAGACAACATCTGCCTGGAGCTCAGCAGCAAGGGACTCGGCTTCGGTGGTGACCTCACCAGCCTTTGGGAGACGTGGGAGGGTAGAGACAATACGTTTGAGAGAGGCGTAGTCACGACGAGCAACTGCCAAATGAACCAGACTGTGTGCATATTTGGACAAATCCTCCATGATTTTTTCCCCACTGTTTCTAAGCAATGATTCCTTTCATTTCTGCTGGGTTTCCATCTAAGAAGCTGATGAAACTTCGAATCAATTCAAAAGGCCAAAATCAGATCAATTTTTTCTTCCTCTAGAGTCTACTAAGCATCTTAGGTTTCTGCCCACTACAAATAAACCTAAATCACCCAACAAAACGAAAAAAACTGAAATGACTCTATTTCTAAATCAATGTTCTTATAGCCCACCTTCTACAATCACCCTTAACTTCTCTTTAGATTGCTTCCAATGGCAACCAGTCCAAAGTGGAGAGCCTGAACCCCTAGACAAACACTAAAGACCGAGAAGAGAACAAACCCACCTGAAATTGGAATTCAAGATACTACACATTCGGTTTCTCCATTGCACCTTCCCCATTAAACAAAATCTGAAACAAGTCGAAAAAATCCGATTTTGCAAAGCTCCAAACCCCTGCAGTACCTTAAACACGCTACAAGTCACCTGAGACACCTCAACTAAACTTTCTTAGCTTAGATTCCACTATGTTAAAATACTCCAACGAATTCTCGGAGTTCAAATCTCAAAGCACCTTCCTCTGAACTTAAGACTGCTGGATCTGCTACCAGAAATTTCAGCAATTTTTCCGAAACTCGTCCTCTGAAACATCAAACGAAAACCTAAAAAGCCAAACTTCCGAACAGTACCTGAAATCCAAGCCCGATCGATCGTGTCAGCTGTTTCCGCTCATTCCTTTAGATGAGTTTCAGAGCGACTCGCAAAGAAATCGTCCCTTCACGGCTTCACCTGCTCAACCAGGTTGGAATCGGCTCTCGATCTACGATCGGATTCCACCATCAATGCTGACAGACCGGAAATGACCGGACTCGATCCCCGACGGACCACAGCTCTCCCTCTCTCTCTCTCTCAGAGTCTCAGCTCTCTATTCTCCTCTCTTCTCTCTACTGCTTTTCCGTACTTTTTTTTCCTAAAGTGAGAATACGTAAATAACCCTCCAGAAAACAAAAATTACATAAGTGCCATCATTAAACATCAAGTGATCAAACGTCGAGGATTTAATGCAACGAGCCCCTGGACGGCTGGACCAGGAGTTAAAAACTGTAAAAGAGAAGGGGGAACTGCCGACATGTTGTTACCTTCCCCAGCAACACGGGCGTTACGGCCTCGTGCGGGCCCACTGACCTTCCACCCCCAACGTACATTTCTCAGATAGGGTTCCAGTGGGCCCACAGCCCAAAATTCAAAAAAAATCATGAGATGCGATGATCCTAGCCATCCGAATTTCTGATGCCAATCAACTCTGATCCATGCTCTTTGCCCTTTGGGCTCCGACTTCCGACCCGATTAATGGGGGCCCACGCCCACAGAGTAACAAGTAATAATGATAGTGAAACTAATCAAGATTTACTAGTCAACTTGAACTAGAACGCATTATCCAGCCCGTGAGCCCACTTCAAATGCTGGAGATTTTGGGCTCCCATTGAATTCAATCCACCCATGTGAAATTTATTACCCTAACCCATGTTTGTTTCTTCAGAAAGTTGGAAAATACTTCAATCTATATCAGGGGATTTTCCTTCTTATCCTTTTGGGGGAAAACCATGATTAAGAGGAAAATTCCTTCAGTTTCTGTTTGGTTGCACAGAAAATGAAGGAAAACAAACAATTTCCTGAAATTGTTATTTCAATGTAAATTATTTTCGAAGTTAAGAGAAACCCCTAAGAAGATCAGGGATATGATATGTTTTTCCACTGGAAATGATTTTCCGAGGAAATTATTCATTTTCCTTGTAATTTCCCAAACTGAATGTTCCTCACCACCCTTACATCAATCTATTTAATTATAACAATCTGCCAACTTTCCTCTTGTTGGATTTCTCTCATTGTTAGCTTTAGTTCTCTTTACCCTTTTTTCCTCAAAAGCTTCCCTTTTCCTTTACTTGCTTTATATTCCATTTGGCTTTTCACTTTTGGGCTATTGAGTGCAGACCCTTTTATGGGGTTCATTTGGTAGCAACACTGTGGTAATGTGTCTGCCCTTTTCCCTACTCAACCACCAGACCCCCTTGGTGCCCATTTTGCTTGACTCACATGTCCTGCCCTCTAACTGTCCCATGGTCCCCCATCCCCCATGTGCCCATTCCTCACAAAGTTGCAGTCTTTTGTTGCTTTCAGTGGGGTCAAAAAGCCACCAGAGCTAGCAGGGAAAATAACTGAGAGCCAGCCTTTTGACTCCTTTCTGTTAACTTGGTTGGACAGACAGGGGCCTGGTCTTTCTCTCAGTGTTTTGGGTCAGTTGAATGCTGGGTTCCTGGATCTGGCCCACTAGCATCTGGGCCCCAATGAATTCTTCACCACCCACAGCTCAAAGCTCAGATGCATGTTTTCCTTCCTTACAGTTATCTTTGTGTAGTTAAGCCAACTGATTAGGGTTAAACCAGACCAGACCAGACCATGCTTAACCTGGCTAATGTCCTTCCTTACAGTTGGTATTATATTAACATGGAAGGAAGCTAAACGCTGAACCTCTGAAGCTGGAAGCATGTCTCCATGAGATGAGAGATGTCAATGTGGTCTGATGTAAGCATAGCGGAAGACCCAATTACATGGTAGTACCATTCTGGTTCAACATTGATATCTTCTCCACATGAATGGGCTTTGAAATCAAGCTATTCGAAAGGTAGTATCCAACACCCAATTTGTCTTGGTATGAACTTTAAAGAGTTGTCTAATCACCCTAGGGTTCCATTAGCTATGTGACAAGGATGAAAATATCCAATCAGATGGGATCATTCTCAAAATCCTCATATGTGGGGCAACCCTATAAATGAGGCTTTTCATAGTACTCTGGTTTGGATGATTCTCAAGCTATTATGCATTGTACATCTTTTTTTTCCTTGATATTAAGGCCAAGAAGTAGATTTAGATTTGATGTGGCATTGCTAGGATGAGATTTGTGGTGGGTTGAAGGATGTGACTTGCCCTACCAAGAATGAGACTAAGGAAGAAAGATACAGGATGCAGCTTGAAAACCAATCTTTCTAACTTGGGGTTTGGAACTTAGTCTAAGATCTGTTAGGCTTGACAAGACATACTATGTTTTTTTTGGTAGGTTACACTTCATTTTCTATATCACCAATCATTGACTTTATTTCAACCAACTCCTTTATTGGGGGTTATATGTTGAATATATGGTTGGATATGACTTTGATAAAGTAATATTAGCAGTGAGAATGTACATGAATAGAGAAGTGAATTGTATTGTCAGAGAGAGATAAAGAGAGAGAGGTTCCAATTACTGAAACAAGGTAATATTTTCTTTGTTTTTGGATCTGACTTTTGTGATGGGTAAACTAAATATTTGAATATCTTAAGTTCTATATATAATCAGGGTCACTCAAACACTAAAGCCTCGTTTGCTTTTTGGTAAGTTATTTATCCGGGTAAATTCAGTTATTTGGGTTAGTTTTTCCTGGGAAACACTTACTCGGGCAAGTACATTTACCCATGTTCTTTTATTTCTCATGTAAATAAGGCAATGACCATTTTAGTCATAAAAATCCATTATTAAAAAGGGCATTTTTGTCCCATTCAAGTGTTGACAACTTTCCTCCTAGGTGGAAAAGTTATTTACCCACCTAGGAGATGGGTACCACTTACCTGGGTAAGTGATAACCAGAAAAATAAACTTTTCCTAGTCCCCACATAAATTTGAAAAAAGAACATGGGATTCTTGGTCAATGGAAACCAAAATCCCATCGACCAACGTTTCCCCCCTCTTAAAATCCGAAAAAAGAACGCCCCCTAAATACTGAGAGTTAGGGTCTTTTAATACCTTAAACATTAATTACCCATACCGAAATATATAGTTATAAACTTATCAAACTCAAAAAAAAAAGAGTATCAATTGTTGAAAGCTCTGATTACACTATTTAACTAAGGTTCAGTTTGGAAGGAGTAGATATACAAATATATAGAGTGCATAGTTAAACCTTGTACTTTGTATTATTTTGTATATATTTGTATTTATATTCCTTTCAAACTAAGCCTAAAGAATTTATGACAGTAAAACATTGAATTTGGGTCCATTGTGTCCATGTATCTCTTTGTTAGAGGATCAGGATGCCATCAAACTATGTCAGCCAAAAACAAGTTGAGTGCAGGATCCAAGTGTGAAACCATTTATTTGAAATGAGATCTATTTGGGTTGCTTAGAAAAGCAAAAGCTGTCCTAGTGAAGTTTAAATTCCAGAGAATGTGCACATGTTACTTTCAAAAGGGAGTGAAGTAGCGAAGTGTGAGGAGAATCCAGACCATCTTATCAATTCAAATCAATCTTTATAAGAGAAAGTTCCTTTTATCCTTGTCAGGAGAATTTGTGGCCATGGTTTAGGGCTAGCTACCCCCTTGGTACTTTTAGCCCCATATTTTACTTGAAATTGTCCTAAATGCTGTGGGCAATGTCCTTCAGTGGACCCATCACTGGGTGAATTCCAAATCTTAGAATGGAATACATAGTAAATATTGAGGGGCCCAAAGCCCATTTATGAGTCATGTAGCCCTATCCTGAGACTCTCTTTCCTAAGTGCTCTTTTCATTATATATATATATTTTTACCTTCTGGCCTTGTGGGTTGGGGGAGGGGAAGAATGGAGGGGTACAAAATATTGTTCACTTCCCATGTGGTTTATTTAATATACTCTCTTGCAGGTTTATGTATATATAGAGAGAGAGAAAATAATAACAAAATAAATTTTTGTCTTTTTTTCAAAGATTTTTTTTTATTCTTTTAATTCTTCCTTTTTTACTAAGTAGGGAAAATGTTCGGAATGGGCACTGAGATGTGCTATGAGGGCATGTGTGGGATGCGCCCAGTGGGGAGCGAATCTGAGCTCCCTTGATAATACCTTAACATCTTCAACAACTACAATGGCCCCAATACATGATTTTCCTTTAAAACAATTAAAATCACAAAGGAGGGCTTCATGCCAATATGTCAATAAAAGATTAGGTTATTTATTACAAGCATTAGAACCCAAATGTTTCGAAAAGGAGATATTGTAATGGCACTATCTTCATTGAATCAATTGCTAAAGATATAATTTCAATTTGAATTATTACATTTTTTGGGTGTGTGAATTATTACTCTCTCTCTCTCTCTCATGGATTGGTGATTGGGATGTTAGAAAAAGCACTGTACCCATTAATGATTTTGTTATAAGATAATTATCACAATAAATAACTTCGGAAATGTTGTCAAGATAGAAGAAAATATATTTAAAAAGGAATAAATGGCAATGCCCATAATTGTTTGTTAGAAAATCAAATTTTTAGTTTTGAAAGAAAAGGATTAAATTAGTATTAAGTATTATCATTATAAATAGGGCATTGTTTTGTCTTTGGATTGAATATGTGCCTTAATTATCTAATGGAGATGTGCCATTGTGCCCTAGTGATGTCAAACCCATAATAAAGTAGAGAGTTCACTAGGCCACAATTCACCAATTTAAGGGGGCGTTTGCCAATATATATGAGTTTGCCTTTTAAGAAAAAAAATTGCCATTATAAACAAAACCATATTATTTTTACTGAGGTGCATGTTTCCTTTTTCGAGAACAAAACCATTCGTATTGGTCAAAATCCCCTTAATTGGCAATTTGATAATTCAACTTGAAAATCAAATAAAAAAATAAATTAAGACCCATAAATTGTGTAATGGGTTCTCTGTTTGACCATATGATCAATCAGGTATGATAATACTAAGCTGTGTCCAAATCATCCCTAAAAATAGTTGTAGTATGTTAGACATTTTTGATATTACAATAATAACTGTTTCTATTGTTTTTTGTTAATGTTTTTTTGTTAATGTCTATTTACACTTATCATAATTAAAAATATTAAATATTAAACTATTTAAAAAGTTGAAAAGCCAACCATCATAATAACTGTACCTCATAACCATTGTTATGGTGGGTAATGAATAGTGAATACTGATGGTTCAAGTTACTATCTTTTTTGATTTAGGGCCTGTTTGGGAGAGCTCAAGTATTCCCAAACAGGCCCTAAATCAAAAAAAAAAAATATATATATATATATAGATTATTACAGTAATTTAATAAATATATAATTAGTGATTATAATTAATAATTACTGTTATTATAAATATTGTTAATAAATAGATATTTACTTAAATTTTACTTTAATTACTAATTACTGTAATAATAATTACTGATTATTACAGTAATTTAATTAATATATAATTAGTTATTATAATTAATAATTACTGTTATTATAAATAGATATTTACTTAAATCTTACTTTAAATTAAAATTATAAATATAGTAATTATTGTTATGTTCAAAATAATTAAGAATGTTATTAAAAGTATTGTTATTGATTATTTAATAAAATATTATAATTATTGACTATTACTAATAAATACTGTTAATTTAATTTAATTTTGGTAATTATTAATTTAATGAATATTGTTAATAAATCCTATTCATAAATTTAATAATTACTGTTATATTAAAAATAACAAAAATTACAAGTAAAAAATTATGAAACCATTATGGCCACCGGTTTTTGGGTCGACGGTTCAATCATTCGGTTCGAATGTACAGTCCGTTCTAACAACAAAAATTAGAGACAAAAAATTGAGTTTGAGAGGTCCATTAAATAGTATCATATGTGTTATGTCATTTGAGCGTGTGACTCATACGACCCGAAATGGAACCGTTCTGGCCACCGGTTTTTGGATTGATAGTTCGGCCATTTAATTCGAACAGGTCTGATAATAAAAATTTTAAAAATAAAAAAAACAACCAAACACCATTGAACAGATCAACGGTTCAACCACTCGGATCAATGGGTCGTTGTCCGATTCAACAATTTTTGGCTATGAACCAAGATTAGGATAAAATGGAATTGGTTGCTTGGATGGCCGATTAAAAAATAAAAAATAGCCAAAAACCATTGAACAGGTCAACGGGTCAATGATTTGACTATTTAGATCAATGGGCCATTGACCGATTCAATAATTTTTAACTAAAGACCGAGTCAACGGGTCGACAGATCTATGGTTCCATTCCAACCCCTACGAAGGAGGACCCGTCCGCTAGTTTGATATTAAGAAAAGATGCTGTTGTAATTTAGTATAAAAGGAATGAAATTGAAATTAAAAGGGAATTTTCATCTTATAGTAGAAGCCAAGGAATAGTATCTGCTGAAAAGAGTTAAGCAACATTTGATGAGCAGTATTTAATATTAGAATAGATGCTGTTGGCATTTGGCATAGGAAATGAAATTGGATGAAAAAAAAGGAAAATTTAATTTTACACGAAAAGTTTTAAAAGGAAACAAACATAAAGATGGACTTAAACTACAAAAATAAGCTTGAGGTGACATCAATCAAGTGACCGAACAACAACCTTTAAGGTGTGTGTTCTGACTTCACTAAGCAATTCATTAAGCTAATTCAGCAGTTACCAAACAACCCTTAAGTGTGTATTGCGACTTTTGAAACTTGAGGGTATGATTTATCTTCAGTATCAATAATGTCAATTGCTAATAACCACAATTGAGCCAGTTTTGTAGATCCAAAGTAACTGAATGATATAACCCTATGTCCCTGATTGAACCACCTCAGAGAGAAAACCAGAACCCTATATTTTGAAGACCACATACCTTAAACATGAATGGTTTATTTATAATTGGCCTATTCAACCAGAAGGTTTCAGGGCTGTAATTAGGTAAGATCGAATTGGATGTACCTGCATTCAAATTTGAATGTTAATATTCATATTTGAATCTAATCTTATCCATCGGATTTGGATATTGAATGAAAACTGATTATATTATTATATATTTTTTATAGATTTTCGTTTTAACTCTTATTTTGCCAATAAATACAGTTAATATAAATTTTATGTAAGCTTAGATATTAGGGGGGATCAATATACTCAATCCAGAATCACCTAAACTGTTTCAAATTTGAATTCAAATTCAGACAAATGGATATCTTTTGTAACCTTAAGCTGGTGGAACCATGAGACAACCTGTGGTTAATCTAAATTACATCACAGAGTTGATTTCAGACCCCACAATGACATTATGTACTTTTTGAGTTATAAATGTTTGTACATGCATGTTTGTTACCTCTGCACCAACGTTACCATGTAAGGTTGCTTTCATATTGATTTCTGACCCAAGAGCTCCCCCAAGTCCTAAGTCTTAAATGTGGATCATCATGTGTGGGTCTCTTTCTCCATAAGCAAGCTTTTAGTGCAATCAAAATCACTTGGTTACAAGATTGTAGACTTGGACGATGATGTTAATTATTGATCTCTTCACAGTAATGGTGATGTCCTGGTGGCCACAAGACTTCAATAATCCTCTCTTCACCAAATACCCCCTCCCCCCAAAAAGAAAGAAAGAAAAGAAAAAGCAAAAAAAAAAAAATATTTCTGCTATTAGGTTCTTTTCATATCCACTTTTTGAAGGATCTATTCGTTTTTTTCTTTTCTTTTTTTTTTTTGAGAGGGGAAAAATTTGGTCAATAGGTTTTTGGTTTCTATTGATCAAGATACTCATATTCTTTTTTCAGATTTATGTAGGGTCACTACAAGAAAAACCAACTAAGCCGACGATTTAAAAAAACATCGGCTTAGATGTGTCTAGGCCGGCGTTTTTAACAATATTGTCGTCTATTAGTTAAATAAAGCAAAAGGCCAATTTGGATTGGCGGTTTTATAAATTAAATCGGCAGTTTTTATTCTAAACCAGTCATAACCCAATGCGGAATCTGCAGTACTACATGCCTTAGATTTGGAGTTCCCCCTTCGAGCTGAGTATCCTATTCCTATTCTTGGAGTTTCCTAATCGATTTGGATTTACACATTCCGAGTTCGTCTCTTCCCTTCTTCTTCCCCTCCTCTTCTAGTTTCTTAATAAGCACAAACTTTGAGTTCCCCTTAATCCCAAAGCTTCAGGGTTTTGAATTCTTCGATAATAAATAGTGATGTGGCGTAATCCGGCTACTTCCTACTGGAGGTGACTTGGCTTCCAACGACGACGAGAATGGGTTCCTGAAAGAGAGAAGTTCAGAGATCCCGGGGTGGCTCACTCGGCGTGGATACTCCGATGGCTAACTTAGAATACAGTGATAGTGGAGAACTTGAAGATGATAACAGTGAGAGCTCAGAGAGAAGAGATTTCACACAACAATAATAGTGCGGGGTCTTTTATACACTGAATCAGGTGGGTAGGTGGAACGGTCATTGAACCCCTGTTACGATGGGACCTGTCGTGTGTTAGGTGGTTGAAGCTTCGTCAAGCGGTAATACTGTCACTTCCCGCCAGAACGGGGAGTTGGTGAACTAATGTTACCGTTATAAGTACGGTCCTGCGGGGTTCAGGGATGGGGGTGTATTCCTCGAGGTGACCATGCGGAAATTTGTACGGTAGATAAGCTACTTGCAGGATACTGGGCTGCTCTGTAGCGAGCTAATGAGTAGCGAGCTTCTTGAGCTCACGCATTGGTCTGCCCTTTGCAAACGCTGAAGTGTCTTTGGGCCGAGGTGATCCCAATTCGGAGTACTAGCATACCCGAGCTCATTTTATACCAAGTTGGCTTGTGCCAAGTTGTCACTTGCGTCGAGTCACGTACACGCGTCGTCTGTCTATGAGGTCGGGCCAAATCACCCTTCATCAATTGTCCCTCACTCCTCGAGCTAGGGGTCCTGACCTGGTGCGGGGAGTTCATGATGTGACAAGTGGATTTGGCTCAGAGTTTAGAATGATGTGGGATAGGCCGCGTGCGATTCACGTGCAGACGTCAGGTGATCTTATAGGCTCTACAGATGCCAAAAAACGCACTAAATTGATTTCGGTCTCGAGGGTCGTGTAGCTGGTTTTCTTAGGAGCCGTCGGATCGCTTTAATCTTGATCGCTGCTTTCTCGACACAGTGGCTATAAATAGTGTCACTTGAGACCCATTTTCCTTTGCCACAAATCCATCAGCTCTTGTCTTGAAGTCGTGCTTGCTTCTTCAGGTTGGGTTTTCCCAGTTCGTCGTTCCTTCAACCATGACTTTGGACCGACTTCAGGCTCTAGTTCACCAGTACCACCTCCCGAGGGAGTTCTCCTACAACCTTCCTCGTGGTAACTTCCCTTGGGAGCACGATCATAACGAGATCGTGGTTTTTGAAGAACAGCTCGCGGCTGGTCTTCGTCTTCCATTACACCCATTGATCACCGAGGTCCTAAAGTCCTTTAATATAACCATAGATCAGTTACACCCGAACTCTGTTCGTAATGTGGTAGGGACCATTTCTCTCTTTTACGAGTACTGTCTTCCCCTTGACCTCGATACCTTTTCCAATATCCTGTCTATCAAGAAAAACTCCTCCTACATTCTTCCCGAGCACAGGAGAACCTACTACCTGTCCCCTCGCCCGGGGTACAAGCTATTGCACAAACTTCCTAACAAGATTCCAGCCTGGAAACGGGGTTACTTTGTAGTTCGTAACCCCGAGGGGTGGCCCTTTTCGACCCAATGGAGGCCGGCAGTCTAGGTACCCGGTGTTAGGCTGGACCTGAAGACAAGAGAGACACTTAAGTCTTGGGCGGAGCTTGGCTTCCTTTGCTCGGACTACCTTTTTGAAGATAAGCTTGTGCAGGCAGACTTGAGTCTTGGTAGGTCGTATTGGGTTTTTACTTTCTTAAGATCTTGATTAGTTCGTGACTAATCTTACCTTTTATTTTTGGCAGCTACCATGCCGGTCAATGCTGAAAGTCTTTTGAGGAGCTCCCATAAGGGGAGAAAGAAGGGCGCCAAGAGACCACGTCCGGAGGCCGAACAATCACCCGAGGTCATAATCGTGGAACCGTCTTCCGTACCTCGGGAGGAGGCCTAGTCTGCTACACCTGAGAGAACTTCAGTTGAGGTCCAACACGAGGAAGTTCGGTCCCAAGAGCCAGGGAGTTTGTCCATACTTGTGGATGGACCAGAAGGCTACCTTCCAGCTATGAAGGATAGCATCATGGATCATGCCAAAGCCATGTGTAAAAGTTGGGAAGCTATCTTCGAAGATGAAGTCTCGAAGTGGGCCGAGCTGGCTCCGGGCGCTCTCTTGGGATTAGTTGCCAGCCACTGTATGGTGGTGAAACTTCTACCTTTCCTCTCTCCCTTTTTTTTTTGATTTCGGCTTTCTTATTTGCAGGTTAACTCTGCTGGTTAGGTGTTGGCTTGCCAAGCGGCAATCCGTACGAAGGAAGCTATCGACGCCAGGACGCAGATGTAGAGTCTCCACCGTGACCTGAACCATGCTCGGGGTGAGGCGCTCAGAGTCAAGATGGGGGTTGAGGCCCAGAAGGAGCTTATCCTAACTCAGGAGAGGCAGATTTCCTCACTGAACGAGGAGAAAGCGCGTCTGGAGCAGAAGATCGCAGACCTCAAGGCTTTTATCCCGCAGGAGAGGGTCAAGGTCGTTGAGAGCTTCAAGGAGTCCGCGGAATTCGAGGCTTTGCAAGTTGAATACAGATCGGACTCCCATCGTGTAGGGTTTAAGTTGTGTCGTTATTTAGTTCGTCAGAAGTTTCCCGACCTTGATTTTGATGGGATCACAATGGCGGACTTGGACCCTGAAGTAGCTAGGGCGGCGGATGCAGAGCCCGACTCTTCGGGGGAGGATGGCGACAATGAGGTCGAGGTGGTGGACCCTTCTAAGTGATGGCTCCTTTCTTTCTTTCTGAACTGTGGATGTACTGTCCTGAGCCTTTGAGCTTGGGTAAAAATTCTTGTATCTGAACCCTCTTTTGTTAATGAAATATAGTTTCTTTTGAGTATTTATGAGTGCAAAAAATACTTCTAAGTGTGAGTGGACTCCGAGCTGGACAATTTAACGTATAGGTTGTCTGAGCCATTGAGCTACCGAGCCAGTAATGAGTAAGGATAACCGAAAGTGAAGTTGTGTCTCTTCGGGCTGTGTGGGTTACCCCGGACTATCGGGCTACCAAGCTGAGTAAGAGAAACAGGGGTGGAATAGACACCGTAAGGTTCATACCCGAGCTGTCTTTTTCTTGGGTTAGAGATAACCAAGTTTTTTGTAGCGCCCATGTCCTTGTCAGTTTGGCATTTTGTGGCCCTTAGGCTTGGAGAGGGACCCATAGTTCGCTCCTGGATTTCACTTAGGCCGAGGTGGCGATTGGGGTCTTCTTGTGGCCCTTAGGCTTAGGGAGGGACCCGTAGTCCACTCCTGGATTTAGTTGCTCCTTGGAGACTTGTCAAGAACTAAATGTCAGAGGACCCGGGATACTAACCTGGCGGGGTCGCTCCGATGGCTAAGTTAGTACTCTCATATTAGATTCTGGGCTTAGAAATCACAATCTGAGAGTTAGAGCATGCTTACTTGTTTTTGGGGCTGATGCTTTCTTGATTCGCAATCAGAGATAGTACCGCCTTAGGTTGTCGATGTTCCATGCGCGGGGCACTTTCTTTTCTTCTAGGGTTTTGATTTCGTACGTGCCTTCTCCTAGTATCCGCTTCACTCAGTAAGGACCTTCCTAGTTTGGCCCGAGCTTGCCTACACCGGACTCGGGCACCATAACCTTCTAGAGGACTAGGTCTCCAACGCAGAAGTATCGCTTTCTGACTCGAGTGTTATAATATCAGGCTACTTTTTGCTGGTAAGCTGCGGTCCGAATGTATGCAAGGTCTCGTACTTCTTTTATTAGGTTGAGGTTGGTGCGGAGCTCGTCATTATTTCCTTCTTCGTCATAGGCTTCTAGACGTAGTGTGGGTACCTCGATTTCAGATGGAATTACTGCTTTCGTGCCATAGGTGAGGTTGAAGGGGGTTTCTCCTGTGGCGGTCTTGGCGGTAGTTCGGTAGGCCCATAGTACGTTGGGCAATTCTTCTATCCATAGCCCCTTAGCTCGAGATAAACGAGCTTTCAGTCCGTGGAGTATAGCTCTGTTCGTGATTTCTGTCTGCCCGTTCGCTTGGGGGTGTGCTACCGAAGTGAAGTTCTGTTGTATCCCCATTTCCGTACACCAGTTCTGGAACTTGATATCTTCAAACTGCTTACCATTGTCAGAAATGAGCACTCCTGGCAGTCCAAAGCGGCATACTATGTTCTTCCAAAATAAGTTCTGCACGGTTCGAGTCGTGATTGCTACTAGGGGTTCCGCTTCTACCCACTTTGTGAAGTAATCTACTGCTACTACTAAGAATTTCCTCTGTCCTGTCACTGGCAGGAATGGTCCAAGGATGTCGATTCCCCACTGTGCGAAGGGTCATGGGCTGGTGAGGTACTTCAGGTCGGCAGCAGGTCGATGATGGATATTGGCGTACCTCTGACATTTGTCGCATTTCTTGACGAGCTCGAGTGCGTCTGCCTTCACTGTGGGCCAGTAGTATCCTTCCCGTAGTGTTTTTTGTGCGAGAGCCCTGCCCCCCAAGTGTCCGCCGCATAGGCCTTCATGGGTGTCATGGAGAATGAGCTCAACTTCTAATGGTCGCAAACAGCGCAAGTAGGGGAGTGTGTAGGATCTTCAGTACAATCGTTTGTCTATCATGACATACTTGGCCGCCTATCGTTCTATCCTTTTGGCTGCGTTGCGATCTGCAGGTCGGGTTCCATGAAGTAGGTAGCCCGTTTGTGGGTCGGTCCAGCTTGGTTCAACTTGTGTAACAGGAGCGACCTCTTCTGCCTCCCTGAGAATGCTGGGTCGAGGCAAGTTCTCTATGTGCATGGTCCTCATAGTGTTATTCCTTGTGCCGGCTAACCGGGATAGTGCATCGGCCTCAGCATTCTCAGACCTTGGAATTTGCCTGATAAAATAAGACTGCAAGCCTTGTAGGATTTCTTTGGCTTTGGTAAATAGGCGGCCATGGCAGGATCGCGGGCTTCGTAGTCTCTGGTGACCTGATTGACCTCGAGCTGGGAGTCACTGCAGATGATGATGTGCTTTTCTTGCACTTCTTTCGCTAATGTGAGTCCAGCTAGTAGTGCCTTGTACTCAGCTTCGTTGTTGGATGCCGCAAACTCGAACCGAAGTGCATACTCTAGTTTTACCCCGCTTGGTCCATTCAGTATGGCACCGGCTCCGCTTCCTTGTTGGTTGGACGAGCCGTCCACATGAAGGATCCAGGGTTCTTCGTCCCATGTTGGCTTTGCTTTAACCAAGATCGGTGCCGTGCTGGTTGAAGCCTCTTCCCCGTGTCTGATGTTTGTTAGTTCGGGGATTGCGGTGCTGAAGGTACACTTTGCTATGAAGTCGGCCAAGATTTGGGCCTTAATTGCCGTTCGAGGCTCGTATTGGAGGTCATACTCACTAAGTTCGATGGCCCACTTCGTCAGTCTGTCAGATACCTCGGGCTTGAGTAAGACTTGTCTTAGAGGCTTGTTTGTGAGGACTACGATAGTGTGGGCTTGGAAATACGGGCAAAGCTTCCGAGCTGTTGTGACCAGTGCATACACCAGCTTCTCAATCTCTAGGTACCTGGTTTCCGTGTCCTGCAAAACTTTACTCACATAGTAGATAGGTCATTGGACCCGATCTACTTCTTTTATTAGTACCGAGCTGACTACCTCATCCCTCGTGGAGAGGTACAACTTTAAAATATCGCCCTCTTTGGGTCGGGTCAGAACCAGGATACTAACTAGGTATTTCTTTAGCTTGTCGAAGGCGAGCTGGCACTCTTTAGTCCACTCGAAGTCTTTACTTTTCTTGATTGCCTTAAAAAAGGGAAGGCAGCGATCTGCCGACTTGGACATGAAGCGGCTTAAGGCAGCCATGCGGCCATTCAGCCTTTGAACCTCTTTCAACTTGCGAGGTGGCTTCATTTCTAGGATAACCTTGACTTTTTCGGGGTTCGCCTCGATTCCACGTTGGTTAACTATGTAACCCAGGAATTTACCCGAGGTGACACCAAAGATACACTTACTAGGACTCAACCTCATATTATACTTATGCAGGATTTTAAAAACACATTGCAAGTCACTTATTAAACAGTCTGAAAATCGGGTTTTGACGACCATGTCGTCTACATAGCACTCAACCTTCTCCGATCAACGACTCAAAAAGTTTGTTAACAAGTCTTTGAAAGGTTGCCCCGACATTTTCAAACCGAAGGGCATAACCTTATAACAGTACAGGCCTAGCTTGGTTATAAACATTGTCTTTTCCTCGTCAGAGGGGTCCATCTTGATCTGATTGTAGCCCGAGTATGCATCCAGAAAACTTAGCAATTCGTGCCTTGAGGTCGCATCCACTAGATGGTCAATCTTAGGGAGAGGGAAACAATCCTTTGGGCATGCTCGATTCAGGTCGGTGTAATCGATGCACACGCGCCATTTACCATTGGCCTTTTTTACCAGAACGGGGATAGCCACCCAACTCGGGTAGTGGGGCTCCCTGATGAAATCGGCCGCGAGGAGTTTCCCAACCTCCTCATCGACTATCTTCCAGCGCTCCGGGGCTAGGTTGCGTTTTTTTCTGTCTAACTGCCCTGACTAAAGGATCAGTGTTCAACTTATGAGTTATAACCTTAGCATCTATGTCGGGAATTTCTGCCGCGGACCAGGCAAATACATCTAAATTTTCAAGTAGAAAGCTTACTAGCCGAGAGCGAAGGGGCTCTTCGATCGTGGTTCCAATTTGGAGAGTTATGGCTGGATCTTCCGCTGAGGTCAGAACGTGGATCGTCCCTTCAGTGGTTGTGGCTCGTTCCTCGAAGTATTCTGTAGGTTGCTCTAATTCGAGGACATCCGCCAGTTTGCCTTTTCCTTTGAGAGCAGCGACGTAACACTTTCGGGACTCGAGCTGATCACCTCGTGCCACTCCTACCCCGAAGTCTGTGGGGAACTTCATGGCTAGGTAGTAAGTAGATACCACCACGTGAAGCGTGTGAGTGACGGGCCGCCCTATAATGGTGTTGTACGGGGAGGGCGTCGCGACTACTAGGAAGGCATGCTCGAACCTCACGATGTTGGGCCACGTACCGATCTCCACAGGTAGGGAAACTCATCCGAGGGGTCTGACCTCTTCTCCACTGAAACTCACTAAAGGAGTACGGGCGGGCTGGAGGTCACTTTCCCGGAGCCGTAGCTTGTCGAAGGTGCTTTTGAACAGGATATTGGCCGAACTTCCCGAATCTACCAAGATGCGCCTGACTTCGAAGTCGTTGATCTTCATTCTTATGACCAACGCGTCGTCGTAGGGGTACTGAATCCCTCGTGCGTTGTCCTCGGTAAAGAATTTAGGGTCCCTAGTTCACGACCGCTTTGGTGGGTTCTGCTCTTCATGCTCTAGCTCGCGAGCCGAAGTCTTTCCTGCTGCCGTAGAACAGCCCGCAACAATCGACCTGCCGGTGATGGTATTGATTACCCCGCGAACGGGCCTATTGCTGGACTCAGGAGCATCTTTCTTTTGCTCCCCTCGCTGATCTGTCTGGCCTTTATTACTTCTTTGTACAAAGTTTCTCAGGTACCCGCGACGGATGAGCTCCTCAATCTCGTTGTGGAGGTTTTTATAGTTTTCAGTGCTATGACTGTGGTCTTTGTGGAAATGACAATATACATTTTTATTTCTATGGGTCAGGTCGCTTCTCAACCTGGGTGGCCACTTTACAAAGGAAGAGTCCTTTATGGCCATGAGAATTTCCCCACGCTTCGCGTTGAGGGGCGTGAAGCTCGTTCTTTCAACTGAGGGAGCTAGGCGGTGGAAATCTGACATGTTCCCCCTGACAGGGGACCTACTTTTCTTTCTCTTGCCGACTCCGTTGTTCGAGATGTGGTCTTCCCTCTTCCTCTTCTTTGATGGGGCTTCAGTCCGCTGGTTCATCTCTTCCTCAGTTCCGATGAACTGATCTGCGAGCTTAAGGAACTCTGTAATGTCCCTGGGCTTATTCTCCACCACATGCCATTTAAACTCTCTATGTGTAATCCCCTTTTTGGCTACCGCAAGTCTCACGGCTGGGTCTAAGTCTGGGATCAGCAGGCAAGTGTCGTTGAAGCATTTGATGTAGCTTCTGATTGACTTCCCTTCCTTCTGGACTATATTGAGAATGCTTTCTTGTGACCTCGGGCACTTCTTACTGGTGATGAAGTGTAATGTGAATAATTGTACGAGTTGCGCCCAACTTTTAATTGTTCCATGTGCGATGTTTCTATACCAAGTGCGGGCTACTCCTTTGAAAGTCATGGGGAAGGCAACGCACATGCAGGTCTCGTCAGCCCCGACGAGATGCATGTGGGATTGGAATGAATCTACGTGGTCATTGGGGTCAAAAGACCCGTCGTACTTGTCCAGGGGAGGGACCTTGAAGTTTGTTGGCATCAGGGAGGCCAGAAGCTCGGGGGATAGCGAAGAGGGTACAGAAAGGAGGGGAGCGGTTTTGGTGACCCTCGAGCTTACCCGTGCTTTACCTTTAGGCTGCTCAGGTCGGGTGAACGCTTCGGTGGGCTTTTGGCATTGCTCGAATGGTTCCGCAGCGGTGCTGCTGACCTTCGTACCGTCGGATGGTGCTTTGGTTGGGTGTGACTCGTATTGCCGGCTGTTGCAGGCCGAGAAGCCCTGCCTGGAGTCCTCGGCTAGGACTTCGAACCAATTTTTATCAAGAATGCCTTCAGGTTGCGAAGGTCGAGGTGGACTGATTCTGGTGGGTCGAGTATCTTTCGACCCGCTTACTTGGAGTGAGGTGGGAAGGACTTGTTTTTCTTTTCTGCCGTGAGATGAGGTCTGGGAGGTTTCCTCCCGGTCAGAGCGGCTGCTTTGGAGGCGAGGCTTGCTCGGGGTGATTGGGCACTGAGGTGGGGTAGGTTGTTGGTTCTACTGCAGCGGTGGAAACTACTGCTGGTACATGTGATGCAGAACTTGTTGTTGGTACTGCTGGAACTGTTGGACCTGCTGCATTTGGGCTTGCATAGTCGTACGCAGTATACTAGGTCATTTAGTTGGTTTTGTCCTGCTCCCAGGGGAACTACGAACGGTTCAACGGAGGTTGGGCCTACTACAAGAGGGAATGGGGCACTCACTGGCCCAAATGATTGAGGCATGGTAGGTGCTGGGATCCCATCCGCAGGAAGCGGTATGGTGAACTGGCCTACATAGACAGTTGGGGGCTGAAGTTTCCCCCCAGAGGTGTTCGTTTCCCTGAGTTGTCCGGCATTGCTGGAAGAAGCCATAGGTTTGGTTTCTGAGTTTTTCTAGGTGTTTAGAATGGGGATAAGAGGGCTTTTTGTAAGAGTTCCCACAGAAGACGCCAATTGATGTGGTGTAATCTGGCTACTCCCTATTGTAGGTGACCTGGCTTCCATCGATGACGAGAATGGGTTCTTGAAAGAGAAGAGTTCAGAGATCCTGGGGTGGCTCACCCGGTGTGGATACTCCGATGGCTAAGTTAGATCACAGTGATAGTGTAGAACTTGAAGATGATAACAGTGAGAGCTCAAAGAGTAGAGATTTCGCATAACAAAAATAGTAAAAAAAGAACATACCTCCACCCCAGGTGAGTGCGGGGTCTTTTATACACTAGCTCAGGTGGGTAGGTGGAACAGTCACTGAACCCCTATTACGATGGGACCTGTCGTGTGTTAGGTGGTTGAAGCGCCGTTAAGCGGTAATACTGTCACTTCCCGCTAGAACGGGGAGTTGGTGAACTAATGTTACCGTTATAAGTACGGTCCTGCGGGGTTCAGGGATGGGGGTGTATTCCTCAAGGTGGCCATGCAGAGATCTGTATGGTAGATAAGCTACTTGCAGGATACCGGGCTGCTCTGTAGCGGGCTAATGAGTAGCGAGCTTCTCGAGCTCGCGCTTTGGTCTGCCCTTGCGAACGCCGAAGTGTCTTTGGACCGAGGTGATGCCAGTTCGGAGTACTAGCATACCCGAGCTCGTTTTATACCGAGTTGGCTTGTGCCAAGTTGTCACTTGCATCTAGTCACATACACGCATCGTCTGTCTATGAGGTCGGGCCAAATCACCCTTCATCAAATAGAATTCTTATCGAAGAAAGAGAAGGGGTTAGCATCATCTTGAGTTGGAACAACCGATTGATATATTTCAATTGATTGGAAGATAAGTTTATTGAAGGAAAAAGCTACTCCATTCATTCCACTTCAACGGCACAACAAGGTATGGTGCATTCGTTACTTTTATGTTGATGGTATTTTATTAGCTAATAAGTCTAAAAGAGTTAAGGGAAATTTAATTTTTCTTTTGAGTTGTATGATGATTCTTTCAACCGTTCCTGATGATGCGCAATCCAGCCGATCTTAACTGTCAACGACCTTGCCTCTGACTGGAGCTACAGGGGCCTGAAACGGAGAAGATGAGGAAACTCCGGGGGGAACCTGGTGAGGTTCCTCCGAAGCTCAAGTTAGTATTCTCTCAAAGGCAAGATAAAACCAGATGGCGCAAAGTTCACATACCTTGTTCTTGGGGGGAAGGGAGCCTTTTATAACCACCTCATGCACTCACTCCTAAGCTTCTGTCAGGTCGGGTATGATTATCTCTGTGCTCATGCCAGTTCGGGTGTCATCACCTCTGCTGGACAGAACCGCCACTGCTCTCTTTGTCGGAGCTGTCTCTACAACTGGCGATGGCGGTGGCAGGTGGCGGTGGCAGGTGGCCGTTGAAGTGCAGCTATCAAGCGTCAGATCCCAAGTCAGTCAGGTGTGTCGCCCTTGGATACGGACCTCCTCGGTGTGGTATGGTACGATTGTTCAGTTCGGCGTCCTGGAGGCGAAGTGCTGGAGTGGTGAGCGAGGTGAAGTCTCGAGTGCGGATAGAGGAGTGTCTCGAACTGCCATGGGGCAGGCCAGTTCGGGTCGTTGCCTTGTGTGAGGCCCGGGCTCCTTGCAGGGACTTCAGGCTCCTTGTAGGGAGTTCGGGTTCCTAGTAGGGAGTTCGGACTGCTGGTTCCTCCTTTCGGTGCTCGCGCCTTGGGTGCGCTGTTGTGCCGAGCTTTTGCCTTTGCCACGTTGAGTGATTACGAGGTCGGGCCAAATCTTCCTTCATCAATTGCCCCCCACTCCTCGCGCTAAGGGACTTGGCCTGGCGCGGGGAGTTTGTGAGGTGGCAGGTGGATTTGTCCCGTACTTCGAACTGGTTTGACTGGTGGTGTGAAGTGCGCATTTCGTCAGGGTTTTTCTAGGTTTTCTCGAGCGCCAAAAAGATGGGAAATGCGCTAATCTGTCTATGAATGCTGACGGACGAGATGGCGCACATTTATTTCAAAATTCAAAAAAAGCACGCCGCTAGGAGTCGTGTCAGCGGGCAGCTTTTGCCGTTGCCACCTTTTAGTTTCAGAAAGATGTGCGGCCAATCACGTCTCGGTCTCAGGAGACGTGCGGCCAGTCACGTCTCGGTCATTGGAGATGTGCGGTCAGCGTGACTACAGGCCGTTGGATTGTCTTTGATTTGAGCCGTTGATTCTAGGTTACTGCGGGTATAAATAGTGGGGGACCCCAGTCACTGTCACTATCCTGCGTTTTGCTTCTTGAGCTCGCGTCTCAATTTCAGTTCGCGTCCCAACTTCTAGCTCGCGTTCACGTTCCCGTAGTCCGTTTGCTTCTTTCCGGGTGCGTACTTTCCTGTAATCCTTACTCCTTCCAATGTCTAGCTCGGATAGCTCAAACAGTTCTTCAAGGGGGTTAGATGCAGGTTCTACGAACCGAGCTACATCCCTCGATAGTCCTAGTGACCTTGAGGTAGAACTCAAGGAAGAATTCAAACCCGTAGGTCGAGTTGCCTCGGGTAGTTTGGCGTCCTCCTCTCGTTGAGGTCGGACGTTGGATAAGTTTGGGCCTTCGACCATGACTCTCGAGGGGATTCATTCCCTTATCACCCAGTTCAACTTGCCTAGGGAGTACACCTACTTCATACCTTTGGGCAGTTTTCCTTGGGAACACGGTCCTGATGAGATCGTGATATTCCAGGAGCAGCTCGCTGCTGGGTTGCGCCTTCCTTTCCACCCCCTCATTGTCGAGGTAATGAACCACTTCGGTGTTACAGTTGGCCAGCTTCACCCAAACTCTATTCGTAACTTGGTGGGGACAATCTCCCTATTTTGCGAACATGTCTTGCCTTTAGACTTGGAGATCTTCTCCTCCATTTTAGTGCTTAGGAAACAAGCGGGTCCCCTTCCCGGGCGTAGGCGGGCGTATTATTTGTCTCCTCGCCCGGGTTTTAAGCTTCTACACGAACTTCCCAACAAGGTCCCGACGTGGAAACGGGACTACTTCGGGGTGTGAAGTGAATTGAGGTGGTCGTTCCAAACCAGGTGGGGAATGGCTGCCCCTGACGCCGGTATTACGCTTGATAAGGAGACGATGAAGGGTCTCCGGCAATGGGCACGGCTTGGGCTAAAATGCCATCAGCATCTGACGGAGGCCAAGCTCATTGCGGCCGGTTTGAGTTCGGGTAGGTTCCTTACTCGGAGGTATTTTGTTTTGCTCTATTCTTTCATTTTTTCTTATGCCGAACTCTTTTTGCAGGTGTGGTGGACTCAGAAAGGACTCATGGTGGGCACCTGTTTCACGACATGAAGAGGAGGAAGCGAGTTGCCAAACGAACTCGTGTCGAGCTGCCTCGAGATGTGGAGCCCGAGGTACCAGACTACCTGTCAGAGGATCCACCCAGGGAGCCCGAGATGGCTCCTCCAATGCAAGAAGCGGCAGGGGCCCCTTATCCCGAGACTACTTACACGAGGGCTCCCGCTTACTCTGGTGCTCTCGCTTACTCTGGGTCTGCTTATACGCGAGCTGGGCCCTCAGGCTCGGGAGCCCAAGGGGAATTCAGGAGCGTGTTGTCACCAAACCACGCTCTTCAGAAGAGTAGGGAGGCCATTTACCTAGAGGAGGTCGCGGCGTGGACCGATCTTCCTTTGAACCAGGTGGCCTGTCGTGCTGCCACTCATGCCATGGTGGTAAGTCAGATTTCTTGTCGGGCTTTTTGCTTTTATCCCTCTTGTTGTCGTTCTTTTAATCACTTGTTCTTTCCTTTTGGTAAGTGAACTTTTCTATCCATGCCTTGGCGACCCAGGTGGAAAGGAGCTCGAGGCAGGCGCGAGCTGCTGAAGAGGCTTTCTGTGCTGCCAAGGCGACTTCCCGAGCTGTTGAGGTGGCTGCTCGCACTGCTGAGGCGGCTGCTCGCGCTGCACAGACCAGGCAGGCGAGGTCTCAGAGAGATGCCGAGGCCATGGGAGTTGTGGTGAAGCACATGGCGGACCTGAGGCTGGATTTGCAGCATCAGGTTTAATACCTTCAGGAGGATATTAAGGAGAGGACGCAGATCTTTTCTCAAGGCATCGAAGATGCCAAGAAGAAGGCCGTCGATGAGTACATCGCCTCGCCGCGCTTCGATGACCTGATGGTGGACTCATACAGAAGGGGTTTTAAACTAAGCCGGTGGATGATCCGGAATACGTACCCCGAGCTCGACATTAGTGCCATATCCCCTTCGCGCATTACTCAGGAGATGGCCAGCGTCGCTGATGGTGAGCCGGATTCCGAGGGTGAAGCAGGACCTTCGGGTATCGTTGAAGTGCTTTATGATGATGAAGAAGTAGCCCTAGGCTTGTAAAATGTAATTCCTTTTTTTTTTAAATGTACACAAAGTATTTTGCAATGGAATGATTTTCTTTTGATCAAGTGTTGGTCTTTCTCTCCTCCGAACTGGCCGTATTGTCGAACTGACCATATGCCGATGACCCTACTAGTTCGTTTGTTGGTACTTTGCCTGGGCTTTTAGTTTGCATCTTTTGCCTTTGCTTGCCCATGTCGGGGTCCTTGTTAGTTTGGCATCCTAGCCCTTTGGCTCTGGTAGTGACTTAGTCCACTTCACTTGGTGATCTATAGGTAGTATCGTCTCAAGTTAACAATGTTCCAAGCTCGGGGTACTTGTTTTCCCTCTAAAGTTTTGAGCTCGTATGCCCCCCCCGAGCGCTCTCTTTACTCGGTAGGGCCCTTCCCAATTCGGTCCAAGTTTGCCCACGCCGGGCTCGGGTGCCATGATCTTTCGGAGAACCAAGTCGCCGACGCGGAAGTTCCGCTTTTTTACTCTAGCGTTGTAGTACCAAGCTACCTTTTGCTGGTAAGCTGCGGTTCAGATGTATGCGAGGTCTCTTACCTCATCCAGTAGGTCAAGGTTGGTACGCAACTCATCTCCGTTTGTTTGATCGTCGTATGCTTCTAGTCATAGTGTAGGTATTTTGATCTCCGCCGGGATTACTGCTTCAATGCCATAGGTGAGGTTAAAGGGGGTTTCTCGTGTGGCGGTTTTTTCTGTGGTTCGGTGAGCCCATAGAACACTTGGTAGCTCGTCCGCCCACAACCCTTTAGCTCGATCTAGTCATGCTTTCAGTCCGCGGAGGATAGCTCTGTTCATTACTTATGTCTGACCGTTTGCCTGTGGATGTGCGACCGATGTGAAGTTCTGC
This sequence comes from Nelumbo nucifera, assembly GCF_000365185.1. The sequence continues at coordinate 3,427,077 of NW_010729103.1, read as the reverse complement.
CGAATTCCCATATCTTGGCACCATTCCTGAAACTTGATATCCTTGAATTGCTTGCCATTGTCGGAGATTAGTACCCGAGGTAACCCAAATCGACATACTATGTTCAACTTCTATCCACTTTGTGAAATAATCTACCTCCACCACTAGGAATTTCCTCCCACTTGTTGTTGGCGGGAATGGCCCCAGGGGGTCGATGCCCCATTGCGTGAAGGGCCATGGACTGGTGAGGTACTTGAGGTTGGCGGCAGGCTGATGGTGGATATTGGCATGTTTCTGACACTTGTCGCATTTTTTGACGAGCTCGACGGCCTCAGCCTTCATCGTTGGCCAGTAGTATCCTTGTTGAAGTGCCTTTTGGGCGAGGGCTCTGCCCCCCAAGTGTCCACCGCACAGACCTTCATGAGTGTCGCGGAGTACGAGCTTGGCTTCGGCAGGTCGCAAGCAACGCAGGTAGGGGAGCGTGTAGGACCGCCGGTACAACCGTTCGTCTATTATGATGTATTTAGCTGTCTGGTGCTGCACTCTCCTAGCTGCATTGCTGTCCGCAGGGAGGGTTCCGTCTAGCAAGAAGCTCGCGAGTGGGTCAATCCAGCTCGGCTCTACTTCAAGGACGGGAGCGACCTCCTCTGCCCCACTGAGAATGCTAGGCCGAGGTAAGTCCTCTATGTACACGGTTCTCATGGTGTTGTGACTCGTGCTGGCTAACCGG
>NW_010729103.1:3340488-3416009 GCF_000365185.1 Nelumbo nucifera | reverse complement strand
CAACTGGGCAGCAGTTAGGAAGGTTAAGTGAGCACATAAGCTTAATGGGCCTAAAGCCCATTTCGAACTGGACTATTTAATTAGTTAATAATGGGGCGAATTCTGAGATGGATCAGCAGATAGGATAGGGTCTTGACCCTATCTACTCAGAGAGTCTAGATCTGAATATGATTCAGATCTAAAAACCTCCTAATGAGATTAGGAGAAAGCTAAACTAATCTGTAGATAAGATAAGGGTTTATCCTTATCACCTGAAGAGAAGGCTGATCCAAATATGATTTAGATAAGCAGCTCCTAATGGGATTAGGAGCTGATCTTTTAGGTTAACAAAAGAAGAAGGGGGCGGCAGCCTTTAGAACATACATCAGATTTTCTTCAGTGCTGAAATCAAGAAGAGAGAATTCTGCACCCTGTGAATACTCTCTTGCCGCCTCCCTGTTCTTGCTGCCCTGTTTGCCAGTTTGATCTCCAGTTGTGGGAAAAACAAGATTCGATCTTGACATCAGTTCTTTGTGAAAAGATTGAAAGGAAGCTGTGCTCACATACCATCCTACTGTTTCTTGCGAAGGACAGAGTTCTTGGAGAAGAACACTATTGATTCTGCTCCATCCTGCATTGCACCATCTTCAGTGGGAGCAGTCTTTGGATCCTTCCTTGGGCGTGAACACCTTCGTTGGGGGATATTATTTCTCCGTATTAGGTATAATTCTCCCCTACTCCTTTTGGTTCAGATTTGGTTCAGTTTATGGTTCAAGAATGATCATTGAAAATATGATTTTCTAAATAGGGAATGCGATTCCCAATTGAAGGGAGAGAAAAATTTTTGAAATTCGCCCCCTTATTCTGCAATCTTTGGGCGTCCATGGGATGGATCTCTCATCCCTTTACATAAGACAACTGAGTTTTGACTATAATTCATGCATGCCCTAATGATTGCATGTTATATTGGAAGGAAGATGAGCATGGGGACACTTGTAAGGTTTGTGGTACTTTTCGATGGGATCCTTCTCACAACACAAATAATGGCAATGAGACATCTTCATCTAAACATAAGGGCAAGATTCCAATCAAGGTTTTATGCTATTTTCCTTTGCAACAAAGGCTATAGAGGTTATTTATGTCATCCAAAACTTCTTCATCCATGAAATGGCACAAAGAAGAATGTACGAAAGATGGGGTATTACGGCATCCTGATGATTCTCCAACTTGAAAAACTTTTGACAAAAAGCACCCATCATTTGCATTAGATCCATGTAATGTAAGACTTGGGTTGGAAAGTGATGGTTTTTGTCAATTTGAAATAATGTATAGTTCTTATAGCATTTGGCCTGTTGTGCTTGTCATTTATAATCTACCCCCTTGAATGTACATGAAACAACCATATATGTTGTTGTCTTTATTGATTCTTGAGCCGCATGCACCAAGTAATGATATTGATATATACTTGTAGCCATTGGTTGAAGATTTCATTGATTTATGGGAAAATGGTGTACTGACATATGATGCATCAAAGAAAGAGTTATTTCCATTGCAAACAACTGTCATTTGAACAATCAACGACTTCCCTGCTTACGCTAATTTGTCAGGGTGGTTTACCAAAGGTAAATTGACATGCCTAGTGTATTAAAGGGATACTTGTTCACTAAAGTTAAAGAATTGCCACATGTTTTGTTATATGGGTCATCGTAGATTCTTAGATGCAAATCATATGTTTCAACATGATAAATCATCACTTGATGGTAATGAGAAGTGAAGATTAGCACCTATAAGATTAATAGAGAAGCAAGTGATAGATGATGTGCAAGGATTAGAGTACACACTTGGGAAGGGAAATGAATCTAACGATATAAGAAAGAAAAAATGTGGGGACAACTCTAATAATAATAATCATAATGGTGATAAGCACAATCGGAAAAAATAAACATGTCTTTTTAATTTGCTTTACTAGGAAGATCTCCTATTATGACACAATTTGGACGTGATGCACATAGAGAAGAATATATGTGATAGTTTATTGGGGACACTATTGAACATTGAAGGGAAGACAAAAGACAACTTAAAAACTCGTCAGGACTTACAACATGTGGCCATAAGAGAAGAACTTCACCCTAAGCCTGGTTTTTGACCTGATAGAACTTATCTACCTATAGCATGCTACACAATAAATAAGAAAGAGAAGAGTAATTTTTGTCAAGTGCTTGTAATGTAAAGGTTCCAAATGCGTATGCATCCAACATTTCGCACTTAGTGCAAGTGAATAATAATTACAAGCTTAAGGGACTGAAGAGTCATGAATGTCATATATTGATGCAACAATTGCTTCCCACAATTATACGGAGGGTGTTATTGAAAAATGTGAGTTCTATTTTGGTTGAACTATGCAAGTTCTTTAGGGACTTATGTTTAACGATTGTGAAGGGTTATGACTTTGCTAGTCTAGAATCCAATATTGCAATAGTACTTTGTTAGTTAGAGATGATTTGCCCACCTTCATTTTTTGACATTATGGTACATTTGCCCATCCACCTAGCAGAAGAGGCTAAGCTAGCCAGACCAGTTTGGTATCGTTGGATGTACCCAATAAAGAGGTATGCCAATTATATTCAATTTGAACATTTTTCTATTTTATTGATCTATTGATTAAACTTTTTCTGCTCATTCTTTTTTCATGGATAGGTATCTTCGTACACTAAAGTCATATGTACGAAATAAAAGTAGGCCAGAAGGATGTATAGTCGAGGGGTACATAGTGGATGAGTGCATGACTTTCTGTTCTACATACCTTCAAGGTGTTGAAACTAGGCTAAATAGGCCAATAAAAAATAAAGAGGATAGACTTCGTGCACTTGACGAAGGATTTGAAATTTTCTCGGGCATATGCCATGGCATTGGAAGTCCCTCTAATGTTCAACTAGATAAGGAAACACCGATGAAAACACACCTATATGTGTTAGGCAATTGTGATGTTGTTGGCCCAAATATTGAGTAAGTTGACTAGGTTGTTGTATGTTTGAGGTTTCTAATGAATAATTCTCCATTATAACCACGGCTCATGTTTACAATTCTATGCAATTGTAGAGAACACCTTGAAAAGATTCGTGGAGAGAACCCTAGATCACGGCCACATGTTGTGTAGAGAATTAACAATAAGGAATTTCCTAATTGATTTATGAACCATGTTAGTAATGCATACTTTTAGTTTCCTTTTGAAAAATATTTGATGTTAATCAAATATCTTGTTTCTGATAAAATACATTTAAATTTTATATAGATAATGAAATTGTGTATTAAGGGAAATGAACAAATTTTGAACAATTTAAAATGGTTGGCCTGCGGCCCATACATAGCTGCAAAGAGATATAAAGGAGTTAGCATAAATGGGTTCAGGTTTCATACAAAGGAACATGAAGCGAACAGAAACACCCAAAATAGTGGCATTGTTGTGACTGCATATCTGATATCATGGTGTGCTCACCGATATCATAGAATTGAATTATTATGAGCATTTGAAATTAATGTTATTCAAATGTGACTGGGTTGATGTTGCTCAAGGCAAGGGGATGAAGGTTGACGAATTTGGATTTACTCTTGTCAACTTCAATCACCTGTTGCATACAGATGAACCATTTGTTTTAGCTTCTCAGGCAAAACATGTATTCAATGTCTAAGATCTCATTAAATCAAATTGGCATGTTGTTGTTAAGACAAAGCCTAGAGACTTATATGATATGCATGGGGATGTTGATGCGAATGAAGATGATGGTGATATACTAGATAAGCCTCATAGTGTGCAAAACTTGGCAGACAATATCTCATTAAGTGATGATGATGTTAGTTGGGATAGAACAGATGCACCCGGTATAGAGATTGAGCAAGCATATGATTCCATACAATCAATTGGAGTGGGTGAAGAAGATGAATATTATATTGAGTCCAATAATGCTAACAATAATGATGGGGACATTGACAATAATGCCATTAATTTTGAAGATAATGGTGAAGATGATTTTGACTAAAGTTAGAGTCAATCTAAATTTTATTGTATCATTGAAAAATAATTAAATAGTATTTTAGTTTATATAATGCCTTACAAATTCTAAGTATGCCGTTTTTTTCTTTGTGCATGGTCGATCAATAGTTGTTTTGATATTTAGATGTTAGAGTTATCTTTTTGGATGTGTAGTTCTGTTTCTTTTTTCTTGAGTGACCGGTGGTCAACTTCCTTTGAATTTATTTCTTTATAAACTAATCATATTGAAAATAGGTGAACATGATTTTGTGTTGGCTAACTAGAAGAAAGAGAACGAGGTCACAAGCAAGTCAACCAATACCCCAGCCAACCGCTAGACCAAGACATGAGACTGAGGATGATTCAACCCAACCCCGACACCTGACTTAGACATGCAAGAAGAATCCAATATAGGCCAACTTGCTGGAGAGTCATCTTCTACTAACACACATAGGCTTAGAGGCCCAACCATGGCATTAGATGTTTGGAACATGCCAGAAGTGCAACATATTAAGGTTGAGATAAATGAACATAACCAACCAGACGGTGAAGGAGCAAAGCAATTGGTTAAGTTTTTGGGTTCTATTGCACGAATGCCATATAAATTGCCCATAGACATTGTCAACTAGAGAAAAGTCCCAAGTGAATTAAAGAAAGACATATGGGACATCGTTGAGGTAATCAATACATTGTTTTTTTAATATTATTATTTATCTTGTGCAGACATAATGATTTGTGTTTTATTTTGGTTTTATAAAAAATTTGATGTTGATGAGCGGTTGAAAGATTTTTCTATGAAGTCATTGGGTAAGAAGTGAAAAGACTGAAAATGTGATTTGAAGACCAAGTACTTTGACCCAAATTTAGATATTGTAGAATAAATACAAATTGGCAAACGGGTTGATCCAAAGCAATGGAAAAACTTGTTTAACTTTTGGAAGTCTGAGAAAGGGATTGTAAGTCTGGTAGATATATACTAAAACAAATTTCATATTGAACATATTGAATATCTAACAAGAAGAATTGGTAATTGTGTTATTCGACATATGAAGCTTGTTGTTTTATTTATCTTTTATGTGTTAAGAATGACAATATATATAATTTTTTTGATAATAGCGAAATGAAAGAAATAAAGAAATATCACGTAGAAAGGTATTTTTTGCGACTCATATGAAGAAAGATGGGGCACCTATTGATCCACAATCTGCTGATATAATGGTAACCATATTTTAAATATCAACTCTTATAATTTATTAATGACAGGTTAAACCATTATTATTATTAACATATTAATGGGTTGTCTTTTAATGCTTTCAATTTTTATGTTCTATTTAAGGAACAAATGGAAAATTATATGTGTGTGTGTGCGTTATTATGGACTAATTTGATATTTGTGTTCATCGTTTATAAATAAGGGTTCCCAAGGAAAATCATCTCAGTTTCTAAACCACTATTCAGCTCATGCTTTTCAAAGCCCCTTTTACCATCAATTTAGTGCCAACCATAATAATGATTTACAGAATTTAAATGTAAGTGTTATTTTTTATATCATGCATTAGTTTTAAAAATAATACAAAGGCATTTGGTAATGATTGAATTGCATTTATAGGAAAACACAAAATGTTATTTGTTGATTAGCGATGTTTGCATGGGTAGCGGAAGTAACTATTATAAATACCAACCCATCAAAAACTGTGGGCAGTATCCAACTTGGTCTAGGATGGGTTGAAGTTGTGATTGACATTTCTATCATCAATGATGCACTTCTAGTACGTCCACATGGCCGTAACAGGACAATTGGAAGTGTTGTTGGTGTACCCATTGCTTGGTTTTATGGATTTGTAAGATTCTTTTACTAATCGTATCCTTTGAATCAAACATTTCAACATTAATTCTAATATCTATCTTTCTTCTATTGCAGATTGAAACAATTTCTTAATTGGTTTTGCAGTAGGAGCATGGGATGTCATTGGATCACTTTTTTTCTTTTGAATCACCTCTTATCTTACAAGAGAACAATTTGATTTTTTTATTCAATATTTAATTTAAGATGCTTATAATAAATAATTTTTATTTTTAAGTTAAATGAGTTTGTTCAAATTTTCTATCTTTCGTTTTGGTTGGTAAAGTGCCTATTGCCTTTGAATACCATATATCCTACTGATTATGAGAAAAAAAAGTTTGATATGACCTTCAATGTATAATCATGTAGAAAGGTTAAATCTTGCATCTATTGGGTCCTCTTAGACATGCTTGAGTATTACCCTAGGCGCACCTTCGGGTACTTCAAACCTTGCACTCCCTATTCCTAGTGCAATTGTTGAAGGAAGGGAGCAAAGCAAAACACCATCTCCCTTTCAACAAGGGCCAAGATCCCGCCAACTTTTGCCAAAGTCCCCAAAAGCAAGTCTGAGTGGAGTCTGGAGGCCAATAAGGACATGCTTCCACAGATATGTGTTGCAAGGCCACCTGCTGAGGAACGGGGGCGGAACCAATTGCTTCCCCGTTATTGGCCAAGAATAACAGACCAAGAAATGCAGTAGATATCTGGAGAGTGTCCATAAACATGTTAATTTACCTTTTATTTCTAATAGTTTATTGTTTGAATTTACTCTGCTTTCTAAAATAATTCATCATTGAATCCATCCACTATGATTCCCTTGACCATGCTATCTTAAGTTCAGGTTCCACCATTGTGCCATTGTTCAAGAAGGTTCTGAGTTCCAGTGATGTAGGTAGAATTGGTCATTTAGTTCTCCCAAAAGCATGTGTTGAGGTAAGATCCAAAAATGACCTTAATGCTGGTTTCTGCCATGAATTCCATACCCATAATTACCTTCTTTGTTGAGAAGAACTTGTTTAACATTAAATTGTATGTAGGTATATTTTCCCCCTATCTCTCAACCAGCAGGCCTTCCATTAAAGATTCAGGATTCTAAAGGGAAAGATTGGGTGTTTCAGTTCAGATTTTGGCCTAATAACAATTGTAGGATGTATGGCTTACAGGGTCTAACCCCTTGCGTCCAGTTTAGGAAATTACAAGCTGGTGATACTAGTAAGTTGCATTATTTATTTGGATAGTGAGATATGAACACTGTTTAGGAATTAGGTAATTTAGTTTTCAGTGCTGGTTTACATGTGCTTGGTTTGTAAACATGCTTGTAGTAGAATCCTTTTTCTTTTTGATTTGAATCCCACTTCTTGCAGTAACATTCAGCTGGATAGATCCTGAAGGAAAACTTGTGATGGGATTTCGAAAGGCATCAAATTCTGCCCCCATGCAAGTAGGAAGCTTAGATTTTTATGGGCATCTTTACTACTAACAGAATCTGACGTGAACCACAACCAAGTTTCATGCCTTTTGGTAATTGTCCACCATTGATCCTATTCAGTCTCTTAGGATCTCAGATCAATTATCACTTTTAGTGGGTTATGCATGATGTTGTGTCTGAGGCCTAAAATTTAGCGGATAATGATTTCTGGTCAGTTCTGCATTTCTACTTCTAGTTGTTTTATATCTTTCATATGTTGTTGTTGGTTTGGACATTTGATGACCATGCCTTACCAGAGTTATACAAATTATCTGGCCCATCATCCAGAGACAACCAAAGCTCATGAATCATGTTATATTATTACCATAGTACATTATTTTTTTTTTCTCTATTTTCTCAAAAGGTACCAGCTGGCTCAGCTTATTAAATCAGTGAATGTAGATGTACTTACCACTGAATTGGGATTCAATCCTATCTCCATCTTCCCCATCCCCACCCAAAAGTTTGGCTAGCAAAAGTAAAGAGAAGACAAAGTCCATAACATTATACACAGACTGTTTTGTTCCATATATTTGTCAAGCAAGGATCTTAATGTGAATATAGTTTTGAAATTAAACAAGGACCTCTTGAAGTCCTTTCTGTCCATATTGTCCAGATCACTAAAGCTGGGCCTACTCTCCAAATTACCTTGCCTTCTTTCGAAATCCCCTTCAAATTCCAAAGATCCCTCATTAATTATTTACCATATCATCACTCCACCTGGTGATCCAGGGTATATTTTTGTGATATATATGGAAATACCTTTCTCCTTGCTTCTATTATGCCATTTAGTTAGCTCTTGCATTTTAGATTAACCTATACCTTCCCTCAGTGTGAAATGACAGGAGTTGTGGTGGACATTGAAGATAGAGCTACTCATTGTGTGCCTGTTGCAGATGGTTATGTTATTGGGAGCAGCACCAAATCTATTCCTATTTGTGGGAAGGATGTTACTCTCTTCATTCAGCAGATCATGAGGGTACAAGGATTTGGCTTCCACAATGAACATTCTTTTCCAAGGTCAACCAACTATTTTGCTAATAGTCTTGCAAATGGCAAGGCGAGCTGAGTTGATTTGTGTGGGAGTTATTCTCTCATTAATGGAACTATAGTTCAGTAAAAGATGGATGAGATCCCTCCATGGGGTTTTTTAGCCCATACTTCAGTATAATCTATCATGAGCATGAAATAGGGAAGTATATACTTCCCTTCCCCAAAAATGTTGGTTTAACAAAGCTTTCGCTGTTGTCATTCTTCTTGCAGGTATGTTGGTCTTAAAGCATGCATAACCCGACTATCTGAGGATGGGTATGGAGCTAATATTACTACATGGCGTGCTCGCCTGCATAATCCCCTAGATAGGCTCCGGGGCATAGAAATTGATGCCTATATATCCAGAAAGGAGCTCTTTAAGGCTGAATCAAGATATTGGTATGAAGTAATAGAAAGCTATATCCGTGTTTTCCATTGGAAGAAGTTAAAGATGCGGAATGAGATGGATATGTGGGCTGGGTTTGGAGGGTATGGACTAGTGTATTTGTATTCTTTCAACATTTCCCCAGTTTATGATCCCATGTTGGTTGGAGATAGTTTGAATTCTTTTTATGTTTCGGATACTTCTTTTAAAGAAAGATGCAAAATCAATTATGATTATTCTTTTTTAGTGATTGGTTGAATAGTGATCATTTTAGGTTTGCAGCAGCATTACATGATCTAGAGATTGATTGTTGGGTGATGAAAAGCTTTTTTTATTAAAAAATCAATATGCACCATGCATTTGTTTTATTAATTTTATGCTTTAGGTTTCAACAGGTGTCAACTGAAATTCTTATTTAAAATAAAAATTAAAAACCTAAGCCGGTAGTTAAACCAACCGCCACCTTTGGTAAAGCATTACACTTAAACCGACGGTTTATATAACATCTACACCGGCAGTCCAAACCGCCACCTTTGACGAAATAAAACATTAATGGCGGTGGTTTAATTAGATGAAAATTTAGTCTAAGTTGGCGGTTAAAACTGTTGGAAGTGACAAATTAATCTAAGCCGGTGGCCAAGGGTGTCGGCTCAATAACTAAACTGGCGGTCAAGGTCGCCTGCCGACTCAATAACTAAGCTGACGGTTCTCTAAAAACTGCCACCAAATGTATGGTTGGACCAGGTCCCTATGACGGCGGTCTTTGTATTTTAGATTGGTGTCCATGACCTAGGGTGACATAACTATAGATGACGACCACTGAACCGTCACTGCAAATCTATGCTGGCAGTTTAAATGGCTAAACTAGCGGTTTAACAAGCGCCGCCTTAGCCCATTTTTCTTGTAGTGGGTTCATGAAAAGTTTATTTTCCGTGGGTACTTCTTGCCCAAGGTAGTAAGTGATACCCATCTCCGAAGTGGGTAAGTAATTTTTCCACCTGATGGAAAAGTTGTCAACACTTGAATGGAAAAATTACCCCTTTTAATAATGAATTTTTATGGTTAAAACAGTCATTATCTTATTTACCTGGAAAATACTTACTTAGGTAAGTAACTTCCTAAAAAGCGAATGGAGCTAGAAAAAGAAAACTATTTGTACCACTAGGTTCTCTTCATATCCACTTCTTCTTCTTCTTTTCTTTTGGTATTAAACAAAGCAGAATGAACATGAGACCCACTCACTGGCCATACCATGAAGAGCTTGTAATTCCACGTCTTTGATCCCATGCTTCCTATCTTTTAGGGATGTTGAATGAATTTCAATTACTAAGTCATCAGTTCTTTATATCCAACCTCTCCCTAATTATTGAAACTTTCCTTAAATACCACTGTGGTATTGATGAGAAAACTTCAGCAAAGATGAATTGGTATTTTGTTTTTCATTTGTTTTTATGTGTTTTATGCACTGCCAAAATATATTTCCTTTTTCTCTTTTATTTTTATGTTTGTATTTGTTCTATTTAATTAATCATTCATCCATTTGGATTTTTCACAAAATAATTTTAATGGGTTAAATTGCAAATTTGATTAATAAAATATTAAAATAACACAAAATGGGGCTTGTACTAGATTTACCATTTGGTAGGTGAAGCTTCAGAAATAAAGGAAATGCACTATCCCTAGTTAGCATAGGGAATTAAAATCACATGTATTTGTAATTTTCCTATTCATTTTTTATAGAAACTAGAAAGATTTCAATTTCCTAATAACATTTTTAGGCATATAAAGGGGCTATGTAACAAATCAAGAGTGAACATTCACGGGGCTAGAGTGCTGAAAATAAGCAATAAGAGATCTGGGATTTTCAATTTTGTTAGTGGTGCAGAACCACACTTAGCCCAGTGGTGCAGAACCACACTTAGCCCCCTCCCCAAATTTGGTAGTAGCGGGATTCGAATTCCTGTTTCTGATGTAACGAACCAGTTAATATACCAACTGAGTCACCCCTCGAATTTAACAAAAACACCTGAATCATCGTCAAAAATTGTTAGGGGTGTTCAACAATGAGAGTACATTTGTTGCGATCATGGTCGCAATACTCCCTTGTGACTCCCCATTGAAACATGAACAAGTTAGCAACATAAAGAAATTCAAAACATCACATGAACAAAAAAACTTTGACTGTTTGGAAAAATACAAGCCAAGGCTGTTTAAGAGCTTCCTATGCATGACACATTACCACATGGGTCTGGAGTAAAAGCAAGGTTCAAAGTATTGATATTCTTAATATTGAAACATACAATACTTTTCCATACATTCTTGCAAGTCTGATGTTTCAAAGAGTAATTATATTATGAGGGTTTCTCAAGCTCAATTTGAAAAGAGTACAAATACAAATATATACAATATAAATACATACAAAATAATATAAAATGCAAGGTTTTGACTCCTTCCAAACTGAGCCTAAAATTTAAACCCATAGAAATCCCTTAACTTTCTAAACGTAGCCCTTCGGTGACTTTGAAAACCAATAGGTATCATTTGATATGCTCCAATATGTCACAGTATTTTGAACCTTGGTTGTAGTGCAAATTTCATTTGCTAATATTAGCACAAGTCCATAAGAATGCAAATTTTGGTCTATTTTTGTTTCATATTCTATGCACCTTGTCTTATTTGTTTGAGAGAATTAAAGTAAGATGATATGCTAGCCACTAGCCACATTATATATGAGAGAACTAAAATAGGTGGGAGGTGATGCTTCCAGTTTTTGAGATGCAAAATTTGCACAGTCAATTAAAGCATATGAGATAAAAACTACAAATTTTGTAAATGCAAATTATGATTACAAATAAATAGATGAAAAATTGAATCATATGCAAAATTTGTATCTAGTTCAGATTTGCATTGCAAACAAGTAGTGCTTTAAAGAACTAATAATCTTTTAGCCAAAAAGACAAGCAAGGAAGGTTGTGTTTGTTTTCAGTGCAAATATGGACCGGTGTAAAACTTCAATCACAGTCCTTATTTTCATGCATTTGTCTTCAGTGTAAGTTTTACATCAAAAATCAATGTAAACCTCATGCATAGTTAAGTTTTACATCGACTATCACATTTTAAAAAGTTCCAACAGTTCACTCTTTTTAAACCCATCAGTGTTGAACTCCATCAACCACCAATATACTTTTAAGAGTCACAAGGGAGTGATGCAATCATGGTCACAGCAAATGTGAATTCTTCAGTAATTGACCTTGTCCTTGTTTATCTTTAATAACCTCTCCTACTACCCCTAAATCAGCATTCATAGAGTTGTCAATATTCAATATACACCACTCCAGAGGTGGGGGTTCCGAAGCCAGCCATATGGTTTTACACATAGATTTGTCTTACCTGTTTTATATAAATTCCTTCGGCTAAAGAAAGTGAATATTTGAGCCCAGCCCATTTAGGACTACCCACCCAATTCTGAGTTCTTGTACTAATGTCCCAAGTCCTACTCAAGGGTACCCACTACAAGAAAACCCAATTCCAAACCCATGACTCGTTAGTAGTTAATGTTGTGTTTGGTTGTAGTGCAATTTTATTTGCACTAGTACAAATGCATGTGAGTTCTTGTACCGATGATGATGCCTTGGTAATCTCTATGATGATTGCCCATTACAAGGTGAAAATGATACTAATTGACAATGGCTCTTCGATAGACATCTTCTTCTAAGACACCTTCAATAGAATGAGATTGATCTTAGATCTACTTAAAATCCTAGTGATGTACCCTTGGTTGATTCTCCAGGGTAGTCATCAAGCTAAAGAGCAAGATTACCCTCTCGGTCACTATTGGTTTAGAACCTTGGCAAACCACCTTGATGACCAAGTTCTTGGTCGTAAAAATCGGGCTTCCCTATAATGGTATCGTTGGCTGACCCACACTGCATGCAATGAAGGCAGTAATTTCCTCCTACCAACTTGTCCTGAAGTTCCCAACCGACCACAACATCAAAGAAGTCAGGGGTGAGTAGCACATTATGTAGTAGTTCTACATAGTAGCACTCACGAGGAAGACCAAGGAAGCACTCCTCGTTGAGAGGCTTGACCTTTGAGATGAATTGAACACTAGTCGAGGTTAACCTTTAAAAGACCCCATTGTTGTGTCCTTGAATGAGGCTAAGCAAGAGAAGACAATTCAAATAAGGTCCCTACTTTCAGACAAGGTTGTCAAAACCTAAAATTCCCTCTTTTTGACACAATCTTCACGTCAAACGCTCAACTAAACTATGCCAATAAACTTGCATATAATTAACGAGAACATTGAGATAAACATCTGGCACTACATATAGGTTACAGTATCTCAATCAAACACAAATCCACCATTCATCATACCAACATGATTTTTAGCGATCCCAATCTATGCAGTGTTTGACCCTTGACTCCACAAAATCAAATTCGACACATCCATTGCTTCAAGGATTCTAATATACAATCAACCCCTAAATTTCACCTTAAATCTATAAGGATTAACCATAAAAATGTCAAGATTCCATTTCGATGACCTTGGATGAATAAAAATAGACAGTCAAGATAAACAAGTTATTTCTCAAATCTGAACCTTCCATCTGACTCCCCATCTTAATTCATGTTTGTACGCCAAATTTCAGCTCAAAATTCCCTTGCTTAACTGTCCGACCAATAAAGTTTCCAATTTTATATTTATGATTAAATCACATAAAAATTATAAACTAAGCAACCAAATCCCTCTCATTAACCCCAAAATCCTCAAAATAATCCACCCGTCCAATTTCAGCCCTAAATTACTTCATTTTCTTCCAAAATAAGCAATATTTTATTTTACACTTTTTGATCACTCATTGAGTTAAAACCTTATCTAAACCGAATATTTCAATTTACATCTATAATCATTGATTCATGTCTTCCATCAGATAAGGATGTTCAAAAAAGCCTAGCCACCAAATTACATCCCAAGGTTCCTTCATTTGACCCATTGTCAAACTGAGATTCCATTTCAATAAATAGAGTTTATTAGCTATAGACCTCCATTATCCAAACCTCATTTGACCAATTAGACTTCACTACCATATTCAAAGTCCTAGAAAACATCAATACATCAAATTTTATGACCTAATTTCTCCATTTAACCATTAAACAAGTAAGATTATGTTTTAAGCCTTCTCACTGGTTAATGATTAACAAGCTTAAACCTTTATTTAAACCAAATCTTTCAATCCACACCTCCTATCAAAGATTCATCTCTTCCATCAGATTTGGAACATTAAAAAATGCCCATCCACTAACTTTCATCCCAAGATTCCTTCATTTGACCCATTATTAAGCCAAGATTTTATTTTAACAAATCGCATTAATTAGAGTTTATTATCCATAAATCTTTACCATCAAGATCTCATTTGACCAATCATATATCATCACCATGTTCAAAGACCCAAAAAAACCCTAGTACATCAAATTTTGTGACCTAATTCACTCATTTAATTGTTAAACTAAAAAGATTTTATTTTGATGCACTAGATTAAAACACTTGGACCAATAAAATTAAGCCTTGTAAACTTAAAAAAAAAACCCAAAAACCTAAAGATACCTCCACTATAGGTATATGTTGATTGCCACGACTGCGGGGGCACAAAAGGTGCTAAACCGATACCACAAGAACACCCGCGGTGAGTTCATGACTCGGCTCACATCTGCGATGATCTCAGAACCCACAAAGACTTTCGACGAGCTTAACAAACCATCATAGATTTGCAATGAGCATAAAACACCACTCAAGACCCACGGTGAACAATGGGCGTTGCTTGAGACTTGTGATAACATCATCGATCTTGTCCTTTAACACGTGATCACTGGAAAACCCGTAAGGGGACGTAGCCTACACGTACCATGTGAGAATCCTTAAGAAAAATGAAACTTTGTCTTCAAAGGATCTCGCTTGACACGTGGCGAAACCTATATGGCGTTCACTTAATAGCTAATATAGAAATAAAGATCCCCTTTCCTAATAGTAAATGTCTCCTTATAGCCTTGGGGTCATTTCTATATAAAGGGGAATAACTCTTCTCATAGAAGACAAGATGATATAACCTTGACCTAGGGCTTCTCAAAAAGAGGACTCTCCCTTCTATCATCTCTTCCCCACGTTCTCTCTCTTTTATGTTGCCTTTTCCAGACCTTCGGAGACTTGACCAACCTCCATAGACTTACCACGGCACCAACACCCACTTAAAGCTAAGAAAAGACAAAATGACATTTATGGTTGAGTCAATTTTACATTTTACACCATTGAAAGCCCCTAATACAAACCTGTTGTGACAAACACTCTTAAGACTCTCATTGGATGCACAAAACCCCTTGAAATCAACCCCAAGTCGAAGAAAAATGTTACACCAAGAATGAGATAAAGAAGTGAGGGATTGGGGACATTAATTTCATGGAAATCAACCCAAAATCAACAAATCTCATTAACATACACACCTAAGACTAATTTCATTTAGGCTTGAAAATGAGGTAAAGAAACGAAGGATTTGGGGAAACTAGTACCTATCTCCCGATAATATCACCTCAAACAAAGTTGAAAGGAAGTTAGTGATTCTTTCTTAAGGATTTAGTGTTTTACTCCTTGATTGAAATTGTTTCTTGTGAAATTAAGTCTAAACAACTCCCGTATTGAGTTATCATAGTAGCTTAGTGAGAGGGGTGCTTAACACATTCCCTCTCTCCAAGCCATCCAAATTCAAAATCTCTTGGTTGAATGCATTTCTTATGAAAAATGGAATCACTATTTAAAAAAAAAAGAAAAGAAAATCGAAATTTTGTAATTGAAGCAAGGTTCCATTTCCACAGATGAAACAATTGGGTGCTTCTTAAATTCTTCAGAGATGAAATTCATCTTTGACATTAATGGTGCAACTAAAATTCTTCAGAGAGTGAGCATTGAAACCACACATATTTTATCACTTCTCAGCTTGACAACCATCTCATTCTTTACTAAATGATGCTCTAATATAAATATTCTTGCGAAGGAAATCCAAACAGTTGTTGTTGGAGGGTCGGGAGGTGCTTCTAGATGATGGTTTGAAGAAGTCGTCTCCACTAGAGAAGCTTCTTTATTTGCTTGAATATGTTGGACTAGATTTGAAGTTCGTGAGGATGGTCATTCATTTAAGAGATGGAAAATGAGGATTTGTTGGATTACTTGGATGTATGCTTGGATTTCATGAGTTGTTACTCTCCAAGAGAATGTTGTGGTCCACACTCCAATTGAAAGTGAGACCTGTTTTGAATGGAAAAAAATGAAGGGCATTTTGATAATTTTATAACCCACTTCAACATTTGTTAGTGGTGTTAGACTGAAATGACACTTTTTGGAAGTTCAAGTATTGCAATGACACATTTCAAAGTTCAAGTACTAAAGTGAAACTACACCCAAAGTACAAGATACTAATCTTTAGAGGTGCCAATTGGACTGGATTTGGTCCAACCTGATTCAGTCCAATTTGAGTCCACTTACAAATGGGTTGGGCCCAATCCAGTCCAAATCCAATCCAATCCAATCCAAACCAAATGAAATATAAAAAAACATTACATAAAAAAGTACAAAAATATATTAAAATGAAGAAAATCTGAAAATTAAAAAAATATACCCTTTTGGCATTGAAAAAGCACTTTTGTAAAAGTGCTTTCATGAAAGTACTTTGAAAATGCTTTCATAAAAGTGCTTTTTATAAAAGTACTTTTGTATAATTGCTTTTACAAAAGTACTTTCATAGAAGTGCTTTTGTAAAAATGTTTTCATAAAAGTGCTTTTATAAAAATACTTTCGTAAAAGCACTTTTATAAAAGTGCTTTTGTAAAAATGCTTTTATGAAAATGCTTTCATAAAAGTTCTTTCACAAAAGTGCTTTTGTAAAAGTACTTCTATAAAAGTGCTTTTATAAAAGTACACCCATAAAAGTACTATCGTAAAAGTACTTCCGTAAAAGTGCTTTTATAAAAGTACTTTTGTAAAAGTGCTTTCGTGAAAAATTACTTTTATAAAAGTACTTTTGTAAAAGTACTTTTGTGAAAGTGTTTTTATCAAAGTACTTTTATAAAATTGCTTCTATAAAAGTGCTTTCATAAAAGTATTTTTGTAAAAGTGTTTTCATAAAAATATTATAAAAGTGCTTTCATAAAAATGATTTTTTGTCGACTTCAGTTCTGATTGATTTCAAATTGGACAAGGTTTAGCCTCATGATCGGATTATCAGAAATTTGGTTTAGGTCCAATTTAGATAAAGAAGAATATGGACCAATTAATTTTGGATTTGCCCAATCCAGTAATTATAGCGGACCATCCAAATCCAATTTGATAAGATTTTCGGTCTATTGACACCCCTACTAATCTGCAATTTTTGTTTTACCTTAAAAAGAATTTATATAAAACATAACAACTTCAATATAAATATAGTCTTCACTAAGAATATGGTATTGTTCATATGTCAAATTGGATTGGAATTGATTGGGACTCCATAAGGTTCGGTCGTGCTGGTTTTAGTGGGAACCCGGTTGAATTAAACTCATACCAAACCCAATCCATTGACATCTCTTCCTCAACTAGAAAAATATATAATATATGCAAATACAACAAGAAAACAAAATGTTACAACCGAGCCGGTTGCTATGACAGTTGGGAGATCCACTTAAAATGATAAAAATCATATCAAATATGTGGCGTTTGGTGTTTGTGGAAGGCATGCCACAAAAACAATTTTGTATTGTTGGAAAGTCAGATTGTTGTGGAAGAAACACAAGATATTTATTCAGTGTATGCTGTCCACGTCAGCTTTTCTATCTCCCCCTCACATTGCTTTCCCCAACTCCCTTACAGTTTTGTGATTTATTTAAAAAAAAAAAAAAAGTTGGGCATGGGGTTATTTCAACTCACCCACAACCAATAAAATATCGTTTTTATTAATAAATTAAACGTAAGCAGCCCCCTGTAAAATATGAGCATCTTTTAACACACAAGATTCTATTCAATATAAAAATCTAATACCACCTATCAAGGATCAAAATATTGATATTTTATTTTTTATTTTTATTTTTATAAACATTTACATTAAAGGGATGCAAAAGATTATCTCAAAGTCTTAAAAACTTTTAAAACTTATATGTATCGGTGTATCCATGTGTATTTTGATGCACTGATACGAATACAGTATGTTTCAATATATTTGATATGAAATGAGGAAACAGAATTCGTCTAATCCACCCCACATGAAGTGGTTAAACCAAACAGCCCCTTGAACATGGGTGTTATAATTCAATTAATAAACGGTGGGTATATTTTTAAGGGAAAATTCCACTTTAGTACCCTAAACATTGGAGGTAGTGTCAAGTACCGAATTTTCAAATGTGTCATTGCAGTACATAAACTTTCAAAAAGTGTTTAATTGGTCCATACCGTTAATCGACCGTTAGTTACCTGTTGAAAATATCAAAATTACCCTTCAAAAAAAGATACTGTTCATTGCCTTCTACCTTGAGATTGAACTGCTTATCTTCAAAGAAAAAGAGAGAAAAAAAAAACATAAAATATGATAGAAGAGACTAATTTGACACTTTTTTAAAAGTTTAGGTATTGCAGTGACACATTTAAATGAAAGTTCGGATAATAACTTGACACTAGCCCTAAAGTTCAGGTATAAAGTGAAATTTTCCCTATTTTTAAAAGCAAACCCATTCTTTTTTCATTTAACCAAAACAAAATAGAATCAATCGATTAATCAATTAATCGGTTCAATTCTTCAATTTTTTTTGTTTTTTATATTTTTAATATATTAATACTGTAAATATATATATATAATTTATTATAAATATATTATTATTAGAAATATAATATATAATATATAAATTTATACCGATCGGTTTGATTAACGGTTTTTCTTATAGTTTAATCGAACCGAATAAGTCCGCTTTTCGGTTACCATTCAGTTCACTAGTTCAGCAACTTGTTGAACGGTGAAGTTTACTTGCCTGAGGTTAGTCTCGGCTCTTGTCAATCATCCTCAGCACTTACCAAATCAAGCAAATGCTCCTTTAAACCGACGTTCCCTCCCGAGTCTTGACAGAAAGGGAAGGTACAGAAAGCTATGGCTTCTCTTCTGCAATCTTCGACTCTTCTTTCCAACTCTTCATCTTCATCTCTTACATTTGTTCTCCCCTACACCATTCACAAAATTAGAAATTCAAGTCTCCAACCTCTGAAACTCATTCCTTCTCAACCACACACTTTAACAACTTCCCCACTTAAGAGGTCGGACCATTCGAAGGGAACTCTGATTCGGAGTACGATCCTCTGCGAAGGACCGGTGCTTGACCCTCCACCGACGGAGCCTGACCTAGTAGCTTCTCTGAAGCTCAAATTACTGGTGAGTAATTTCGGATCTGGGTTCAATTCATTTGGTCGTTCTAACATTTTCAGGTTGCTCCATTTTTGAAAATTCTCCAAATCCTTAATTGGGCGCTTCTTAAATTTTCGTTGCTCGGTTTGTGTTATTCAAATTTCAGATTGTTGCTATGCTTATTTTATTTAGAATTACACTGTTGTTGATCAATCTGAAAATGGGTGTCATTTGAATTTTTGCGAATTGTTGACTTGCGTAGTGTTTTACTGTCACTTAGTAAATTCAGAGCCATGCTGATGAATCCTAGAACTTTTATCAAATATTTGGTGCGCAAACCCAATTAAGTACCAGGAAGTTCGATTCTTTTGGCTTTGGAAGGATCAGTTTTCTCGTGAGTGGTGAATCTAATAGACTTATTCTGGTTTGTTTCTCCATAAAATGGACGACTTTTTTTTTATCAAACTAAAGTGTTTCAGCTATTATTATGCCTGCCTGTTCTTGCTGCAAGAACCTTGTTTTTGCACCCCTTTTAATTTGCTTTTAAATTGCAAGGAAAACAAAGGTTTCATTGTAAAAGAAGGAAAAATATAGCTCAAACATTTCAGCATGGGAAATTTTTGACAATTTTACATTGAAAGAAATGGGGAAGGAAAATTTTTGTCAATTTTACTTTGAAACAAATGAGGCTTTCATTAGCATGTTGAAGGTATATGGTAGTGTAGTGCAATCAGAATATAAATGTCAAAAATATGGATTTAGGAATTCATCTACCAATACTTGTAGGAGATACTAAGGAATTTACATAAGTAGGATCAATTATAGATGGAATTGTATATTATTATGGGTTTTCTTTTTTATATTATCTTATTTCCAAGGACATTGTTGCCGTTCATGTTTAGCAAGTTGACGAGGTCTAAAGCTGTATACCTAGTAGGGGAATATGTATTTCTAAGATATCGGCGGTGTTTGGAACCATGGGCGTTTATTGAATAAACACTGCCACATAGGTGCCACTTCAGCATTTCCCTCATTATGCGGATCGGTACACATAGAGACTTGTAAAAGCAAGCATTGATTTATGTGCATGCCTACCATTGGGGGAAGCTTCATTTTAGCACTTCCCCCAATGAGTAGGCGTTTATTCACTGTTTTGCTGATGTGGTGCCTAATGGCGCCTAAGTGTCAATAAATGGGTTCATTATTGCTTTTATCGGTTTTGCAAACAAATCAAGTACAAACGTTTAGTGAATAAACACCCATGGTTCCAAACACATACATCACCATTGTTAGTAGTGGGCCTGGGAGGTCCAAGTTATAATTTCAAGTGTCAGGCTTGGGAAAATTCTCATGCATGATTGAATCATCAAAAAAAGGCTTATCCTGCACAAGTGGGCAGTGGCATGAAGAATTTGGAGCTCACAACTTTGATATTTGCAATCAGCCATATATCCCCATGTTAAGAATGGAGTTAGGTCAATTTGAATGCTGAGGGGAAAAGGAACTCTAGTCATCAACTCATCACCACAAAAAGACAAAAAAAATATTATGGCTTTGTGTAAGGGCTGTTGTGCTATGGACACTTTGGAATGAGAGAAATTCCAGAATTTTTGAGAAGGCAAGCAGGTGGGGGATTTGGTTGAGCTTACTGTGATAAGGGTAGCTCATTGGGCTTTGGTGTCTGATGAATTTAAAGGTGTCACCCTAGATGACCTGTTACAGGGATGGAAAATCATTGCAAATTTCGAGGAACGTGAGAAGCGTAGTCAGTTGGTATGCACCAGCATACCAGCATACCAACTGATAAGGGCAGCCCATTGGGCTTTGGGGTGTGATGAATTTAAAGGTGTCACCCTAGATGACCTGTTATAGGGATGGAAAATCATTGCTGATTTCTAGGAAAGGAACATGGAAAGCATAGTCAGTTGGTATGCACCAGCAGTGGGTAATGTTAAATTCAATTTTGATGGTTACAGCCTTGGAAACCGAGAAGATTCAGGTATTGGAGGTGTAGTCAGGGATCGTACTGGAAATGTTCCACTCAGCTACTCTGGTCCTATAGGATATTGTTAAGGGGCCGCGAATAGGATCTCGTCACGGGTCAGTCCACAGGGAAAATCTCCTGTTTTCCCTTGTTCCTCCCTTTTCTTGAAGAACCTATCTTGCCGCCCTAAAGGTGATTTGTTCAAGATATCACAAACTCTCCTTTGCTCTCTTTCTTGACTGAAATTTTCGATGATTTTATTCAATATTCTCAGCTCCTTAAATAGGAGATTACAAGAGATAAGAGTCCTCCTTGTAGGAAGACTCCCTGCTAATCTATACCACTTACAAATAAGATAGATAAGACTCCCTAAGATAGATCAGACTTCCTACTAATCCTTACTGAAAACAGATAAGATAAGATGGACTGAAAACAGATAAGATAAGATGGATTGTAACTAGCTAGAATCCGATGAGAACACCAAATCACTGCTGCTGCCGGCGGCGATATTTCTTCCCAATAAACGCGTCCATATCATTACTCCCCTCCTGGACTAAGAGCTTGCCCTCAAGCTCGAAACCCGGATACGTGTCTTGGAACTCAGTCAAGGGGAGCCAAGTGGCCTCGGCTGATGGCAAGCCGTCCCATTCCACCAGGACTTCGAGAACACCCCGATTGATTTTGGAGAGAACAAGGGCCCGAGGTTGGGGGATGAGTTTTCCGTCTTTCAAGGGTGGTAAGGGGGGAACTCGGTCAGGAGGAATACCCGTAAACGGCTTGAGCAAGGAAATGTGGAAAACATCATGGATTCTGCTGTGCTCTGGCAGTTCCAGCTAGTATGCAACCGTACCGATCCGTTGCAAAACCTTGAAGGGTCCATAAAATTTAGGAGCTAATTTAGGAGCAGCCCTGTGTCGCAAGGAGCGTTGCCGATAGGGCTGAAGCTTCAACCACACAAACTATCCTGGGTCAAATGACAATTCCCGATGATGCTGGTCATAGGCATGCTTCATGCGTAGTTGTGCCTGTTGCAAGCGAAGAGAAACTTCAGCTAGAAGGGCATCGCGCACTTGTAGGGAACGATCAATCTCCTCCAAACGAGTAGAACCGGGCTCATAGGATAACAAACGAGGAGAGTCACGGCCATAGACGACCCGGAAAGGTGTCATTCCGAGGGAAGAATGATAGGCAGTGTTATAACAATACTCGGCCCAAGGAAGCCAATCAACCCACTGTCGCGGTTGATCTCCAACAAAACAACGGAGATACATTTCGATTGTACGGTTCACCACCTCCGTTTGGCCGTCTGTCTGAGGATGATACGCGGAGGAAAAAGCTAAGGCGGTACCATGTAACCGAAACAATTCCTTCCAGAAGGCACTAGTAAAAACTGGGTCCCTATCGCTGACAATAGATTCCGGCAACCCATGTAAACGGAAAACATGCATAAAGAAAATGTGGGCGACTGATGTAGCACTGTACGGATGTGACAGAGGGATGAAATGGGCGTACTTAAAGAAGCGATCCACAACCACGTAAAGAACCAATTTTCCGCCAACCTTGGGTAGGCCCTCAATGAAATCCATGGAGATATCTGCCCAGATTTGTGCTGGAATCGAGAGAGGCTGAAGAAGGCCAGCCGGGTGTAGATTCTCCCATTTGTGTTGTTGACACGTGGAGCAATTATGGATAAAGTCCCGAATAGAAGTTTTCATACCTTGCCAATGGAAATCAGCTTGGACGCGATGCAGTGTCTTCTGAATGCCTTCATGGGTGGAGTTATGAATACTGGAGATGATGGAAGGAATGAAAGAGGAATCTGTTGGAAGATGTACCCGACCTTTGTACAGCATCAGCCCGTCATGAAGGAACCAAGTGGAGTCGGCAGCTCCAGACTGAATTTTCTGAACAAGGGCCGTCCACTCTGGTGATTGTGGCAGCGCCTTCTTGATGTCGTTTAACAAGGTGATTCGGGGATGGGAAATCCCACAAAGGAGCATAGTGTAAAGCATCCGCGGCGTGATTTAAGGATCCCGCCTTGTAGTCTACCCAGAAATCAAAACCAAGCAGCTTGCTAACCCAATGTTGTTGAGGAGAAGTAGTGAGTCGCTGCCCCAACAAGTACTTGAGGCTATAGTGATCAGTTTTGACGATGAATGACCTTCCCCACAAGTACAGTCTCCAGTGTTGGACTGCTCTAGCTATCCCAATCAGTTCGCGTTCGTAGGCGGGTAATTTTAAATGTCGATCATAAAGTTTGTGGCTAAAGAAGGCAATTGGGTGCCCTTGTTGCTGTAATACGGCTCCAATACCTATTCCGGATGCATCGCACTTGATTGTAAATTCGAGGTCAAAGTTTGGCAATTGCAGAACTAGGGTGGAGGAGAGGGCATCCCTTAAATTTGCAAAAGCTGTATCGGCTGCGTCGTCCCAATGAAAGGCATTCTTCTTTAGCAGGTTGGTTAATGGGGCAGCCAACAGGCCATAATTTTGTACAAATTTGCAGTAGTATCCTGTCAGACCCAGGAACCCGCGGAGAACCTTGGCGGATTGGCGTTGGTATTCAGCCACCGTTCCCATCTGTTTGAGGTTGATCAGTTCACCTAACGGGTTGCTCGTCAATGGGGGCCCAAACCTGAGGAGGCAGTAGGATTTGAATTGGGTCCAACTGAGCCTGGGTTCCTCCTGTTCCAATCGATAGAACCAGAGCTGCGCCTCTTCCGTCAAGTGGAATGCAGCTAGGCTTACCTTGTCTCTGTCCTCCGTCCGCTGGTTGCGAAAGAACTACTCACATCGGTATAGCCACCCCAAAGGGTCTTCGGTGCCATTGTAAGAAGGGAACTCTAGTCTGCTGTACTTGGGAACGACCGCGGCTACCAGGGCGACGACCTGCTGTTCGTCGGACGACTCCGTCAAGTCTGGTCGGCGGCTGTTTGTGGTTGCAGCCCCTTCTGGATTCCTTTCCTTGTTAGAGAAATACAACTCCATCAAGCGCCGTAACTCTCGAACGTCGTCCTTGATTTCGCATACCTCCGTGCTGTTCTCCACGAGCCTGTGCTCCAGTTCATGGACCCTGGACGTCAACTGCTCCAGATCGCCCATGACGTTTGGCTCTGATACCAAATTGTTAAGGGGCCGCGAGTAGGATCTCGTCACGGGTCGGTCCACGGGGAAAACCTCCTGTTTTCCCTTGTTCCTCCATTTTCTTGAAGAACCTATCTTGCCGCCCCAAAGGTGATTTGTTCAAGAGATCACCAACTCTCCTTTGCTCTCTTTCTTGACTGAAATTTTCGATGATTTTATTCAATATTCTCAGCTCCTTAAATAGGAGATTACAAGAGATAAGAGTCCTCCTTGTAGGAAGACTCCCTGCTAATCTATACCACTTACAGATACGATAGATAAGACTCCCTACTTAAGATAGATAAGACTCCCTAAGATAGATCAGACTTCCTACTAATCCTTACTGAAAACAGATAAGATAAGATGGACTGTAACTAGCTAGAATCCGATGAGAACACCAAATCACTGCTGCTGCCGGCGGCGATATTTCTTCCCAATAAACGCGTCCATATCAGATATGGAAACTCCATAAGTGCTGAGCTATATGCTTTGATCCAAGGGTTGGAATTGATGAGTAAGAAAGAAATGAAAAATATGGAGGTTGAAGGTGATTGTTAGTCTAACTATCTCCTGGATGAGAAAATAGGACAGGGTACCCATGGAAGTTTAGGCCATAGATGAGACAGGCACAATCGGGTTCCTCATTGACTGGCACATTCAACTGGGTTAATTGTGTGCCTAGGACTGCTAGTGGACTAGCTGACTCCCTAGCTAGGACAGGGGTGGTCAAAAACCAGCTTGAATGGGGTTGTCCAGGGCCTAGTTGTAATTTGTAACTTCATTGTATTACTGTTTTTGACTCTCCTCATGATAGAGCTGCTTTTTGTTATTCTTGAAAGCCTGGTTGTACTATCTCAAGACTGATGCTACCTTTTGAGCAGTGGATCAACTCATTTCTACAAAACAAGGTCTTCCAACTAGGACTGCAAAGGGTTTCCAATTGTATAAATTTGAATTTGATCCCATCAAGGGTGATCTGAATTTGATCTGTTTATAAGTGGATCAAATATGAATCCAATCCCACTCCTATCCAATCCAATAAAATCTGATTCGATTGGATTTAAATGTATGTACTCATATATGCTTAAAATGTATATTATATCTATTAGCAATAGCTTGAATGTTGGGTTTTTACTAAATTGTCTTCAGGTTTCATACAAGTAATTTTCAATCCATTTTTTCATGAACTACAATATCAAAGTCATTTTAGTTCATTTTATTAATAATGTATAATATTTTGATCATTTTTAGTTTAATTTACTTACACTATTCAATATCCAATTACAATCTGAATTTGATTCAAATCTGATATAAGTCCAATAGATAAGATCTGATTTGAATTTGAATATAAATAAATCAAATTTGGATCTACCTATATCCAATTCGATCAGTTTGCAGCCCTATCTAATTCGTTTCTAGGTGTTATATAAGTTTAACCCAAATCAGCAGATATTTATATTGACAATGTATAGTTGAATACAGAAAAAGCCTGTTAATGGGTATTCTACATTTCAATTATCTTATGCTTTTTCAGAGGTAATCAACTGCAGAATGTTGTTTCTGGGCTGAACAGAGGTCTTGCTGCAAGTGAAGAAGATCTTAGAAAAGCAGATGCCGCTGCCAAGGAGCTTGAATCTGTAGGGGGGCTTGTTGATCTATCAACTGATCTTGATAAACTCCAAGGAAGATGGAAGTTAATCTATAGTAGTGCCTTTTCATCGCGTACTCTAGGTGGGAGCCGTCCCGGGCCCCCTGTAGGGAGGCTTCCTGTCACTCTTGGCCAGGTACATTTGATTTAACCTCCGGTTAGTCCCTTGACTATCTTTATCGCCAAATAATTTCTGTTGAGCTTTGCACTCATACATTGTACTCTGGTGACTGCATACCAAATGGATAAAAGAAATTAGCATGGAACTGTACAGAATTTCCTTTGTCAGCTAAGGTTGACTTACTATTGTTCTACCAGGTTTTTCAGCGGATAGATATCTTAAGCAAAGATTTTGACAATATAGTGGAGCTTCAGTTAGGTGCTCCATGGCCTCTTCCGCCAGTGGAAGTGACAGCTACATTGGCACACAAATTCGAACTCATAGGTTGGTACCTCTGCACTTATTCCACTGGATCATTTGTTTGGTTCAATAGTTACCTGAAACTCTCAGTGTCTATGGTAGTCCAGAACTCTAGATTGATATATCAACTGATGTAACATATCTGTAAGAGTCACAAAGAAAAAAATGGAAGCTCCAAATCATTCTAGAAACAACTACTTTAAGAAACAGTCTAGGAAAAAATGTTTTATTTGCTTCCATTTCTTAATTCTAAAGGAACTGAAAAGTCATATCTACTATGTATAGGATCTGCAAAGGTGAAAATTATATTTGAGAAAACAACTGTCAAGACAACTGGTAACTTATCACAGCTGCCGCCATTTGAGGTGCCTCGGATTCCAGATTCTTTAAGGCCTTCATCCAATACAGGCATAACAAGAGGAGATAGAGATGAACTAAGGGTTTTTGTGATCTCCTAGCAAAATGCAAATACTGTTCTATAGCTCTTTCTTTGGCATCCCAAACTTGTTTTTAAATTTATGTAAATGCAGTACTAGAGTTTGCACAGCTTTTGTGACTTTTGTCATTGAATAATGTTTTGGGGGGCTCACTTGTAAATGCAATAGCAAGTACATTCTTTTTTTTCCATCCTCATATGGAGTGACTGAAGGTTAGCTTTTCAAGAGAAGCTCATGTCTGAATTGTCCAGTTTCACCTCAAGTGGGTTTCCAGCTTCAAATATCTCCTCTACGTGGAAGCACCTTTTTCCATTTCCCGGTAGCTGGTTCAAGCTGACAATCCTCTCTATTACTTTGTCTAGTTGACATCCCAATACCCCCAAGGAACTCTGAAACTTGGCCCGTCCCCCAAACCCATAACTATAAACCCCTCAACCCTGGTGGCTGCGGGGTTTGATCCCACCTCTCCACCACGCACGGCCTGAGAACCTACCAACTGAGCCAACATCAGTTGGTTATCCGAATTCTTGTTAATTACCTGACTTGTCCAGTCCCATTAAGTGGTGTATCCCTATATAAGTTTTAGGATGATTGGCCCGTCCGGTCCGGCTCCAGTCAGGGGTAAACTCGGTCCTGAGCCAATAAGAAAATGTGAAGACCCAGTCTAAACCCAGACCCTTGTTTTTTTGGGTATTACATACTACACGGTATAAGGTATCAGGGATAGGACTAGGGATGGCAATTAAAAAATTTTGGGGATTGGGGTCTCCACGGGGAACCCGTCTCTGTCGGGGATTGGACTAAGGATGGCAATTAAAAAATTTTATCCCCAGCAGAGATCAGGGTTGGAGATGGGGATTTATTTCAAAATCGGGGTCAGGGATGGGAAATATGACCCCTCCCGTCCCATTGCTATTCCTAGATAGGGCAGAGTAGGATGCACATGAGGCCCACGGGCTATCGCCAATACCATGCAGTTCTATGGATTTTAATACCTAGCCTCGCATTTAGATGGGTGCCAACTAGAGGTGATTATTTTCAGCCTGGCCCGGCCTAGAAATTCTGGGCTTGGGCCTAGGTTTTGTGTTCTGACCCAGTCCAGCATGCATGTATTTATATTTACATTATTTATACATTAAGCATATTTATATATTATTTTATGTTATATTTTATATATAAATTTTATAAAATGGCACCTATAATACATATTATATATGACATTTTATATTACAAAGTGTATAAAATAATTTTTGTAGGCATATTATATGACATATAAAATGTTATATGCATTCAATACACATATATGTAAAAATAATTTTTATACACATTTTATGTTATATGTCTAAAATAATAATAATTTTTATACATAAGATTCATAGGCCCAGCGGGGCTGGGCCAGGGCTATATCCCTTGTCACAGGTACCAAGCCCGGCCCGAGCTGGCCCATGATCACTCTTGACTACTGGGTCATCGGCAGACCCAGACCCTATATGTATCAATCGGATTTATCGAGTGTGACCCGACAGAATCTGAGTAAAATTGATACAACTTCAGCCTGTTAATACGACAACAAATTTGCTAATTCTCTTGCCTTTCTTCTCAAAGTATCTATGTGATCCAGACCATGCGGTTTGACCGGTTCTGGTCTGTCAGTCCACCAGCTTGACTGATATACTTGGGCCCAATTAATAGAATTTGTGTCCATTTGGCCCTTTTCACTATTGGGTTGGGTTTTGGCCTTTTGGGTCATGAAACTAGACCCGTAAAAATTGTTGAGACCCAAAATTGTTTTCTCTCTCTTGGACGGCAGTGATTGTGTCACACGTACACGTGTACGATAGAAAATAATTGAAGGGGCAAATCTATAATACCGGAAAGACATGGTACCGGCCCCGTGAATTGAAGAGGCGTCGTTTGAGCTCTCAGGTCCGCCTCGCCGTGGTCGCCTGGTCGGTGGTCCGTGAGACGTGAAGCCATCTCTTTACTCGTTGCCAAAATATAGACGTTAGAATCATAACGGCTACATTTCATTTTAAAATTCAAACCGATATTTTCTTCACTATTCTTCCGAATTCTTCCAACCCTCCTGTCGTTTCAGCTTTCTTCGCTTAGAGCCTCCAAATCAGCTCCTTTTCTAACGTTGTCCAGCAACCCAGGATCAGATTCGGGGACATCCTTCGGAATCCTAAGTCATCTTACAATCTTTTCTTTTCTTCTGTAAATTAGAAGAAGATTTCCGAAAATCTCTTCTGGGTTTTCTTCAATGGCTCCTACTCCTTCATCAAAATCTTCTCAAAGCCAAACAACCCCATTAAAAACACCGCAGTCGAAACATCGTCCCCATTTCAATCTTGTAAGAAATGCTCACCCGTCTCCGAATCCAACCACTGCGGCTAAGGAAAACCCACCAGCAGAGCATCCTGTCGAGGTTATTGGCCGTATACGTGATTACCCAGATCGAAAAGACAAACCTGTTTCAGTGTTACATATCTCTTCCGACCGCCGGAGTGTTCGAGTACGCACGGATATTGGCTACAGGGACTTCAGTCTTGATGGAGTTTCAGTCTCAGAAGAAGAGGATCTTGACGGGTTCTACAAGAAATTTGTGGAGTCAAGGATCAATGGCGTCAAATTGGGGAATAAGTGCACCATTATGATGTATGGTCCCACTGGGTCGGGTAAGAGCCATACGATGTTTGGGAGTTCCAAGCAGCCGGGTATAGTGTACAGAGCCCTGAGAGATATTCTAGGAGAAGGGGAAGAAGAAAACATCTCGGAGAATCGTTTGGGTATCGGATCCTTCGTGCAAGTCACAGTCTTGGAAATATACAACGAGGAAATTTATGATCTGCTGTCAAACAATAATGGCGGGGGACTAAGCTTTGGACTGCCCAAAGGGATTGCTTCAAAGGTAACTTGTTAACTTTACAGATACTTGTGTTGTTATTTTCTTGTTGAATGACTTCGAATTTGGTTCTTCTTCTTACTTCTTACTCTATATATCATTTACTTGAACTAATGAGTCGGTATCTGTCTTAGGAATCATTTTACGTTTATTGCATTTTCTAAGTTCTGCAATTTGCATCCTAATTGGGTTAACTTCAAAGGGAAAATGTAAGCTCAGTTAAAGCTGTTCTCAGATTCTTCTGAACAAAACTCCAACGAAAATCTCTCTCTCTCTCTCTCATGAATTGACACGTTGAATATTCAGATTTTAACAACTATTCAGAATATATGTTAAAAGCAATGATACTATACTAAACCTTGTTTAATTTGGCTATAAAGGAAACCTGATTTTTTTTCCTTGTAATGAAAGAGTAAATAGTCGAACTTTAAGATATTGCTCAATTTGAATATATGTTATATGTTAAAAGCAATGCCTAGTTTAGTTTGGCTGTAAAGGAAACCCATTTTTTTATCTTGTGTTGATCTATCAAGTCGGCAACATTTTTTGAAACATCAGAGGAAACTTGAAAACGACTTCATATTTGACTATTAATGATTTTTCTGTTCATTCACTGTCTTGTACTTTGAGTGTACAGGTGAGGCTTGAAGTGATGGGGAAGAAGGCAAAGAATGCAACTTTTATCTCTGGAAATGAAGCTGGGAAAATTACTAAAGAAGTTGCCAAAGTGGAGAAACGAAGGATTGTTAAAAGCACGAATTGCAATGATAGAAGTTCAAGAAGCCACTGCATGGTTTGTTATTTGTACTTTGTTTCCTGTTACTGTCTTTTTTACAACTTTTCTGTTTTATGAACTTCATCTCTTCTAGGATTTTTTTTTTTTTTTATGAGAATCTTTTCTTGGATTTTGAGTAGATAATTCTGGATGTCCCTTCAGTGGGAGGGAGATTGATGCTTGTTGACATGGCTGGTTCTGAAAACATTGACCAAGCTGGCCAAGTTGGATTTGAGGCAAAAATGCAGGTAGAATTGTTATTCTCTCTTAAAAGTGTACTTATGGTCTGTTATATGTACAATGTATTGCACATAGGCCTAACTTTCCAGTTCTTGGTTGGGTTGATGTCTTTTTACTGTAATTGGGCACATAGGCCTAACTTTCCAGTTCTTTGTTGGGTTGATGTCATTTTACTGTAATTGAATCTGAATACCTACTCTATTCTACTACTGGATTGCAGACAGCAAAAATCAACCAAGGAAATATTGCACTGAAGAGGGTTGTGGAGTCCATTGCAAATGGGGATTCTCATGTCCCTTTCAGAGACAGTAAACTGACCATGCTTCTTCAGGTGGTTCTCACTCTTCTTTACAACATCCAATATATGGTTCCTGATTATTTAAATAATTTGTCTTCCTTTTGTCTAGGATTCTTTTGAGGATGACAAGTCAAAAATCTTGATGATACTGTGTGCTAGTCCCGACCCCAAGGAGATTCACAAAACAATCTCAACACTTGAGTATGGGGCAAAGGCTAAGTGCATTGTCCGTGGTTCTAGCACACCAACAAAGGATAAAGTTGGTGAGGATTCCTCATCTGCAGTAGTGTTGGGATCACGAATAGCAGCAATGGATCAGTTCATATTGAAGCTACAGATGGAAAACAAGCAAAGAGAGAAAGAGAGAAATGAAGCTCACAAAGAGCTCCTGAGAAAAGAAGAAGAAATTGCAGCTCTGAAGGCTAAGCTCAAGGTGATGGAAGGCAGGGAATTGGGGGCTAGTGAAGAAGAAATCAACTTGAAGGTCAATGAGAGGACCCGGCATTTGAAACTTGAATTGGAAAGAAAGTTGCAGGAATGCCAAAAGATGGCCAATGAGATTGTTGAGTTGGGGAAGAGGCGAATGGAAGAGAAGATATTGCAACAGCAGGAGGAGGTTGAGATGCTGAGGCAGCGGTTGGAGGAAATTGAAAGTGAACTGTGCCAGCCAAGGGACATTGATGAAGACAGAATACAAGACATGGATGGAAGTAATTTTGCCAAAAGGATACTGGAAATGTGTGCTGATGGGGACCGAGGAATGGAGAAATCAATGGACTTGGATATGGGTGACAAGCAACCAGTTATTGTTCATGAGGTGAAAGAGATGGATTTTGGTCTTCATCCAACTGAAAATTTTGGACATCACAATCTCTTGAATCCCCATTCTTTTATTAGAACGGCGGAAGAGGATGATGGTGATGATGTTGTGTTTGCTGCACCAAAATTCCCTGAGAAAGTATATCTGAGTACAGTTTTTGAGGAGGATGAGGAGGAAGGAGACGACAGAGAGAATGATGTGGATGATGAAGAGGTGGAAAAGGAAGTAGTGGAAGAAACAGCAGTACATACTAGCCAGTATGATGCTGCCATTTCTCAGAATATTGTACCTGCATCTAGTTTCTATAGCAGAGATTTGGAAAAGATGACAAGTGAACTTGAAAATGCAAAAGATGCAGCTTCTACTAGAAGAACAAGAATCCAAAACATTTTCTTGCTTTGTGGGAACCACAGGGAGCTTTCTCAGCATGTCAGAACCCCAACACCTGCCAAGAAAACATCTGAACATGGTGATATTCAATCATCTCCAGTGATGACAGCTGATAAGTCTGTTGCTAAGTCACTTTCAAAGGAAATTTCACAGCTTGAAACTGTTCATGTACCAGAGTATGGAATAGGTAATGAAGTTCTGTCTGTTGTGCTGTCAAAAGATGTCACAGAGTTCCCAAATTCAGCTCTTACAATGGAGTCATTTGCATCACTTAAAGTTGCTAATGATCCTGTACAGTCCCTACTAAGTAGAAACCTCTCTGAGGAAAAGAATGGACCAGTAGATGAGAGCATTAATGATCTGATTGAAGTATATGTGAAATGGGAAGCCTCAAAAGAGAATGCTGGAAGGTTTATTACAAAGTTGAAGGTGGTAAAGGATTCAAGCCTTGCTGATCTGCGGAAGCGGATTGAGACCCATCTTGGGAATGACAATGACAAACAAGGATTCACCTTTCTCATGCTTGGGGTAATCTCTTCTAAATATTTATTTGTTACTGATTCTTTTGCAGTGACTATTGTTTTGATAGCTGTTTTCATATTAGATGTCTAATATTGCTTTTATTAAAGAGAACTACACTACACCATTGGAAGAATTCTAATGAAACAACAATATATGGAGTTCAAAATGTATTAATTTGACATTTTACTTGTACATGGCACACACTAATGAAACAAAAGTATATGGAGATTCAGAATGTATTAATTTGACATCATTACTTTGTGATTCTTTTGATAAATGCTTGATTTTTTTTTCTCTACAGGATCCTACTGGAGCTCCAGTTGTGAAGGAGAAGGAAGCAACAATTCAATCAAGCAAACTTCCCATTTGCAACAACCCATTAAGTGGCCATCTCGCTTGTTTGCGTCCTGTCAAGGCAATCCAACAGCTCAATCATATCCCATTTAGCTCACTGGAGAATAAACTTCCAATCGCTTCAAACCCTCCATCAGCTTTCAAACACCAAGTTGAAGGATTCTCACCCAGACTAGGTGAAAACTTCAGCCCTGCTCCATATGTCACCACGGCGCTTCATTAGTACCTTCTTGTAAAAGTGCTGCAGCACATCAAAAGCCAACTCAACTGTTGAGTTCAAGTCATGGCAAGTACAGAGTTTTTATTAGGCAAGAGTACAAAAGTTTTTTGTGCTCATTCTTTTGTGGTTAGATATGAAACGTACACACTAAAGTGTTGGATTTGTGCCATATGAAATCTTTACTGTCTTGTTGGTCCTTTTGTACACCAGTAACAATGAAGTTTTCACTTTTCAGTACTCTAGTTAGATATGCAATCAGTACAATTTTGTAGGTGTTTTGTAACTCTCATGTCATAGAGCCAGAGAGAGAGAGAGAGAGACCATATTTCCATATTTGGTTTGCTGGTTGGGTTGCTTGGTGAAGAAAGTCCAAAATGCCAATGTGGGGTGAGGTACAGGAATGACATGGACTGAGAACTGAAGAAATGGAGAGCCTATTAATTATCTATCTAAAAAGCTCCTCGAAAGAATCTCTCTCTTTATGTTTTCTGTTTCACTGCATGGTTCCTTTTAAAGATTTTATTTCAAATGGAATGTAGTTCTTCATGATGCAAAATGGTTAAAGTGCCTTAAAAACAACAAAGTCTATTGGAATTAGTTCAGGCTCAATTCCTATCACTACAACAAACCTTCAATGAATCTATTGGAATTAGTTCTGTAACAACAAAGTCTCGCCATCTATGAGTTAGGCACTGTAACATAGCAACAGTACTCCATAAAAACATTTTGTAGTGGTGATACAAAGGGTTCCAACAGGTCGGATACACAACTCTATACACAATAGACTGTGGGTCATTTTAGGTCCATATCATGGGTAATCTTTGGTTCTATTTCAGCCGTAATAATTACAACAAGATTTCCTCTTAAGCATACAGTAGTCAGTAGATACCAGTATGGTTATAAAATTATTTAAGACTTATAGTGTGATTCTTAGGCTCCGTTCGTTTTTCGGTAAGTTACTTACCCAGGTAAGTGCATTTACCCATGTTCTTTTATTTTTCATGTAAATAAGGCAATGACCATTTTAGCCATAAAAATCCATTATTAAAAAGGGCATTTTTGTCCCATTCAAGTGTTGGCAACTTTCCCCCTAGGTGGGACAGGTATCACCCCCCTAGGTGGGACAGCCCAGATTGTGTTGGGATTGAGTTGCTAAACTTGGGATTGAACCTGGGTTGGGCCAGGCCCATGCCCGAGGTAAAAGCATTTCAGCCAAATCTTCAGCCCTTCCAAACAGGCCCTAAATAGTTCTTTTAACATCAGTATCATCACACGGGTCCCTTCACCATTCCTTTATTGGTCCAAGGTGAGCAAATAACTATGTGTAAGAAATGAGAAACCTTGGTTCTGGTTTCATAGCTAGGATGGTTTAATTGAGATTTCTTCTAAACTTGGTATTTTGCTCAAGATCTTTGACCTGTTGACATTAAGGGGGTGTTCTTTTTTGCTCAAGAATCCCATGTTCTTTTTTCAGATTTATGTGGGGACTTTTCTTTCAGATTTATTTTAAGTATGATAAACAAAAAATTGATAGAAATACTTCTTGTTTATCATACTTATTTTTTAATATGATAACACATAATATTAGAATTGTCCAAAATTTTCCACAATTTTTTGTATCTTTTATATTTTATTTACTTTTAAAATATTTATTATTTAACTGTGAGACGACTGATTGTCTCATTTGATTAAGATGGTTGAACTACTTCACCCACCACTCAAATGAAAGGAAGGTTCCGTTTTCATGTTAGTTTTAAACACAGATTTGTATTATGAAAATCATTTAATATAGATTTGATTAGTAGAATTTATTGATGAAAAAGAAAAATACCTCAAAAAATGATCTAATGAGAGAGAATGGGAGTTAACAATCAAATATAGGACTTAATGATATAGAACCCAATGAATTTAATAAAAGTAGCAATTCAAATTATGTTTCAAGTAAGGGTGTTTTAGTAAAAAAAAGTCCACAAAGCTCATTTATTTATTTGAACTAAAATATAGGATTTAATGAGAAGGATTAGGAGTAAATACATTGAATATAGTATTTTTAAATTACACTTTTTTACCCTCATAATAAAGAGAAATCAAATTAAAAATACAGATATTTTAGTCAAGAAAAATTCTGGAATCTAGACATCATTCCCACTTTTAATAGTAGTATAAATATAAATCTTACATAGCCATCTTTTATTGGGCTTTATAGCCTAACTTAGGAGTAGAATTGTAACCAGTCAAGTGGATTTTCATCAATATTCACAAGGGGGGTTTGGTTGGTCAAAGCCTTTTCCATATAATGTCTTTTCAGCATTGGTGGCTAAGATGGTTATTTTGTGTTCCTCTAAATATGGAGGCATGGATCAAACCTGTAAAATTGCAAGCTCTCTATGATAAAGTCAGTGGTGCTCATGTGCACCCTCTAACCCCACCCCGAAAGGGTGATTATTCTTTGCCCGGCCCGGAAACCCGACCTAGCCTAGCTTGTAAGTTTTCCGACCCGGGCCCAGGTTTTTGTGTGCAGGCCCAGACAGGGACCTAGGTCCACTTCAAGTCTGGAAAATTCCAAGCCAGGATTGAGCTCAATACTTCAAGCTCTGCTTGGCCCGCAATATAATATAATATATAATATATAATATAAATATTTTTATATATTACAATATATGCATTATATTTTATATATTATATATACACATATTTTATTTTATACTATGATACACATGCTTTATTTATAAGCAAAATTGAGGACTGAGCTCTATAACATTTCCAATTAAACGATGTCCATCTATCCAATTCAAGTATTATTTTTTGAGTTATGTCTAGTTCATGTGATCATAATCTTTTTTTTTTTTTTGGTATTTGGTGCTATGCACCATTAATAACTCCCCCTGCTCCCTTTTTTCCCCAAAGTGTTGGTTGCGGGATTTGATTCCGCGTCAACATTGGAACAAACCAGCTAATACATCAAAGAGCCAGCCCTCGGTTAGTTCATTTGATCATAATCTAAGTTGCGCTTTAGTGAGTGACCAATTTCCTATACTTTAGATAAATTTATAGTATTTTTATATCTTAATTCTGTTTTTATTGGTTTGTTATTATTTTCAAATTATTTTTAAGTAAATTTATAAAATACCTCCTTTTATAACAATTCTATAAACCACCTTTGTACTTTGACCCTAACAAAAGCCTCCTCTATGTTTTGAAAAAAAAAGTGTAAATACCTCATTTCCCTTGGATTTTCATTTATAAAGACATTGAAATTATCAGAATACCTTTATCATTGTTAAGGCATTATCATACACAATTTAAAGTTTCGACTTTACCCTCCACTAATTTACTTTGCCATACAACTTTCAAAGAGTAATTCTCCCTATTCTTTTCTTGGACAAAGTAAGGTAAAAAGATTGAAGTGAAGTAAAAGGAAGCAAATATTTTTAGTAAATTGGTTAAGGGTAAATTTGATATTTTAAAAATTAATGCATTACATCAACATCTTTTATTTGGACCTTTTTTAAGAACAAAAAAGGAGCTTTTTGTTAAGGTCAAAACACAGGGGAATTTTATAGGATTGTTAGAAAACCCAAGGAAGTTATTGTAATTTCCTTATTTCTAAATG
This sequence comes from Nelumbo nucifera, assembly GCF_000365185.1. The sequence continues at coordinate 3,379,113 of NW_010729103.1, read as the reverse complement.
GAATTTAAATTAATTAAACTATATCAATAATTAATAAATTTTTAAGAATTTTTTATTAATCCTTATTAAATTTAATTAACTATATTAAGTTTTTATTTTTCAGTAAAACTTAAGTTGGTTTTAAATTAATAAAAAGTAATTATAAAACTAATAATTGTTAGATAGTTTTGTATTAATTTTAATTGATATTAGTTTTTAATTTATCTTATTCCTTTTTATTAATTAAATTACTTTTATTATATGAGTAAAAATATTTTTATCAATAATAATTAATATTTTTTATTTTATTTAAGTAGCTTGCTAAATTATTTTTACTATGGTTGGTTAATTTTGTTATTTTCAAATGAAACATAAATGGATTATAATTTTTTATGATGTTTTATTTAATGTTTTCAAACTGTGGTTGGCTTGGATAGTTGAACCATTCAAACCATCACTTGACCCTATTTCTAATTCCAGGTTTCCTAAAACCCACCTTGTTCAACCTAGGCGGTTGAACCATTTACCCTTTTGACCCAATCATTGGGTCACAAGTTACAGTATACAATGTATTGAAAATTTATAGGTGATTAAATTTTGTGCTTGGTTGTTTGATTGGGGATGACCTCTTTTTTTTTATTTTATTTTGGATAACTTTCCACAATCTTTGCAGCCCCACTATACCAAAAATAAATAAATTGTTGGCCTCAAATTTCAGTTTTTTGCTCTTATATTTATAAAAAAAAATAAAAATAAATAGACCTTATATTCTACATGTATCGATGGATGATGTGTCATTGTTTCAATTCATCCAACCCAGATAGTTAAACTGTTGACTTGTGACCTATAGGCAAAAACTATCCTCTAAGTTAGTTTTCAAAACATCGATTTTATTTTTTGGGTGAAGTAAATAATATTTATTTTTAAATACATATTACTTGACTAATTAACTTAAAAATTAACTATATTTTAAACGAGCATAAATTGTTTAACCGAATAATATATCATTGAATATCTCCCTTTCAATATAAATAATCTTTATTAATAATTACAATTTAATGTAAACATATCTAATGTATATAAAATTATAGATAAAGTTAATGACTTTTAAGCAATGTAATGGAATAATGGAGAGGAGAGAGAATTAGTGGCATGAATTAAGGAGAGATAATTAAAAGAGTTAATGGGAAAGAGGAGAGAGAGAGAGAGAATGGTGAGTTAATGAGGAGAGCTAAAAGTCTTAAAGGTGATTGCCCACTTAGGTTATTTTGTTCAATTTTAAATTAAAAAAACCATAAAAAAATAAGTATCTTTAAGAAGAAACCAGAAAGTAGGGAAAGTGTCAGCTTGACACATTCCATTTTAATATATAGACATAGATATTTATTATTTTATATAAAGTTTTAAGTTTTATTTTAACATATAAATATATATGTATGAATTTACACGTGTTGACATGTGTCAACACTTAAATCAATGTAAATATAAGATTTGTTCTCTTAAGCAAGGCCTTGTATAGAAGAAGAAGGCAAGGCTTTTATTCTTGTTCCCTAAGCAATGTGGGACCTAGGGAAAACACTCAGTGGTTGCACTAACTAAAAGAAAGGAAATAAAGGCATTGCCTTCATCTAAAAATGATAGGTAAGCCAAGCAATTAAATAAGGCCCATGCCTTATTTTTCGTGCAATAGGCCTAAAGCCTGCTTGTGTATTTTTTTCTTATTTTTTGTATGTGTTACATATTATTTAATTAAAAAATTAAACAATTAAATTTTTATTATACAATGTCATGGGCCTAAAGTCATTACTCATTAGGCCCAGAAAAGCCCATAAGCCTAACATAGGCTGTGTTGGGTCAGGCTTGGCCTTGCAATCTAGGCCCAATGTGTGGGCCGAGCCAGGCTTGGACCTAGCTTAAAGCCTTTATCGTTGATGCTAAACCCGACATGGGCCTAGCTGAGTCCGACCCATGATCACCCCATAATCCCCCTATAAAGTGTAATATACCATAGCAAAATACATTATACGTGTATATTTCTTTGGGAGGCTAGGCCTAAGTTTCTTTTGGCTCTTGGGGGTTGTGTTGGTTTGGGTCCACCCAAATTATAACCTTATTGGTAACACAATGTATGATTCTGCGTTGGGTCTAACAATCACTCTATCATAACCAAACCAACACCCCTACAAGACCCGAACCAAAATAAGACCAGAATAAAAAATATAATAGGGTTTGGCTCTGGGTATATGTAACTTTGGGTAGACAAGATAGGACTCCAACTTGAACAGCCCAACCCAAACCCTACTTGACCCAACCTATGTTTTTGCATGAAGGGGCCTAGGTTTTCGAGGTGTATTCTGAACATGGGCCAGAAAACTCAGGCCTGACTTAAATTTGAGTAGGGCTTGGGTTGAGGCCTTGAGTACATTGATCCTGGGCTCAGGCCCGAGGTCATCCCAACCTGAGCCCACGTAAACAAACCCAATTAACCAGCCCAAGCCAAACTTAATCCAACCTGAACACAAGTCCAATCCAAGCTGTATCGGGTTTAGTTCAAGTTGGGTCTCGGTTGATAAAACTTGGACCTCACATGGGGTTGGGTAAAGCCCAAATGCAAGGTTTGCACCTTTAGGTTGGGCCTGGGTTGACCTTCAACCGACCCAACTTGCCCAAGATGCAGCGCTACAAGATTTTGCACTTCTTTTCTTTGCACCAGTTCAAATGATAATGCACCACAAAGAAACGAAATCAGATGGCTAGAAGTCTTCCAATCAAATCAATTTTTGGTTTAGCTGGTTAATCCTCTTTAGGATGGGACCCATTCAAGCAAAGAGTGAAGGGGCTGATGGCTAGTAGTCTTCTATGTTTGTTTGTAACGTTGAGCTTCGGATCTGCTGCAAAATATTTCAGACAAAAATCAAATAAAAAAGGGAAAATTCCCGATTGGCATCCTGTATTTTGGGTTTATTGTCACTTTGGTCCCCGAACTTTAAAATGCGATAATTTAGTATCCAAACTTTCAAAATATGACAATCCAGTACCTGCTGTTAATCAGCCATTAAGTGGCATTTGAAAAAGACACAAATGTTCTTCGAGTGTCATCTAATTTTCTTTATTAACCATTCAAACATTAACAAAAAATTAACAGTCTTAAATCCTTACCTCTTCTGTTCAAGAAAGTTGGGGTCATCAGAATGCCCACTCAAACATAACCCTAACTTTTTTGAATGAAAAATGCAAAGTTTTGGGACTGTTAATTTTTTATCAATGTTTAGATGGTTGATAAAGAAAATTAAATAACACTTGAAGGGCATTTGTGTCTTTTTCAAATGCCACTTAATGGCTGGTTAAGAGCTAGTTAATGGCAGGTATTGGATTGTCATGTTAAAGTTTGGATACTAAATTGTCGCATTTTAAAGTTCCGAGAGCAAAATGAAACTAGACCCAAAGTACAAGGAACTAATTGAGAATTTTCCCAATAAAAAACAACTGCACCCCCACAGATACATGAATCCTGTTTGTCATTCCATTTGATTATGTGTGCAAGAAGGTATTTATTGAAAGTGTAGAATGGGCTTTTTTACATGCATGCAGGGGCAGAGTTAAAATTTTTTTATGAAGAGGGCCAAAATCTAAATTGAATTGGGAGGTAGGGGGTATAAATATGAATGGGCTCATAGGGGCCCAACCATTGAGGTGGGGAGTGAGGAGAGGGGGGAAACTCAAAATTATCCTTTGCCCCTAATATAGATGGTGAGTAGGTTACGTTTTAAGCCTTATTCCCGAATGGTAGATTCGCCTGTAATTATGTACAAAGACCTGGCGTCAAAAAAAAGAAAAAAAATGTAAGGACCAGTTTGGTATCATTCCATAGGAATGTTTCTTGTGTTCTCGACATTCGTGCATAACAGAGTGATGCTTGGACATGTTTTATAAGGAGAGCTTAATTTTTGGGGACATCCTACCTCAGAGTTGTATAGCCCCTTTGTTATTATCTCGTTTTATCAAAATAATAATAATAATAACAACAACAAGAATAAGCTGTCAAGAGCTTTTTATGAGAGTGACAAAATCGTAACTCCAAAATCACACGCCCCATGGAACGAGCCCATATTTCCTAAGAGATGTGTGATTCTAATTCAGAGCGGATAGAGAGTGGATAGGAAAAAATAAGAGATGTGTGACTCTAATTCAGAGTGGGTAGAGAGTGGATAGAAAAAAATGAGTAAGAAATCCCGACTGCCATGGAACTACGTATTCCACAATGTTAGATTAAGCGCTTGTTCTATTCTGTGGTTGAAAAAAATGTAGTTCATCTTAGAACACATTACACTAGCACTGCATGGTGTGTTCCACAACCATAGTTTTAGAACACACCCTGCATTACGTAGGCTGTAGTGTGGCGTGTTTTAGGATGAAGCACAAGAAATGATATGTTGTTCATTATGGTGTGTTATGCTAATGTGTGATAATATAAATTGATATCAATACCATTGATCATGTATCAATACATATTTTCAATGTGTATGTTATATGAGTCACATTTTACAATTAATAAAAGAATTTTCAAAGTTAGTTTATACAACTAAAGTATCATAAAATCAATGTTTTAAAAACTGGCTAAAAGGCCAAATCATTTTTCCGGGTCACTAGTTCAATAATCCGAGTCGAATGGGTCAGATTGTGCCATGTCATCATTATATATATAATCATGTAATATATGTATTATTTTATATTTATTTATATTTTAATTCATTTTTAAATTTTTATTTGTAAAAATATTAGAATTTTAATTTAAGATCAAAAAAGGTTTTTTTCACAAAAATAATGGGGCAAGGTGCACTGGGATGCATAGGTCTCGAAAAGTTGCCCAAAATAAAAAAACCTAATCGAACATCAAAGCACAAAATTATAGCCTTTAAAAGTTTTTGCATACACATTTAGTGTGCAACTCGTGACCTGATCACCAGGTTGAACGGGTCAATGATCCAATAGCCTGGGTTGAACGATTTTTGACCAATTCCTGGGTTTTAGTAGAATTAGACCTAGAGTCATGGTGGGGTGATGGTTTGAACTAGGGCTATAAACGAATCAAATTCGGATCGAGTTCAACAAAATCCAAATATGATTCAATTATTGAAAACTTGCATCTGAATCCAATCCAAAACACAACCGGACTTGAAGACCTCAGATTCGAATTCAAACCCTAACGAACTTGGATAGATTTGAATTTAATCTGACTTCACTTTAATTTTTTTAAATACAAAAATAAGAAGTTAATTACTTTTCAACTTTTATATATAATAAATTAATGTATTATAATATACTGGATTTATTATATATACAGATTCATATAATAATATAATATATAAAAATATATTTTATGCTTTTAAATATAATTTTATAAGTTTTATATATTAAAATCAATAAATATTATAATATAATTGGATTCGGATTTTAATCGAATCAGATGGAGTCAAATCTAAATCCGATTTGATTATTAATCGGATGCAAATTGCAAAATTCAAGTCCGATTTGATTACATAAATACAACATTTGAACCCAAGCTAATCGGATCGGGCTATAGAGATTTTAGGTATCATTGACAAGCCTAATTCAAAATGGTTCAAATGGTTGGGCCAATGATAGGTTAAAAACATTGCATAATTAATTAAACATAATAAAAAATAATATAAGTATAATGCTATAAAAATAATTATTAAAAAATTATTAAGGAGAATAAAAATAATATATAATGAGTAAATCTAATATATAAAAATATTAATTAATTATTAATAGTTATAAAATTTTAATTTTAATACATTTAATAAAAAATGATCAAATAAAAAACTTTACAAAGGTAAACAAAAAGTAGAAAAAATAATAAGGGCGAGAATCAAAGAATCAAAAAAAAAAATAGAGGAGGGGTGTGACATTTTAGAATGATGTTTGTCCATGGGCCCGATCTGATATCCGATCCAATTATCTCGGATTTGGATAATGTATTTAATGTATTTATGTAATTAGATCGGATTCAGATTTGACTCCATCCGATTTGACTAAAATTTGAATCTGATAGTATTATAACATTTATTGATTTAATATAAAAATTTTATATAATTATATTTTTATATATTATATAAAAAATTAAAACAGAATCGAATTAAATTTGAATCCGTCCGAGTCCATTAGGATTCGAATTCAGATGAAAGCTTTCTTTAATCGGATCGGAATAGGATATCCGGTCACAGCTAGGGCTGCAAGTCGGGTCGGGTTGAGGCCAACCCTAGCCTAACCCTAAGGTCTAAACCCCAACCCTAACCCTAACCCAACCCAACCTTCAACCCGACTAACCCAACCCTAACCCTAAACTTAACTAAATTCCTTCAACCTACCAACCTTCTTCCCATCCCTTAAAACCTCATAGAATTTCTTGATTTTAGATCTTAACTCAGCTTTCACTACATATATTAATCCTATGTTTCATTAGTATTTGTTTGTTGACGTTTTTTTATTCTTTTTGTATAAAATTCAAAAAAAAAAAAGTGTTGGAAATGGTTATAGTTTATTATGATGGCTTACGATAGAACTTTCGTGGGTGGCAAACAACATAGAGGAGATGAAGGATAAATTTTTCAAAAAACATAACATTGTTATTAAGGTTTTAATCTTTCTCATTAGTATCAAGTGAAGTGATCATCTTAAAAGAAATACATGATACTATGTGGTAGGGGGTATACAAATATCATGCATCTAAACAAATCAATGTATGTTATATATTACATATAACGTATATTTATATATAACATGTACTATAAAGTCGGGTTTGGATTGAATTGGGTTGGCTAAGGGGTCAACCCTAATCCAACTTGAAGTAAAGTCGGGTTCATAAATTTCAACCCTAACTAAGGGGTCAACCCTAACCCAACCCGAAGCAAGTCGGCTTCATGAATTTCAACCCTAATCCTAACCCGAACATCAACCCGACCCAACACAACCCAACTTTTTTCGGGTTGGGTTCGGGCTAACCCGGCCCAAGTTGCAGCATTAATCACAGCCCTTCTTGAGTGCCGAACACCTCCTAAAAAATGAATACGTGTTTTTCTTTTACACGTGTGAAGAGAGGCATGATTGTCCTTTTCCCAGAGAAAAATAGATGTTGGGCACAAAAACCCTGGTCTTTCCGATCCTCCTCCTACCGCCGCATAGTCCACAGACGACTGACCAGGGAACGCCTCTACTCTACTCCGGCACTCCGTTTTCTTCCCCTTCCTCCTACCGACCCCCAAATTTAGCTTTGCGTCCTCCCATGATCACGAAGGTTCTCGGATTTTCGTCCATTTCCTTGCATTGAATTTGTTTTTGTGTTTTTTCCTTTTTCTTTTGAAGCATTTGTTTGTTTTTCATTTGACAAGGTTGCGATAAATTTTGTTATCTTTGATTTTCGAAAAAAAAGGTATTAATAAGAGATTAAAGAGGAACATCACTTCCAGAAATTGATGTGTATTGTGAGAAATGAAAGCATTCGTTTAGAGAAATTCAAAATAAAATCAAATGTAATAAAGACGATGTTAGGTTCATTCTTTTGTAGGGTTGGTTTAGGTATCTCTGACAGGTTTCATCGCAATGTTTTTCAATTAATTTGGTTGATTGCCTTCACAATCTCAACTGCCCAATGTGACATTTCAGCTAAAGTTTTGCATCTATCTCCTACGTTAGTGATCAACAGATTACATATATGAATTAATAGTTGTATTTTTGTTTATGCCCAGCATTTTTAATTCATTGATGTACAAGCACTCTTAACCTGGACTTGCGGATAGTTGCATAAATACTATACTTTGGATGGTTACAGCTCTCATTGAGGTTTATTGACACTGAACAGTTTCGGAGGTAAGCATGATTATTTTTTAATGATTTGTGATTTCTTTCCTTTTTGATTATTCTCCCAAATTTTTGGGTTATTTTATTAATTTTGTAAACCATGCAAAGACTTTGAAGGTATGTGGTCTTTTTTTTTGGGTTAAGCTTGAGGACTTGTAACAATCAATTTTTATGTGTATTGATCTAAAGGAAAAATCTTAAGAATTAGTAGGGCTATTCAAACATCGGTTCTATCTCTATAGAATAGAAATATGTTCCTCAGAAACAATTTGCCAAACAGGTCAGTTATTTTTCAGGAATAAGAAATAGGTTTCCTGTTCCAGAACAAGAATTTCCTTAGAAACAGAAATATGCAGGAACGATGCCAAAGGGGGCCTAAATATACTTTTAATTCTTTTATTGTATTTGTTATTAATGACTCTCAAGTGAACTCCACTCCTAGGTTTACTAAGCTTGGTAAAAAATCCGAGTTGGCAAGTATTGCTGCAATCCTGAAAGGACACTTTATGGTGTTTACCCAATTGACATCACTATCACTAAACTTGATGAAAAAACTAATTGCTTCAAGGTCTCTTAATTTGTGCTCATGTTCCTTTCTATTGGGAGACCAACAACCCATTGCCAACCTCTAAAAAATGTCATCCATGGAGAAATGGGCAAACATGTCCATGTTCTTCACCCAATGCACCATTTTGACTGCAATACTCTCGATAATATCTTCCTTACTACGATTTTTTTTTTTTTTTTTTTTTTTTCTGATTTCTACCTTACTACGTTTTTTCCCTTCAACTATTCTTGTATTTCTTTCTTCCCACACCATCCAAATAAATACTGCCCTTGTTCACTGCGGCATTATTTTTTTTTTTTGCTTCCATTTTACCCATGCTTTCATTCTGTTCTTGTTTTTCTTTCCCTTACTTTTTTTATACTGTATTCTATGGTGGGTTTCCTTCAGAGTCACCATCTAATCTGGAAGCTCTTCTGTCAGTCATGCTCCTGTGATCATCTTCTGCTTATGTTTTGATCAGTAATAGTAAGTTAGTAACTTTATTAAATAAAAAGTATTAAAGATGTACAAAGAAATGTTAGTAAGTCTTCCATAAATCCTCACGTCTTTGTATTTGCTTGCATACAAGGGCGGAGCTAGGGGGACCCAGGGGGGCTATGCCCCCCCCCCCTCCCCACCCTATAACCTGTATTACTAATTACTATTACCTATTATTTTGCAAAATAAAAGCATAACTAAACCAAGATTCAATCAAAGAACCCAGTACCCACTGCCTAGAACCACTTGAAATCAGTTTGAACACTGCCCAGAAGAAAAATCTGGAACTGTGGAACCAGAGACTTGCATAGGTTACAAGTTTGAACAACCAGATTTATTTATTTTTGTTCTTGTCCACTGTTCAAGTTTTTCTTGGAAGATTGAACACTGCCCAACAACCAATAGTGCCTAGAAGAATCAGATTCCAGAATGTCCAGCACTGACAAATTGTTGAATACTTGAATTTAATGAATTTGATTATTCGTTAATTTGCACAGTTGAAGTTGAGCTTATGATATTTTAAGGAGTTCGACTATGATGCCGGAAAGATATGATACTGAAAAAACTTATAACCAATCAACCGGGGTCATAAAAGTGGTAAGAAATCATGTGGGTTTTCCGCTATGGGGGCTTTGATTGGTTTCTATTATCATATATTTTCCCTTTTTAAATTCTTGAATTGGATACAAAGACTAGTAGTCTACACAAGTCAAGTGCATAGCAAGTAAATTGTAAAAGTTTTTTTTTTTTTTTTTACCTTGAATCTCTTCCATTTTTTAAGTTATTTTTACCATGTAACTGATTAATTAGAGGAGTCTAAGACTGATTTTGAATTTTTTTTTCTAATTTTTTATTGTTAGTTTGTCATTGTGTGCACATTGGAATTCCTCCATTCAACACGCTGGAAGATGGAATACCAAAAAAAATAAAAAGATTTTACATTACAGATTTGAGATACAACTTAATAAATTATTTGGATTTTTTATTTTATTTATTGGTGTATTTTTTTATTAGTTTTCCTCTATGAAGAACCTAAAGGTTAATGAATGAGAATGAAGAATCAATTTTGAAATACACAAGCATTAGCCCACTTGCCTGGGCTAATGGGACTTTTGCATAGGCACATGCCATGACCTGCCCAATGCATGCAAGCACTTGCATGACTGAACTTGCATCCCCTGCCCACTGCCTGGGCTTGCCTAGTGCCCAGCCCACCCACCTGCACTTGGCTACCTGCCTTGTGCCCTACCCAATCCACACCCACCCACCTGCCTAGCGCCCTAGCCCACCTGCCATGGCCTAGCCACCAGGCCCCCTTGTAATTAAAAATGCGAAAAACAAGGAAATCCAATTTAAAAAAAGAAAAATATATAAAAGATTAAAAACAATTGAAAAACAATAGAAAACCACTCAATAAATGTTTTTCTTCTTAATCAAGTAGTCAATGACAATAGGAAAACACTCAATCAAAACCGTAAAACCACTTAACAGTTTGATGAGTGAAACAATTTTATTATTTTCAATATATCATCTCGAAAACAACAGAACAGAAAATATCTAACGAAAATAAATGTGTAAACATAATTAAAAAAATAGAATTTAGTTACAAGATTCAAATTGGAACTATTGAACTAATAAGCAACAAAACCTCAACATCTTGAATTAGGAGCTAAGGAGATCTTGAAAGTACAAGAAAAAGATTTGCATATTAAATTTAAAAATTTGTAGAAAAGAATCTTGTATATTAACTTTAGAATTTTGGTATTTAGAATCATGTATTAGATTTTATTTTATTTGTTAGCATTTTTATTATGAAAATTAGGATCCATGTTTAAGTAAGCATTATTAGCTTTTGGCCCCCCTAAGAAAAAATCCTGGCTCCGACCCTGTTTGGATATGCATGTGTGCATGTATTGGGGGTCATAACATGATTAATTTAACTAGAAAGTAATAATTAAAGTTTGAAGGAGGTCTTACACTGTATGAGATGGTGATTCTCAGAGTACTGATGGAGAAAGCACTTGGTCTCTTTAAGCATTCACTCACTCTTATTAGAAGTTTCAGTACTTCTGTTCCTTCAACAACTGCTGCAGCAACAGGTGCATCAAAAAAATTGAAACGCAGGAAGAAGAAAAACCTCTTCGAAGTAGCTCAGTTTCTTCCTAATTGGGGAATTGGGTATCAGATGGCAAAGACTCATTGGACTGGAGTATCTTATCAGATCACCAAGATCAATCTTTATAAGGTTTATCTTTCTGGGCCTTTTCAGTTGAATTTATATTTCTTTTTGTAGATTGTTTATCTTATTAGGTTTGTTGATTTCCTTGTAGGATGGTAGACATGGTAAGGCATGGGGAATTGTCCACAAAAATGGTGAGCTCTTGCATCCCTCAGCATTTCCCCTTTTTCTTTGTAGCTATAAAATAGCTTTTCTAAGGCTTAAAAAGAGCTTGTTTTACCTCCAAAGGACCATTAGGCATGGATATCTTGTTATATAAAGTATTGTTTTTAGGATGAAACAGTGAGGATGACTTGACCACTTACAACTATGCAAAGGATATGGCTGCTGATAGTGTGGAATGGCAGGAAAAAAAAAGATTATTGTAACCAACCCAAATAGGTGGGCTATGTCTTTATTGAGTCTTTTGTGTGGGTTTGTGTGTGTGTGTGGGTGNGGGGGGGGGCTAAATCAAATTCAAGTAATCCCATGGCTTTTCTGTGGTGGGTCATCTTCACCTTTCTGATGTTTTGTACAACCTCTTGGTTGAGGTCTGACATTCCCACAAAATTTGAATTTGGGCTGTTAGACCTTGGGTTAATAAAAGCAGAAAAGTAAATAAGATCTATAAAGCTCAGGTTGGGACACCATCATGAGGACTTCCTTGGAGGTTACTCATCGTTGTGCTCCATTAGCCCATTTATTTTGACTGTGGAGTCCTAAGGACATCTGTAGACATCCCAATGAACTTCAAGGTTTTCTCAAAGGCCATATTTAATGTTTTACATATGTTAGTTATTTTGGTGGTTTAGCAGTTGGGAGACCACAAAATCTTAGTAGCTTCCTTTGTGACTAAAAGTGTGGATTGTGACTACTAATCAAGGCAGAAGTATATTTTACAGCTTCCAGTTGGACCAACGGACCCAACAATGAGCCTGGATTGAGTGTACTCAAAGTGTCAAGTGTGGCAACTAAGTTCCTTAGCATCTGTCATCAAAATTGGTGACACCTAATCAAGTGGGAAACTGTAGGTAAAATGAATAAAGCTGGTGGATTAGGGTTAGGCACTGAATTTTCATTGTGTAGATAAAACTTGCCAAGCAATGAAAAGAGAAATCCCACCATGAATTGCTCATTCATGGTCCATTTTGATTAGGACATTGATCAGAGAGGCTAAGCAACTAATGACCAACGTGAACTGCTTATTCAAGTGGGTCCTTAGAGCTGCTAATAGTCTGGCAGATGCCCTAGCTTGAGCTGGGGCAGCTAGAGATGGTTTGGTGTGGTGCTACCTGGTCCAGGGAGAGAAATGTAACTCTGTTGGTGGAATCTTTATAGCTACTTTGGATGTACCTCCTGCCCTCAAGCTGTCCCGATTGAAAGGAAGAAGCATCAATTTCAATTGCAAGGACATGGGCTCATGATACTTTTGACAGTATTTGAGTTGAATTGGGCCTCATGAGCTCCTCAAAGAATCAAGCTGGATCTTGACGGGAGTTCTTATGGTAATCCAGGACCTTCTGGTATTGGAGGGATGGGGAGTAGGCGGAGAGCTTCTAGAGATGGTAATGGAAGTGTTGGCATTATACTCTAGGCAAATAGGGGAGTGTGACTCTTTGAGGGTAGAAATTTTAGCCATCCTTCTATGGTTGAGGCTAGCAAAGCAACTGGGCTTCTGGCAAATTGAGGTGGTAGGGGACTCCAGTCCAAACTGGTAGTAGAATGGATAACAAAGAAACAATTTGGGGCTTTGGACCCATAGACAAGCCATGAAGGAGGTGAGATGTTTATTAAGGGAGATTGGGGTGAACTTGAGATGGACTAGAAGATCTGGAAATGGTTTAACTGACACTTTAGCCAAACAAAGGATTAATAGGGTGCAATTATTTTGGGTGGCACTGTAATAGTATCTTCTTTTTATTGGGGTCATCACTCCCTTTGTCGTAGGATGCTTGGCATACTGTACTCACCTTTAATTATTGAATACAAATTACTGTTTCCAATAAAAAAATGTTATAGTTTAGTCTCCTGAAGAAGCAGATTTTCAGTTGCCACTTCTTTAGGTTCTTAAGCTTAATTTAACAGTAAAGAAGAAAAGGAGAGAAGATGTTGAGAAAATGTTTGAGAGAATTGAAATTAGTTTATAAGATGACTAATACCGAGTGTAGATAGACCCGACTACCTTCATACACATAACACATCTGTACAAAATAAAATTAACTGAAAAGACAAAAAAAACACCCCTCACTAAATGCCTGTAACTTCTAACAAGGTAGCCACTGCATTTCTTCTTCAGGCCTCAAGCCTCTAATATTCCAGGAGGTTATTTTTGAACTTATTATTTCTGATTGATTAATTAAATTCTATCTCTTTTTCTGTTCCCACCAATTAGACCTGAACCATTGGTTGGACCTTGAACTACCTGACTAGTTTACTCATCCTCATGTTTTACATGTTTATGTATTTATTTATAGGCCCACAGTGATGTTTAGATAAAACATAGCTTCAATCCTATTTATACATATTTTCCACATATAGCTCAGTTGTTCTCTCCAAGTGGTTCAATTTCTTTTGTCATGTTTTTTCCTTGGGTGTTAAACTAGAGTACCCTTGTTGCATAGGGATTGGCTTTCCTCATTCCAGTGTATGCTTATTTTAGTGATCTGACTGTCGTGATATGCCTAATTTAATGTTCCTCTCAAAGTAACACTTATCATTTGAGATTCTAATGCAGGCATCCCAGCTGCGGACGCTCCAAAGAAAATAAGTGGGGTTCACAAGCGCTGTTGGAGGTACATTCCAGAATCAAAGAAATCAATAGAAAGCCGTCCAGAACCAGAAGCTCAAGTAGCTTAACGTCCCATACTTGATGTTCTGATGGAATGGGTTGTCTTTATTGCGTGGGTTTAATTGTTAAATATGGTGGTGGATGGTGATCAGTTTGAATCAGTGTGGTCAACGGGGTTAAGACTAAAGACTTGCCCACATCTGATCGAATTTTGTAATGATTATTTCTAAGTTCAGAACTAAGCATGTAGGCTTGCAGATTGTGTTGTCTAAATAGGGTGATCAGAAGTGTGGAATTTATTCCTAACATTTCTCGTGCACATACCTTGCAAGAGCAGATTTTTTATTGGTAATAAATTAACAACTAACTTTCAGGTCGCAAGAGCAGATTTAATCCGATCTTTTTTCTTTGTGTCTTTCACCCCACCTGGAGGGAAAAAAGAAAAAAAAAACAAATAGAAAGGAAAAAGTTCACAGATCTTTGGGCATAACAGCATCCCTTGGGCCATGTTTAGTTTGGTAGAAAAATGGAAAATAAGAGAGAAACAGAGTTCAGAAGTTCTTAACAAAATTTATGGAATTCAAGAACTTTACTAAACTTTTTACAACTCTCTATTTCTATTTTTTTATCAAACCAAACATAACCTTGGTGATCTACTTTTGCCTCAAAATGTGAACCCTGAATGTTTTTTGCCAGGATAAGCTAGACCAGGGCATCAGTGCATCATATATCGAGCTTGCATTTTAGGCATTATATCAACTGAATTTTTATTAAGACTATTCGTGCTATTTCACTGGGGATCACATGCCAGACGGTTGCACAAAATCAAAATGTTCTCCGCCCATGTATCTACCAATTTCTAGGGCCCGTTAGTCTTGTGCACCATATCCCTGACAAATGACAATTTTTTCTTTCCAAATTGAATTGAGTGTTGGTTCGTTTGTTTTGTCTGGGACCTGGATTTCTATGACAGGTTATTCATGATTCAGTGGTTTGTCCCATGGTTTTCAAAACCGGACTGGACGGTCAGATCAAAAAAACCGGTAACTGTTCAGCCCCCTGGGTTCAGTTATACTGTAAACTGTTATTTATCAAAAAAATTAAAAAAAGTCAAAAAACCTCTAAGCCGGGCGGTCGAATTGTTAAACTGTTGAAAAAGTCAAAAAATCACTGACTCGGGCAGCAGTTTGCGGGTAGAAAAATTCATTTTCGCTCATTTAAAAAAATGCCATTCATGTCCCTAGTCCCCCCGATTCCAGCCTGGATTAGAACAAAAATGAACTCACCCTCGCTACTACTCGCTGAATCCCTGCATCATCCCTGTTCGGCATCACATAAAGTCCCCGTCTACGAACGTCATCTCTATTCCTATTTGCTTCGTGTCGGAGGAGAAACGACCGGCTGCTGCTTTGAAGATTCAGAGCTGTTTATGGGGATTCGTGGTTAGAAAGAGTGTGAAGAAAATTGTTAAGATTAAGAAAGAGGTAGATGAATTTGAACAGCGGATTTTTAGGAGGGAGATGGTGGATTTGGTTCGTACGGATGTGAAGGAGCGGTTGAGAGAGAATGAAACTCTAGTGGCTTTGCTTTTTCGTTGGATTCAGTTTGAGGCATTGATTCTGAGGTTAGGGAGTATTGGAAGAAGGTTATCAAGAAGGCTATCGCCTTGCAGGAGAAGGTGGATCAATATAAACAAGTCCCCCTTCCTCCCTCTGTTTGTCTCCTTCTCGCCGCTTTTCTTATCCATCCTGCCCTGCACCGCTTACAGGTGATCAGATTCTAGGAGGGGACGACGGCATCAATTGTTCTTCAGGTACATTCGAAACTTTTGCTGGCAATGGTGATCGATCCTTGGACCTTAGAGAATCAACCGATTCTTTTGACCGATGTGAAGCCCCTATTTCTCAATTATTTTTCATTTGTAGATTTTCATTTATAAATATATATATTATTTTTAATTTATTTATGATGTCATGGGTTGAACTATTCGACCCGGATGGTTTGAAGACTATATAAAGAGTAGCTAGGGCAAAGATAGGGGAGTTTTTGGTTGATTTTCTCTTAAGTATTCAGCGAAGAGTTGTTTTTCTTGTTTATTTCGACTTTGGCTTTTTTCATTGAAGTTTCTTTGAACGTAGTTTGTTTTTCTGAACTGCACCATTTGGTACCAGAGATTAAATTTGATCTTTCTTTGGATTATGGTTCATAAAAAGACACAAGTGGCTCACATCATGGAGCAGAAATTTAACAACAAAACACAAAAAGAGGTGATAGAGTTGAGAAGACAAGTCGATATGCACTTGTTCAAGAATTGAGATCGCTATATTCTCATTTCAAAACGGGGGACAACGGTTCCAATGCAAGTGCCTCCACTTGTTTCTTTTTACCATCATGGCAAGTAACTAGATTGGGTGTAGTTGCGGATGGTGACTAGAAATAGTGGGAAACGGGTTTCAATATTGAGATCGCAGAGTTTCATAGAGGTTTTTCTACTAGAAAAGCAACCAAACTGGTTGTAGTTGCGGGTGGTGAATAGAAGTGATGGGAAATAGATATCAAGTTTGAATTCCTGGAGTTCCATGGATGAATTATCAATTTCAGAGTCTAAAGGTAAAATCAAATCTTATGACTTATTTTTATTGCTTTAATATTGTCGAGGATTGTAACAAAAATCTTGCGTGGCCATTCTCCTCAACAATATCTATTGAAGAGGAACTTGTTGATTGTAACAAACCTCTAGTCTATGATGAAGAACCCATTGTTTAGGAGGAATATGTCATCATTCATAATATTTTTCAAGAGGATGGAGACAACATTTATCATATTAGAGGCTTTGATAGCATCATCTTCATACAAGTCTACGAGGATCCATATTGGCAAGCATTTTTGCAAAGTTCAGAATGGTTAGTGAATGGAGAATTAAATTATTTGAAGATCGAGAAATGTGTTTCAAAAGTTAAGAGATGTAATGAAGACATTCCAATTCGTATTGGAGCTTTACACCACTAGTTATTTATTAGAAAGTTGGAAACAGAGAAGCACAACACGATATGTTGGAGGACTTTCACATGGTAGCATGAATCTGAGGTCGGATTCTCTCCATCTCAGAGAGGATGATGTAGTACAGGATTTGGAAAAACTGAGTAAACATTTACTAAATTGGTTTTCGAAGCCCCATCTTAGTTTGTACTTACCAAAATAGTATTATCATGGAATTTCTATCTTAGTTTGTAATTACCAAGTTAACGTTACAGCGAGATTTCCAAATTTATATTCAATTAAGACTTTCTTGTTTTAAGAGATTTAGGCCACGTTTGGGAGTGCTTAAAAATAAGTGCTTATTGGACCAATACCACACCATTAAGTGCTTATTGGTTTTTGGGGCAGTGCTTATTTTAAAAATACGGGCTTATTTTTTAAGCCCAAATTTTTAGCTTTTTTTTAAGTGCTTATACAATAAGCACTTATTCAAAATTTTTCTTTCAACATTATCCCAAGTTGAATTTTAAAATACCACTTATAAAATTATCCCTAGTTGACTTTTATAAAAGTACTTTCATAAAGTGCATTTATAAAAGTACTCCCGTAAAAGTGCTTTTATTAAAATTCTTTCATAAAAGTGCTTTTGCAAGTACTTTTATAAAATTGCTTTTGTACTTTCATAAAAGTTCTATCGTTAAAGTGCTTTCATAAAAGTACTTTCATAAAAGTGCTTTTATAAAAGTGTTTTTGTAGAAGTTCTATTATTAAAGTGCTTTCATAAAAGTACTTTTCATAAAATTATTTTTATAAATTATATTTATAAAAGTGCTTTCATAAAAGTTCTTTCATAAAAGTGTTTTTATAAAAGTAATTTAATAAAAGTACTTTCATAAGGATATATTTTGAAAATTTGAAAGCAAATGAAGGACAAAATAGTCACAAATGCTTATTTAAGTGCTTATTGGAGAAAAAGACTACCAAATGCCCAATATGAGACAAATGCTTATTTTTTAAAATAAGCATTTGAAAAGTTGGGTGCCAAATACAAATTAGTGCTTATTGGAATAAACACTTACGCTCTGGCCTGAGCTCAAGCTTGGCTTGACCATCGGGCCTAGGTCTTGAGCTCGAGCCCGACACAAAATTTGAAAAAAAGATGTTTTCCTTTTTTATTCAATTAAAAACTATTTGATTTATATTAAAAGACCTTAAAACCTAAATAAATAATGAAAGATCTCAATATTACTTGAAAAAAGAGAAGAAAAATAAAGAAAAAAATATTATATATATTTTTTGAGAAAGCTCAAGCCTGGTATGAAAAATGGTTAGGCCTGATATTTTAGGCCTAAGCCCAAGCTCGTGGGCCTGAAATCCTATCCAAGCCCGACTTAAATCGAGCTGGGCCGAGCCGACCTACCGGGCTACCTGGTCCATAAATAGGTCTAATGGTGTAAAGAAGTATATATAAAGAGTAGATAGGGCAAGTAGAGAAAAGAAGGAAAATGTAGGAAAACTTTTACAGTTCTTGTATAGGTTTCCTTACATTTCTCTTCCTTTCCCTACATTTTCCTTCAAACCAAACATAATACAAACAAACTAAGCAACTACCAAACCAACACCAATTACGGAGGAGTGGAGCATCCATTATCAAAATCTCCGCCACTGTAAACAAGAAGACCTTCCAGCCAAATAGGTGGATGCCTCCAAAGATACTGGATCTAATCCCAAGGGTCCCAACAGTCAATGCAGCTATAAGGTTGTTGGGACCTGATCTAAACTCGTCTGCAAGTAAATACTTGTACATCATGAGATGCAAGTTAACGGGCAACCTTATTGCTCTCTCATCAACAAACTGAAAAATAGAATCATCCCCAACTAATTTGAAGATGCCATTCAAGATTGGCCATTGGCATCTATCACAGCTTCAAAAGATAACTTTGAAGATAGTTGTCTTGGAGTCGCTCTTAATGGCTAGATTTTCGAAACCACATTCTCTACCCTAAATACAACATTCTCTGATAGCATACAATAAAAGAAGCTTTACAGCTACCCATTCTACCAAGAAAAAAGAACCCATATATTATTTCTAAACAAAAAACCGAATCCACCAATGCCAGTCTTTAAGAAACTACCATTACCATTCACATTTGCTTTAACAACACCCAAACTAGGATTTTCCCACAAAACCTTTTATGATTTTTGACTGTTATTGCACCATGAATCTGCTGATTTTTGTTGGAAAGCTTTCTTCACTGTCAACATCATCCTATCAACCATGAAAATAGTTAAGCATGGGTTAGGCATTTTTTGATTAAACCCAAAATCATTTCTGATTTTCCAAATATACTAAGTCAAAACAACAATGTGACGTAACATGGGATCACACATGTCTTTAGCAGATTCAACTTGCTCTAAACATCAAGGTTCAAAATTTTGGCACGTATCAGCCGATACTTATCGTATCTCAGGGTTTCTGGTATGGGGAATGCACCCAAATCAATGGTACGGTTCCTTTTCGTTGTGCCAAATGTGTATTGACACCATATCGGTACTGTATCGGTGAGTTTTGGTCATGTATCAGCCGATATACAACGACTTTACTGTTGCGGAAATCGCAAATAGAAGTGGTTTCAAAAGAGGGCTTCTAAACCCATTTCAGAATCCCTCTTTCTTCCCTAAACCCTCAAGAAAGCTTCTTAACCTTCCTAACTCAAATCTTGCAAAAATCCGCTAAAACATCTATAAATTTGTAAGGTTCAACAAGTTTTTCAAAGTTGTGAAAAAGGAGCGAAAATAAATCTGTTTTTTCAATTTTTTTTTACATTTCAGCCAATGTTTTTGGTTTTTTTTAGTTTGGATGTTTAATAACATCTTTGTGTATATTAATCTGCTATTCTTGTGCAAAAATCTCACTTATTTTGCTGCTATATGTAGATCTTTGTGAATATATGAAAAAATTCCAGAATAGTAAAACATCTGAAAAAATGAAAATTTTAGGTTTTTCTTGTGATCTACCTCTAGAAATTGATTATGTTATAGATCTATGGATGATCTACCATGTCCATAGATGGTCAATTGAAAATTTTCAAAATAATTGATTTTTTTATTTTTTTAATTTTCAGAATAATATATATATGTGTATATATATGTATATATATTATATATACACACACATACACATACACACACACACACACACACATATATATATATATATATTCTTCAACTTTATATGATATAATTGATAGGTTGAGTATGTTGTAGAGCTAAGACAAATCTAACATAGTCCATAATTCCATACATCAATATATTAAAATATCATGTGGCTAAAATTTGAAATGGCCAACCGTCGGCGACAAAGATTTGCAGCGGTAGCCGGCGACCACAGTGGAGTAACTGGTTCTAGGTAAAAATCCACAACAGTACAGCGCAACATGTGTTTTGACCGAAGAAGAGAATGGCAACACATACGTTTCCGATCGAAGAAGATTTGAAGCGGTCAACAACCTTCGTGAGCTTGAAGACGACAACCAAGATTTGCAATGGCCAACAGCCGGCGACCAAGATTTGTAGCGGCAGCTAGTGACCACGGTGGAGTGATTGGTTTTGGGTAAAAATCCACAATAGTACAATATAATATCTCCTTTGACCGAATACAAATATGCACAGTATAAATACATACAAAATAATACAAAATACAAGATTTTGCACTGTGTGTACTCAGTTTGTACAGTGCAAATACATATAAGGCTTAATTTGGAAGGAGCACAAATACAAATATATATAATAGAAATATATACAAAATAATATAAAATATAAGGTTTTGCGCTCTACATATTTGTATTTGTACTCCTTCCAAATGGAGCCTAAATAACCATATGAATAATGGTTTTAACAAAAAAAAAAGTTTGGGGAGGCCCAAAACCCCACCAATATACTTGGCTCCTCCCCTGGTTATGGCAACATTTTCAGATGAAGTTTTTAGTTATCTTACAATGTTTTTTAAACAAAATAGATCCCCTTCCATCCTCTTCATCTAGAAATAGCTGATGGTGAGCAACAATATAAGCTGATCTAACAAAAAACTGGCCCTTGGGATCAAGGGTCCACATTAATCTATCAATTATATATTATATTCCAACCATTTGGGGAAGCTTGGTATATATTGCATACCTTATCAAACACTTGGTAAAAAAAAGAAAGCCTCAACTTTTTTCCTATCCTATTGATCCCTGAACTATCAATTAAATCTTTAACCCATATTAACTGATTTGGGTGAACCTAGGGACCACTAGCTTTAAAGTTAAGCAAGGAATCAATCCGTGGATCATCCCATATACTAATGGACTTTCCATTTGCAACTTTTCAACAGACGCCCTTTTTTAGAATGCCCCTACCACCCAGAAGGCTTTTAAAACCTAAAGAGCATCTCTTTGGAGTGTAAAGTCCATATGCTTCTACCCTTTAAATACTTCCCCTCCATCAGCCTAGCCCATAGACTCTCCTTATTAACACAAAACTTCCAAAGCTAGCTTCGCTAACAAGGCATGATTAAATGCTTGGGGGTCTCTAATCCCTAACTTCCATTAATTTTGTTCCTGAACACATTTTTCCAGTTAACCACTTTATCTTTCTCTTATTATCATCCTCAGCGCAAAGAAACTTTCTTTGAATTAATCACACAATCCCTTTGGGAAAAGGAAATAGGACATGACATAAGCAGGCATTTCCATTATAACTAATTTGATCATCATTTCTTTGCGAGCAGATGACAAAGATGCTTCCTTCCAACTTTTAGCCTTGTCCTCAACTCTTTCACTAATATATTTGTTTTTTTTTTTTTTTAATTTTTGAATTACCTAAAAAAGAGGGAATTCCAAGATAGGTAGAGGGCTTATTGACCTTTTTAATTTTTAATTTTTTTGGGAACTATCTTTTGTAATTTAGGATGGAGGTTTTGACTAAAATAGACTTCAGATTTTGAGAGATTCAGCTCTTGTCTAGAAGCCTTCCCATACTCCTCCAAGGCCTCCATAATCCTTTTTCCTTATGAGATGTTTGCTATAGAGTAGGGCCGGCAATCTTGACCCCAACCCATTTGACCCACCCAACCCACCCACCTTGTAACCCACCCATTCTATTGGTGGGTCAATATGTGTCAAGCAACCCATTAGAGTTAGTGAAAAAGGGTTAGGGTGGGTTGGGTCGAGGTTACCATTAGGGTCAGGATGGGTTGGGTCGACGATTTTGACAATTCTCAAAAATGCATTTAAGGAGACTTGAACTCAAGTACACCTAGCACATTAACATTCTCCTTCAATTTCAAACCAACAAACAAAATGCAATTTTTTGATTAAAAGTGATATACAAATGATTTTATTAGCCTTTGTATTTACATGCAATTTAAACAAAAAACAAATATTTATATTTAAAAACTCTAACTAAAATTTTAAAAATATTATTTTATAAACTAATAGAATAAATAATCTATCAAATCTACATTTATTTAAAAAGATAATTTATAATATCAAAAAATTTATACAAATAGATTATTAATAATAGAATAATTATTTTAATACTTAAAATTTATAAATTTGCACATGATATAAATCTTAATATATATATATATATATAAATTATTAACTAATATCTTAATTTACATTAATAATTAATAACAAAATATTTATTATTTACAAAAAATAAAAATATTAATAATGGAATAATTATTTTAGTAATTAAAAACTATTAATTTTTATATGATATGTATCGTAGAAATTTTAACAAAATTGATACACTCTAAGTTAAGATTATATTTTTATAAATTTTTAATTCATATTTTAATTTGATTTGATTTTTTGTTAATTTTAAAAAATTAAAAGAGTAAAATAAAATAATAATTGATATAATAATTAAAATATAATAGTTACATATATTTAGTGTCTTGGAATCTTGATTGGTCCATTATAAATAAAATTATATGATAGCTACGCATCCCAATATACTAATTGCAATATATTTCTTCTTATATATCATTAAAATTTACATTTTCCATGTATTTATATATTATTTTGTGATTATTTTGATCTTAAATCTAGTGTTATTAATGTATTTATAAAATATGTATGTATTTCCCTAGCATATCCATACGTTTCCATATTTTCGAAAGTGTCTGTTCAGGTCGAATGTTTCTGAGTTTGAGCCTTCCTCCTACCATTTTTTTGCCATGTTTCTATGGTATGTTTTCATGTTTTTTGGTGTTTTCATGTATTTTCTACAATTTTTTTGGTTTTTTTGCAATTTTCTGATTTTGAATTTTTGCAATGGTTTGCTATTTTTTGCATTTTTTATAATTTTTTGGTATTTTCTGCATTTTTTTGCAAATTTCTAGTATTTTTCTGCATTTTCTGAAATTTTCTGGTATTTTTCTGAAACTTTATTGTATTTTCTACAATTTTCTAGTATTTTTCTGCATTTTTGTAAATTTCTGGTATTTTCTGCATTTTTTGATGGTTTCATGCATTATCTGGTATTTTCTACATTTTTACAAATTTTCTGTTATTTTTCTTTATTTTTTTTTTCTGAATTTCATGGAGTTTTTCTACATAATTTCTACATTTTCTAGTGTTTTCATGCATTTCTGCAATTTTCTAGCATTTTCTGCATATATATATATATTTTATTTTTTCTACAAAATTTTTGTAATTTTTGGTATTCTTTTCTATAATTTTGCAAATTTTCTGATATTTTTTTCTAAATTTTTTACAATATTTCTACTGTTTTTGTAGTTTCTACAATTTCTCTAGTATTTTTGCATTTTCTACAATTTTTTTGGTATTTTTCTACATATTTTTTGCATTTTCGGGTATACAGGTTGACTCGACCCATTTTTGCCATGTGGTAGCCTTGGTAGTGATTATTCTCTAAAAAATATTATTTTCGGGTATACGGGTTGGCCGACTTATTTCTATCACGTGGCAGCCTTGAGAGATGATTGTCTAAAAAATGTTATTTTTAGGTATACGGGTTGACATGGCCCATTTATAGCACGTGGTAGCATCCAAAGAGTTTGTTCTCTCAAAAGTTTTTTTTTTTTTTTTTGGTATATAGGTTGACCCAACCTGTTTTTGTATTTATAGGTGAGGTTGTGGATCATGGTGGGTTGGTGGGTCAATATGGGTGGATTGGTATTCAACCCTTACTCAACCCAACCCAACCCACCCATTTGCCAACTCTACGTATAGAGAAAATGTAGGAATCATTTGCAAAACATAATAAATGAATAGTAGCAGAGCAATTGTTATTTATTTTGATGCCAAAAATGTCACCCTCTAAATGTAGCCTATTCAAAGTAATTGATAGAACCCTAAAGCATATGAGAAAGAGATAAGGGGATAATGGTTCTCCTTGTCTTAGACCTCTAGAAGGGAGTAATTTGTTCACTAGGACTGCCACCGATTAGAATTTTATATGTTATAGTTCCAATACATTGCATGACCCAACAAATAAACCTTTCACCAAACTTTGTTATTTTTTTCCATTGATTTTTTAAAAAACCTCACTCTACCCTATCATAAGCTTTATTCAATTTCGGTTTGATTGCCATAAACCCTTGTTTCTGTATTGTATTCTTTATAAAGTGCAAAATTTTATGAGAGATTAGGATGTTGTCAAGAATCATTTTATTTGAAAGGAAGGCACTCTGGTTGCTACTTATGATATTGTTTTGGGACAACCTCCAATCTGTTAACAAGTACTCTTGCAATGGTTTTATATATGTGTTACACACACTAATCGACATGAATTGAGTAGTTGTCTTAGGGTTTTTGCATTCAAATCTCTATTCATATACCCTGAACTAAAAAAAAATCCTTTACGGCCATAACCACATCCCTTCCAACCACTCCCTAATATTTTTGGAAGAAGGAAATAGGAAACCCATCTGGTCCAGGTACTTTCTAAGGGTGCATTTGGAACAAGGCTTCCCTAATCTCATCCTCCTCATTTTTTTGGAGCCTACAACTCTCCTCCAACCCAACCACTCTATCCACATTCTCTACTAATCCACCAACATCACTAGGATTTGAAGTATCCCTTTAAAATATTCTTCCATCAACTCTAATATCTTCTCTTGGCTTGTTATTTATTGATTGTTGTCATTTCTAAGAGAAACTATTTGATTCTAGATCTTCTTTTCATGGTTACCAAGTGGAAATATCTAGTATCTCTATCTCCCAACCTCAACTAATTCTGCCTGGACTTTTTTGTGCCCATAGATTTTTCTCTCTTTTTAGCTCATCATCTAGTTTATGTTCTAACTCTTGGACTTTTTTGTGTTCCATTTTCTCCTCACTAAGCTCTAATTGCATGCACTTTACTCTGTCTTGTACCTTTTCCAAAACCTGTTTGTTCCATTTTAGCAATCTAACTTTCACCTCTTTACACTTTCAAGACACTTTAGACTTATTGTTCCCTTTAGCTTTTGATTCCAAGACTGAAGAACATGATCCTAGCACTCATCATAGGTAAACCAAGGTTTTTAAAACCACAATGAACCGGTCAGGGGTCCAGTTCCCGGGTTGAATAGTCCGACCATTCGAACCAAATGGATGATTCATTTTGACAAAAAATAAAAAAGGCCAAAATCACTGAACAGAACGGTTCGACCACCCAGGTCAGCAGTTTGTTGACCAAATCAATATTTTTGGGCAAATTAACAGTTTTGGGGTAAAATAGAACCAGTCCCGATTTTTCCAGTCCAACCGTCCGGGCCGGTCTGGTTTTGAAAACCATGAGGTAAACCATATATTCTTAAATCTGAATAGCTTTCTGCATTTTCATTCCTTAGGATATATCCAAAAGTATTGTAATGTGATAAGATCCACTATAGTCATGATTGAAGATATTGACTTCTTCATGCAAATCTAGCCACTCCCTATTTGCTAGAGCCATATCAATTTTTTTCTTTAATATTCTCTTGACTATCTTTGTTATTGGACCAAGTAAATCTAGGACCTTAACTTTTCACAATATCCAAACCTAGCATCCTATGAAAACTTTTATTGTTTGTAATAGATTATCCTACCAATTTTACCCTCTCTTAAAGATCATGTGTAAATCATCAATGCAAACCCAAGGATCTTGTATCCCCTCGCCATTGATCTCATATTTAGGCTATGTTTGGTTTGAAGGAAAAGGTAGGGAAAGGAAGGGAAAAGTAAGGAAATCTATATAAGGTTTGTAAAAATTTTCCTTCCTTTCCCTACTTTTTCCTTCAAATCAAATACAACCTTATTAGAATTATTTTTCTTTTTCTCCTATTTGGTTCACCACAGATAAATGAACACAACCAAGGCTGCTTCTTCACCTCATTAATTGAAGTAGAAATAATTCTTTCATTGGTACCAACATTAATATCTAGATTCCAAAAAGCTCCTGAAAGACCAACTGCATCTACCCCCAACATCCCCATCTTTTGAGGATTTTTAATCTTGTTTGACAACTCTAGAAGTGAACATTTTGTTTCCATCAAAAATATAATATCCGATTTTAATTCTCAAATTACTCTTTCTAAGGCTTGAGCTGTCAAGGGGGAGCCCAACATTGTGGCTGTAGGGGCTGAGAAGGGCAGCCACTAACACTCTATTATTCCCAAGGCTATAAAAAAAATTAAATACCCCATCCAAACCAAAATATCACCCCCACCATTGACAATTCTTGGTCATAAACTATCAGATGTATTCACTTCCTATTGGATGTTGCAAGAAAATCTTGTGACCGCGGTTGCAGGATATGTGGGGGCATCCCACTACTTACTACAAAGTACACTCACCCACTCCTATAGAGTAGGCCCGTTAATGATACTAGAAAATTTGAGGTCCGATCCAACATTAATCCAATTATATCAGATTTGAATGATATATTTATATAATTGGATTGAATTCGGATGCTACAATCTACATTTGATTAATAATCGGATCGGATTTGGATTTGACCCCATCCAATCTGATTAAAATCCAAATATGATTATATTATACTATTTATTAATTTTAATATATAAATTTTATATAATTATATTTAAAATTATAAAAATCTATTCTATATATAAATTTAGTATGCTATATTTATATTAATTTATTATATATAAAAGTTGAAAAATAAATAAAATTTTAAATTTTTTGGTATTTTAGAAAATTTAGAATGAAAATTGTGAACTAATAGGTCCAAATTCATTCTCATTCTTACTATAAAAAGAAGATTCCAATTATAGTACAAAAAATGAATATTTGCAATATAAATCTCGATATCGACCAATTACATTAGAGACATCACATGGTCTACACACTTTTCATTGGTTCTTGTTTCACAAGGTATACTTATCAATCATGTTAAAGAGTTTTACAACGTTAAAAATGTCAACCGAGACATCTCACTTTATTACTAATTCATATTTTTGCTTCACAGTGCAGCTTTGCACCATAGCATTCTCCCATGAAGGATTCAATGTTTTTTTGAAAAAAAAAAAGGCTTAGTCCAAAACAACTTTTTCTTATTCTACTCATTCTTGATCAATCTTGATAATTCTAGAATCTCATTCAGTTCAAGAATGAAGAAAAACCATAGCTGAATCAAACATGACTTTACTCTCATCTATCCAACAAAATACAATAAACCTGATGAGCATTGTCTTTGTTCACGCTGGGGTTTTCACTCAGCTGATCTAGTAGGGGTAGAACCTTTGTATTGGTGAGTCCCATATCTAATATATATACATTAAGGAAAGCCCTCATACTAGAGAGCTTCCCCTAAAACAAGTGAAATCATACTTTTGGTTATTCCTACTTTCAAATAAAAACTTCCTTCGTTAGACACGTGTCAAAAAAGATCTTTAAATGGAAGTTACCTTTAATAAAAAGAAAAAAAAAACAAAACTTATTTTAAATAATGTAGGATCCATAAAGTGGATTATTATTTAGAATAAACCTTGATTTAATCTCTTAAATTAAATAACAAATTTATATAGAAAAAATATCAAATAAAATAATAACTTAAAAATTTCAACATAAAAAAATAAAAATGGGCATCAAACAAAATTTATAAGAACAAGTTATTGGGGCTCTAGTCCCCATATTTATACATGGGTCCCTTTGTCCAAAGAAAAAAAACAATATTATGAACATATTGTTAACAAAAGAACATTATATGGATTCTTTCCCCTAAAAAAAAATTCTCTTAATATACCTACTTTGCTCTTAGCCTGTTGGCTAATAGTTTGAGCTAAAGATAGATCTGTTGGCTAAAGTTTGACCAATAACATTTTTATTGGCCAAGGAAATAGCCCATGAGCCGCCTTGTGGCCTAGCCTCTTGATAGGGCTGTAAACGGTATCTAATTGTCTAAATTCAATTTTTTTGGTAAAAAATTAGAATTTGATCCTATTAAGGATGATTCAAATTTGATCCATTTACTAATAAAATTGGTCTGAATGTTGTTTTTAATTCATTTTATTAATAATATATTATAGGGTAAATTACAAAGACCCCCATGGGGTCTGTGACAAAGACCCCTTGTACTTTGTTTTGTGACAAAGACCCCCCTATACTATGACCGTGAGACAAAGACCCCTTTCCTTAGCCTTTCGTCCAAAAAAGCTATTATAATATTTTTTAATCCCCATACTACCCTTGTAACAACTAGACGAGAAAAACACTATTCATCTTCCCTGACCTTCCGATACTATCCTTCTGTTCCTTCACATTTCTCTCTCTCCCTCTCTCTCCTCTCTCTCCCCCGATCTTATACGGTTCGAGTTGCAGACACAATCGAGTCTATATCAATTGGTTATGGTGGGCTGGCCAGTGCAGAGCAGATCAGAAGCGTTAATGGGGTTGATGGCCAGGGACGATTGTGGAGTGGTCAGAGCCTTGTAATTCTTTTGCCGTGCACATGCTTCAATAACACTAGTAATGGCATTACGGCGGTTTATTTGTTGTATTTAGTGCACGCAGGGGAGAACTTAAGCAACATCGGAGCAACGCATGGTATGACTGTAGCAGAGTTGGTGGCCGTTAATGGGTTAACACATCCATCCTTTAAACTTCAAAGCTTCAACACACCCATTATTGAATTTAAGACGACAAATGAGCAGTAGCACAGAACATCAACAGTTTGGTCGGATCGGAGGATCTGGAAGTGGTGGAGCATTACTTCCTAATGATAAGTGCATCGTTATGCAACTAGAGAGTGAATTCATTAAGATAAGTACCCTGTCACCATCATTTCCAATACATAGACATGCTTTGGTGCTTTAGTTTGAGATAAATTTTTGTTGTTATTTGGTTCATGAAAAGGCAAAAAAAATCAACTCTTTGTATTCTTGCTTTTTTTTTGAAATTATATTGTTTTTGCTATTCCAAATCCAAAACCCAAAATGAGTTTGTTGAAAATCTTGGTAACTCCCCTTATGGAAGTGGTAAAGTGCGTACTAATCTCTGTCGGGAGCCTAGAAGAACCAGGCAGGTCTCACCGCACCATGGGTTGCTCCTCTTCCCTTCCAGAAAGCACGTCTTTTGGACGGTTGGATGGTTTCAGTTCTGAGAATGTTGAAGCAACTGACTCAAAAAATTTACGAGTGAAACTAGTGCTTTTAGGGGACTCTGGTGTTGGTAAAAGTTGTATTGTTCTTCATTTTGTTCGTGGGCAGTTTGATCCATCACCCAAAGTGGCTGTTGGAGCTTCATTTTTATCACAGACAGTAGCATTGCAAGATTCTACAACAGTCAAGTTTGAAATATGGGACACTACAGGGCAAGAGAGATATGCTGCACTGGCCCCCCTTTACTACCGAAGAGCTGTAGTTGCAGTAGTTGTGTATGACATAACAAATCCACAGTCATTCGACAAAGCTTAGTACTGGGTTAAGGAGCTACAAAAACATGGGAGCCTCGATATTGTCTTGGCTTTGTTAGGGAACAAATCTGATCTCCAGGAAAAACGAGAAGTATCCATTGAAGATGGTATGAACCATGCGAAGAAGAATGGGATGTTCTTTATTGAGACATCTACAAAGATGACATATAATATTAATCAGCTATTTGAGGAAATTGCTAAAAGGTTGCCTCGTGCTCCCTCTTCATGATTGCAGAAAGGACACCAATTGCACTATAGATTATAGAATTCCAATACCTATCTTTCTTCTGCACTGTACTTCTGAATTTGTTTATATCGTGAATTACCCAGTTATCTTTGATTTATTTATAATGGGTTTTCGGTATGATTCAAAAAAAAAAGTCTGTTGGGAAGTAGATTGGTTATATTTTTCATTATAGAAGGAACAACAACAACCTTAATGAACTTACAAAATTCTTAATTTCGAGGAGAGATCATACACAACAACTATTGAGTGCAGCTCAAACGAGAGGAGAGGAAGCCAATCGGTTGGTAATGCAAACCTAGGTAGAAAGAGCGGATGCCATATTAACACAAGTTCATAGTTGGTTTCCTAACCCTGAAAATGCAGAGAGAAATAACAGTGAATGTTTTGTTGGATATTGTCCTACTCGTTACATTTTGAATAAAAGAGCATAGTTGAAGATAGTGGAGATCAATTCTCTAATTGGCAAAGCAAAACTGTTTATGAATGAGAGTTGAAGATAGTGGAGATCAATTCCTCCGTCCTTTCATTTCGGAGAGTTGGGAGAGAGAAAGAATGAGAGAGGACTGTAGGGAGGGGAAAAGAAGATAAGAAAGGAAAAACCATAGGTTAAATAGGTTTTAAGAGAAAAAGGGTAAAAAAAGAAAATAGAAAAAGTTTAGTGAGGTATTTTGGTAATTTACGCATTCTGTCATTGACTTAACGGTCAAGGGGAGTCTTTGTCTCCTGGTCACAATATAAGGGGGTCTTTGTCACATAACAAATTACAGGGGGTCTTTGTAATTTACCCTATATTATATTTTGATGAATTTTAGTTTAATTTATTTATACCATTCTATCGGGTTCGGTATCCTCTTTTTTAATAACCGGTTCGGGTCGAGGCAAACCGTGTCAAACCCGACCCATTGAATCCCATGAAGGGCATGCATGATGCATGATCCACCCTCCTCTCACATTAGAATATGCCAAAACCAATTTGGCAATTTGGGATTTATTCGACTTCGTACCGGAGAAGGCAAGTTTCGGACTTTCGGTATTATCCGTAAACACGGTATCGTAGTCATAGAAAGCTGTAAATTTGTCTGGCTTGGAATTGGAGGTCACCGACTCACAACTCTTCCTATAAAAGGGCTTTCCTTTCTCCTCGCCTTTCGTGCTCGTCTTCTCTAATTCCCTTCTCATTTTCTCAATCCGATCTCTCTTTTTCTTCCCAAGGTATGCCTCTCTCATCGCTTCAAATTCTTTCTTTTCTTTGTCCTCTGTTCTCTTTCGATGATTTTTTTCCTGTTTATTTGATTGTTTCCCTGTAATTACTGTCATATGTTCTTATTTTGTTAAGTGGGTTTTGTCTTTAGATGGCGATTGGTTTGCCGATGTCTTCTTGTTCTTTTTTTTATTCCTTTTTATTTTGATTGATGGTCGTTGTGGATTCATGCCTTGTTCTTTCAGATTTTATTGTTCTGGCTTAATTTAGATGTTTAGGTTTTGATGAATGAATTATTGTAGGCATTTGAGTTATTCAGAAATGTTTTGTCTCGTCAAGTTCTTTTTCTCCTCTGATAGATATGTGATTCGTAAGGGTTTGTGATCTTGTTGGTTATCCTCCTTACTCGAGATTTCAATCGCTTCTATGTGTTTTTGAGATTGCCGATCTTCTGGGATGAAATTCGAAGTTAGGGTTTTGATCTTTTAATGACGCATAGCAATATGGGTTTCCTTCCGGAAGGGATCTGTTTATGTGATGGATATAATCCTCATGATCCTTTATGTTATTGATTTGTCGTGGTCTTAGGGATTACTGTGGGTACGGCTATATTTTTATGAAATTATTGGACATTCAATTTTTCTTTCCTTAGCCTCCCTATCTGTATACTTTTAGAATTATGATAAATTTCTTTACTTTAAATGGTGTTTTATTCTAGAAAATTAATCTTATTCATTTAGTTTTTATTAAGTCGGTTGATTAGTGGAGATCATGAATGTTCAGATCTACGTTTTCATATCGTTTTCATGGGGGTTCTGGCATTGATTCTTCAGTTCTGGTTTTTATTTGATTTGTAGTTGTGGGAGGGTGAATTAAAAAAAAAGTATGTTATTTTCTATGAATGGTTTGGCAATTGGTTGAAAGATTGGGAGGTTTTTTTAGCCTTTACCTTATTATTTTTAATGTTGGGTTTTGGTTATCTTCCATTTTTTGTCTGGATTGAATTTTGGTTTTCCTTTGCTACAGATGCAAATCTTCGTTAAGACCCTCACAGGAAAGACCATCACTCTCGAGGTCGAGAGCTCTGATACCATTGATAATGTTAAGGCAAAGATCCAAGACAAGGAGGGAATCCCCCCAGACCAGCAGAGGTTGATCTTTGCTGGAAAGCAGCTTGAGGATGGCAGGACATTGGCCGATTACAATATCCAGAAGGAGTCTACTCTCCACCTTGTTCTTCGTTTGAGGGGAGGAATGCAAATTTTTGTCAAGACTCTCACCGGAAAGACAATCACTCTTGAAGTTGAGAGCTCCGACACGATTGACAATGTCAAGGCAAAGATTCAGGACAAGGAGGGCATTCCCCCAGACCAACAAAGGTTGATTTTTGCTGGGAAGCAGCTTGAGGATGGAAGGACCCTGGCAGATTACAACATCCAGAAGGAGTCTACCTTGCACCTGGTCCTCCGTCTCCGTGGGGGTATGCAGATCTTTGTCAAGACTCTCACCGGAAAAACCATTACCCTTGAAGTTGAGAGCTCTGATACAATTGATAATGTGAAGGCGAAAATTCAGGACAAGGAAGGCATCCCACCAGACCAGCAGAGGCTAATCTTTGCCGGGAAACAGCTCGAGGATGGTCGGACACTTGCTGATTACAATATCCAGAAGGAGTCTACCCTGCATCTGGTTCTTAGACTTCGTGGGGGCATGCAGATTTTTGTTAAGACCCTCACAGGGAAAACCATCACACTCGAAGTTGAGAGCTCGGACACAATTGACAATGTCAAGGCTAAGATTCAGGACAAGGAGGGCATTCCACCAGACCAGCAAAGGCTTATTTTTGCTGGAAAGCAGCTGGAGGATGGACGGACTCTTGCAGACTACAACATTCAGAAGGAGTCCACTCTTCACCTCGTCCTCCGTCTTCGAGGTGGTATGCAGATTTTTGTGAAGACCCTGACCGGGAAAACCATCACTCTAGAGGTTGAGAGCTCAGATACCATTGACAACGTGAAGGCAAAGATTCAGGACAAAGAGGGGATCCCACCAGACCAGCAGAGGCTGATATTTGCTGGGAAGCAGCTGGAGGATGGTCGCACCTTGGCTGACTACAACATACAAAAGGAATCCACATTGCATCTGGTGCTCCGTCTTCGTGGTGGGATGCAGATCTTCGTGAAGACCTTGACAGGGAAGACGATCACACTGGAGGTGGAGAGCTCTGATACCATAGACAATGTTAAGGCTAAGATTCAGGACAAAGAGGGGATCCCACCTGATCAGCAGAGGCTCATCTTTGCCGGCAAGCAACTTGAGGATGGTCGCACCCTTGCGGACTACAACATTCAGAAAGAGTCCACCCTTCATCTTGTCCTCCGTCTTCGTGGCGGTCTTGACGATTTGGCCTGAGTAGTGCCTTCGTGTCTCCTCCAGTCCAGTCTTATATGAATCTCTGTTTGTTAATGTTTTGATTGTTCAACTTTGAACTTCGTAGCATCCATTAGCTTTGGCTTACTATTATAATATTCTATTACTCGAAAGTCGAAGCTGTGCCTTATTTCTATCCTATGTTCAAGTTTGTTTGTTGATGGGTGATCAAGGAATTCACATTTAAGTATCAATTGTAGTAATTTATGGTCATGGTTATTAGTATCTTGTTACTAACATCTTTTCTATGTGATGATGCTTAAAAACAAAGTATTAGTTAAAATTCTGCTTCTGCTAAATGGCTTAAAGACGAGCACAATGAGTAGTAGGTTTGTACTTTTTTAGGTGAAAGAAACAGAGAAACAGTTTTGGGGAACGGATATTTTGGTAGTCGGTGAACGAGCTTAGGACGATGATCTTCTTTGTCTCGTCAGTTTTTAGATAATGTTCTATTGGTATTTCCGACTCAACGTTTCACCCATTTTTCTTGGTTATGTAAAATGTTATGAATTACTTTGATTAGGTAAATAACTGAATCAATTATTTGTAGCGTACATTTGTATGATATGATGTACTCAATTTACTTATGCATGGTATTCCTTACTAAACCAAAGACGTTGGGATATGTCATTAAGCATAGATATGGTGAAAAGAATTAGGATGCAGTGATGCACATTGATGTTAATAACTCAACTTCAATAATACTTGGATAGTTAGTTAGTTAGTTTATGTGAAGTGTAAACTATTAGGACTCACTTGAAAAATGTCGACAAATTATGGAACATTTATTTTAAGAAAATAAAAAGGATAATATGTTAATTCTTGGGGGATTAATATTGTTCTTACTAGTATTTGTATATTTTAAATGAATATGCACAAACAAAAATGGATTAAATGT
This sequence comes from Nelumbo nucifera, assembly GCF_000365185.1. The sequence goes on along the minus strand of NW_010729103.1, from coordinate 3,344,538 downwards.
TAATACGTAAAACAAATTTACGCATGTTTTCACATTTATACTAGACTTATAGTGGTGTACTTTGTCTTGCCAGCCTATTTATCGCATGTTTAAGTCTTTTGCTTCTTTGTAGCCTTTTTATTAGACGTGCCAACAAGTGAGTGTTAATAAAGGATACATAAAAAAGAGTTGCATGATATGGAACATTTTATTTCACCCTTCACATAAAAAGATTTCAAATGGACCATCATTGTCACTTGATACTCTCCAAATTCTAGAAATCTGTTGTCACACATCATCCAACACCTTCAAACCCCATCAAAACCCCCTGATCAGACAATTGATCAGATTTCAGACCCTAAATGACCATTTTATCCTTTACAAAAAAAGATTCTAAATGGACCATCTTCCTCGCCCAATACTCTTTAAATTTAAGATATCCGCCACCATCCTACATATCCAAACCCCATAAAAACCTCATGATCGACAACTCAACAAATTTCATATCCTAAAATGACCATTTTATCCCTCATCCAGAAAGATTCCAAATCAAAGGCACTTATTGGCTATAATTATCCAAATTCAAGATCTGCATTACAGTACGCCCTCCGATATGCCTAGACCATACTGTCACCTTCCTATAGATTTTGATCGACCATCTTCATTTTTTAGACCCAAAATTGACCATTTTACCCCTCTATCAAGAAAGATCTCGATTTGACACCCCCATTGATTGATACACTCTAAATCATGATTTCTCACTTTAACACACTCCCTGAGGTTGTCAAATCCGATCACTGCCCTTTTCAAACACCTTAGAACTCCCATGGAAATTTTTGTTACAAAATTCTCCATTTTACCCATCCATCCATGAATTTCCAATTCATGCGATCTCGTTGGTTGAGACAAACCCTAACATCTTGAGGTTTAACCTAAGCCCTTGAATCCTGCACATTACACCCCTTAGACTTATCCCTTCATGGCAAAAAACCCCCTTGCACTTTTTCATTTAGGTCCCTGCACATTCTTAGAAATCATCCAAAGTCCTCATCTAAGCGTAGAATCAATCCTAGCTCTTAGCTCTAAATTTGAGCCCACACTTTCTCCACCCTAGGGTTGGCTCAACCTCTAGCAAACACTCCCCAAAACTCTAAAACTCAAAACCCTAGCCACCTTTCTCCATATTTACCTCTCAGTTTTGAATTTTGAATTTTAAACTTTAAAGCTCAATAATGGAAGAGACAAGGGGGAGCCTTTTAAGGAAGGTTGTTTCCTAGTGTTAATTGTGGTCAAAAGGGAGAATCAATAGAAAAAAAAGGAAAGAATAAAAATTCAAAAATCTAGAAGCCTCTCACCCCTTGGATTGGAACCAATAAATCCTAACCTTCTATCTTTTGGGCATTTCACACTAAAAGCCTAAAACCTAACCATACACTAACCAAACTCCCCCCATTCAGTTCAAACTCAACCAACTCATCCCAAACCAATCCAAATCAAACCAGCTCCTCATCCATTTGGTTTGAAGAAAAAGGCCAATAAAAAATCAAAACAAAAAAAAAACAAAAAACCTAGAACTAAACCAACCCAACTGAACACTAATTCATACACACACCTTCTCTCACACTCACCTCCCACCAGCGAACCAAGCTCTCTCCATCTTTCCCATTATCTTCGTCAACCTCCCTCTGCCCTCCATGAAACTTCTCACCATGACCTGAACCAAACCTCCATCCCATCAACCTTCATCTGCTTTCTCTCCATCCACTATTTTCTTCCAAAAAGAACAAAAAGAAAAGAAGAAAACCCTAAGAGAGATCGGCCATGGGAAGAAGAAAACAAGAAGGGTGAAGAAGAAAGCAAAAAGGGAGGAAGAAGAAAAAAGAAAAGGTAATGGAGCAAGCTCCTTCACCATTTTTCGACCAAGGTAAATCTTCTCTCTCTCTCTCTCTATCTATCTCTATCTCTCTCTCTCATGAAACTAATCTCTCCAACACCCAACCAAACCCCACTCTCAGACTCTCATCTCCTTCCCCCTCTCCTCTCCTAAAACACCATGACCGAATCCCTCTAGCCTCCATCTTTCCCTCCAAACACCTTCTTTCTCTCCATTATCCTTCCATCATAACAGAACCCCCAAACCCTTCATCTTCTTTCTTCTCTTCCCTTCAAATAAATCTGAACCCAAACCCTAGAGACATGCCCCATTCAACCATGTAAATCAAACCAAAAAGAAAGAGGACAAGCCTTGGTAGAGTTCGGCCAAGAGAGAAGAAGAAGAAGAAAAGGGAAAGAAAAATGAAGAAATCCGACCCAGGAACCCTAGGGCCAAATCAGTCCAAGGTAGAATACAAAAAAGAAGATAGGGAATAATCAATAAGCAAGGGGAATTCGAGCCAGCTCCCTTTCCTAGTTGATTCAAACAAGACCTCACTCAAAGAGGACTGAGAACATTTCAACACCATCTTCTCTAACAATTTTCGTCAATGCCCTTAACACATTTGCTCAAAATCCACAGAGAGTACTTTTATTTCCTTGAATCTCATTAGTGTTCTAGGCAGTCCTTTATTTTTAGCATTAAATTATCTCATTGCTGGATGGTGAATGTCTTCTTTTGAAATCAATTTCATTATGATTATGTGTAGGGAATATGTGGAATAACTTACTAGAAGAATCAAATGAATATTGTATGTCTTCATCAATGTCTCTTTAATCTAATTTAGATCATTATCATGCTCAAATTGTGTAACATATATTGGAATCACTTGTCTAGGTGTTAGAATTATGCTAGGCCAATTTAGTTTCATTTACCATCTTCTTAGCATGTCTTAATTGCATAGAAAAGTGTAGGAGTGCATTTGATTTTGGTTTTGGCATAGTATGTTTCTTTCTATTTACGTGTTTGCTTCTTTATCTTTCTTGTGGAGTCAATTGTGTAAAGTCTTCTCATGATGGTAGTGAGTTCCTTTCATATCTAATTCACTTTACTCACTAGTAGAAAGTCTAGGAGTGGATAAAAAGGGGTTGAGAGGAGATCTCTCCACCATCTTGCTTCAATCCAAAAATGTTCAAAAGGAGCTAGCCCTTGTAGAAGATTTATTGAATAAAAAAGAGAAGGAGACCTCAATCTTTCTTTGCTCCAATGAACTCTTCGAAATGGTTTTAGAGGATTGGAATGTTCAATGTGTTCATCATTCTTTTGATATGAGAAAATTTCAGCATAGAGTGAGTAAAAGTCTTTGGTTGCTTTAATTTTTCTCCTTGCTTTATTTCTAGGGGAATTGGTACTACATATTAAGTATGGGATTTGGTTTGAAGAAAAAGACCAATAAAAAAATCAAAAGAAAAAAAAAACAAAAAACTCTTGACGATAAATCTGATTGAAATATGAGAAAATAGAGAAGAGAAGGAAAGAAGAGAGAAAGGAGAAGGAAGAAAGGAAGAAGAAAAAAGTGTGGAGCAATAGAACAGTGCTAGCGGCACCAACTTTTATTATATTATATAGGGCAGCAGAAATAAGAAGGGAAAAGATTCTTGTGCCCCTGCTGTAAGTGAGTACAATAACAGACATAACAGAAATAAAAAAAATAGAAATAAAAAATGCTTTAACTAGCCAAACAGACCCTAACAACTAAATTATTTCAACACTCCCCCTCAAGTTGGAGAATAATGTCAATCATGCCCAAATTGTCACACAAATCATTGTGCCGCACATGATGAAAACCTTTGGTGAAGATATTTGCAAGTTCTTCTGAGCCGACATATGGATTACATATTTCTCCATTTATAAGTTTTTCTCTAATAAAATGCTTGTCCACTTCAATGTGTTTCGTCATATCATGTAGGACTGGATTAGCAGCAATATTGATGGCAACTTTATTGTCATAGTAGATTGACATAGGATTGCTCACTGCAAAACCCAGTTCACCTAACAAATTTCTTATCCACATGATTTCAGCAACCCCATGAGACATCGCTCTATATTCTGCTTTAGCACTAGATCTAGCCACCAACTTTGTTTTTTACTTCTCCATGTGACTAGGTTTCCTCCTACAAAGGCACAATACCCACTGG
>NW_010729103.1:3318128-3334507 GCF_000365185.1 Nelumbo nucifera | reverse complement strand
TTATATCGACAAAAAACTCCACACACAACAATTCAGTTCTGGACTTAATCTGAGCACAAAAAACAAACAGCACCAACTTCCAAAGAAGAACTATGACGAGACTGAKTTTCACCACAACRTTAATSAATAACGTGTAAGTTCCACCACAACATTAATCAATAAGAGAGATCCTAACACACATGAAATCAGACTAACGAGCAGAGGAAACAGGTCATCTATGACCTACAGTCACCTCTTCATAGGTACAGGATCACACGATCCAACGAATAACAGATATAACCCTCACAAAAGTCTGCCGACATTTACAGGATCACACGATCCAACAAATAAAAGATATAACCCTCACAAAAGTCTGCTGACATTCAGTGGTTTAGATTCATTCGCTCTCCACTTGGTACACGACCAAAGAAAGAAATAAAGGAAGAAAGAAAACTTTAGGGTTGTACCAGTTGCTGATTTGATTTGATTAGCCCAGATTCAGTCCTCTGTTCCACCCAGATTCAGCAACTTGAAGAGAGAAAACTTGGTTGCCCAGATTCAACAGCCTTGCTCTGATACCATCTTGACAATAAATCTGATTGAAATATGAGAAAGTAGAGAAGAGAAGGAAAGAAAAGAGAAAGGAGAAGGAAGAAAAGAAGAAGAAAAAAGTTTGGAGCAATAGAACAGTGCTGGCGGCGCCAGACTTTATTATATTAAGAAGGGAAAAGACTCTTGTGCCCCTGTTGTAAGTGAGTACAATAACAGACATAACAGAAATAAAAAATGCTTTAACTAGCCAAACAGACCCTAACACAAATAACTAAATTATGTCAACAAAAACCTAGAACTAAACCAACCCAACTGAACACTAATTCATGCACACACCTTCTCTCACACTCACCTCCCACCAGCGAACCAAGCTCTCTCCATCTTTCCCATTATCTTCGTCAACCTCCCTCTACCCTCCATGAAACTTCTCACCATGACCTGAACCAAACCTCCATCCCATCAACCTTCCTCCATCTACTTTCTCTCCATCCACTATTTTCTTCCAAAAAAGGACAAAAAGAAAAGAAGAAAACCCTAAGAGAGATCGGCCATGGGAAGAAGAAAACAAGAAGGGTGGAGAAGAAAGCAAAAAGGGAGGAAGAAGAAAAAAGAAAGGGTAATGGAGCAAGCTCCTTCACCATTTTTCGACCAAGGTAAATCTTTCTCTCTCTCTCTCTCATGAAACTCATCTCTCCAACACCGAACCAAACCCCACTCTCAGACTCTCATCTCCTTCCTCTCTCCTCCCATAAAACACCATGATTGAATCCCTCTAGCCTCCATCTTTCCCTCCAAACACCACCTTCTTTCTCTCCATTAGCCTTCCATCATAACAGAACCCCCAAGCCCTTCATCTTCTTTCTTCTCTTCCCTTCAAATAAATCTGAACCCAAACCCTAGAGACGTACCCCATTCAACCATGTAAATCAAACCAAAAAGAAAGAAGACAAGCCTTGGTAGAGTTCGACCAAGAGAGAAAAAGAAGAAGAAGAAAAGGGAAGGAAAAATGAAGAAATCCGACCCAGGAACCCTAGGATCAAATCAGTCCAAGGAAGAATACAAAAAAGAAGATTGGGAATAATCAATAAACAAGGGGAATTCGAGCTTGCTCCCTTGCCTAGTTGATTCAAATAAGACCTCACTCAAAGAGAACTGAGAACATTTCAGCACCATCTTCTCTAACAATTTTTGTCATTGCCCTCAACACATTTGCTCAAAGGCCACAAAGATTACTTTTATTTCCTTGAATCTCATTAGTGTTTTAGGCAGTCCTTTATTTTCAGCATTAAATTATCTCATTGCTGGATGGTGTATGTCTTCTTTTGAAATCAATTTCATTATGCTTATGTGTAGGGAATATGTGGAATAACTTACTAGAAGAATCAAATGAATATTGTATGTCTTCATCAATGTCTCTTTAATCTAATTTAGATCATTATCATGCTCAAATTGTGTAACATATATTGGAATCACTTGTCTAGGTGTTAGAATTATGCTAGGCCAATTTAGTTTCATTTACCATCTTCTTAGCATGTCTTAGTTGCACAGAAAAGTGTAGGAGTACATTTGATTTTGGTTTTGGCATAGTATGTTTCTTTCTATTTATGTGTTTGCTTCTTTATCTTTTTTGTGGAGTCAATTGTGTAAAGTCTTCTCATGATGGTAGTGAGTTCCTTTCATATCTAATTCACTTTACTCACTAGTAGAAAGTCTAGGAGCGGATAAAAAGGGGTTGAGAGGAGATCTCTTCACCACCTTGCTTCTATCCGAGAATGTTCAAAAGGAGCTAACCCTTGTAGAAGATTTATTGCCTAAAAAAGAGTAGGGAGGAGACCTCAATCTTTCTTTGGTCCAATGAACTCTTTGAAATGGTTTTAGAGGATTGGAATGTTCAATGTATTCATCATTCTTTTGATATGAGAAAATTTCATCATAGAGTGAGTAAAAGTCTTTGGTTGTTTTAATTTTTCTCCTTGTTTTATTTTTAGGGGAATTGGTACTACATATTGAGTATGGGAGTGGGGTGCCTAACACCTTCCCTCTTTCCCCTAAAAGGTACCTACAATAACTTTATTTTGCGCATATAAGAGTCATGTTTGCTTTCTTGAACATGGGAGGCTCATCACTCCCATGTTTCTATTCTAGGTGGGTGGTGGGTCCATACATTTCAGCCATGGAGTGAGCTTCAAACTAATTGGGATGTCCACAACAAGAAGACAAATTGTTGGTCAAATCTTAATAGCCAATGAAAGTTTAGAGGATTTTAAGAAGTCATGAAAGAAAACGAGTGGTTTATAATCCTGATCTAGAGAAAACTTATGACTTGGTGGGTTGGTCTTTCTTGGTTAAGGTGTTGATGAGCTTCAGGTCTGGAGATAGGTGGTGCAAGTGGGTGATAGGGTGTATTAGACATTGTCATTATTTTGTGTTGGTTAATGGGACTAGCGGATTTCTTTTCAGCCTTGAGGGGTATCAGGTAAGGAGACCCCCTCTCTCCTTTTTTGTTTACCTTGGTGGCTAATGTTTTAGGTAGATTGATCTCAAGGAAAGACTCAATGATTTTAGTAAGAGGTTGGAGAGTGGGTAGGGAAGGGGTTCCAATTACTCACTTGCAATTTGCATATGACATGATACTCTTCTGTGAATGGGGGATTTGAGTTGGATTAGGAACTTGAAGCTTACTATCAAGGGCGGAGCCATGAATTTTTTATGAGGGGGTCCAAAACTTATAGATGGGCCATATGGTGAGAAGTGAGGGGAGGGAGGAAACTTACATAGAAAAATGTATTTAATGTGTAGATTTCTGGACCATATGGGGGCCATGGCTCCCTTGGGTCCCCCCCTAGAACCGTCCCTACATACTATACAACTTTTTGAATAGTTATCTAATTTGAAGGTGAATGTTGAGAAAAAATGTATAGTCAATGAGGTAACTGAATATATAGTTATTTTGGGGTTTGCAATGTCCAATTGGCGGCTTTTGATTTACTTAGGATTGCACCTAGGAGATAACCCAAGGAAAGGAAATTTTTGAAATCCGGTTGTGAAAAGGTTTGAAAAGAAACTTGCATCTTAGAAGATGAATTATTTATCCTTTAGGGGAAGAGTTACTTTGATCAAATCCACTTTAGTTAACATGCTTGTCTATTTTTTGTTAATTTCTAAGATTCCAGAATGGGTGGGAAGAAGATTGGAGAAGTTAATAAGGGATTTTCTTTGGGAGTTAGGGAAGAGAAACACACCCATAGGGTGAAATGGGAGTTGGTTTGTAGAAACAAGCCTAGAGGTCTTGGACTTGGAAATATTTAGAAGATGAATTTGGCTCTACTGGAGAAGTGGTTATGGAGATTTTCTCTAGAGAAGAAAAAGTTATGGGATAAGATTGTAAAGAGCATAGTTGTTAAGGCAATTAAGCATAAAAAACTTAATCTTTGAGTTTTACTTTGGCAAAAGAATCGAATTGAGGAAGAGGATAGAACAACAACACTCAATTTCCACATAGTCCTCTAAGTGAAGGTGAGTTAATCGTTTTCTTCTTCTTCTTCTTCTTCTTCTTCTTCTTCTTCTTCGTTTTGTTCTTTATTTCCTTTCTTTTTGTTGGTCTAAAATAGTGGTTACACCCCATTTTTATCCTCTTCCTTTTTGTATCTTTTCCCCAAGCTTTTTGAATCATTTTATTAGACTAAGATAGGGGCTTTGCCCCCTTTTTTTGTTCTTAAAATTCTTGCATTTTCAGATTTTTTCCCATTATTGGTGTCAAAAATAGGGGTAGAATAGGGGCTCTGCCCCACTTTTCTTCTTCATTTTCTTCTTTTATTTTAGTATTTGTTACTTCGATTTTTCTTGATCTAAAACTTCTCCTTTTCTTAAATTTCTTGCATCTCCAACTTTTTTTTCTCATCATTGGTGTCTGAAATAGAGGCTCCACCCCTTCTTTTCTTCTTCATATTTATTCTTTTATTTTAATATTTATTCACCAACTTTTTTGGGTTTAGAACAGGGGTCCGCCCCATACTTTTCTTCTTCATATTCTTCTTTCATTTTAATATTTGTTCACTAGCTTTTCTAGGTTTAGAACAAGGGCTCCGCCCCCTTCTTCTTCGTAGGTTCTTTTCCTTTCTTGGCTAAAATAGGGGCTACAAACCCCATCAATTCTTTTTAAGTTTAAATTGTAAGTTGTAATTCTAATATTTTTTGTTTTGCCTACTTAAAGCAACACTCCAAGAAACACAAGCACAAAAGCAAGTGTAGAAGCATAAAACCAAAAAAAGTAGTTCAGAAGGGGAAAAAATCCATTGGCTTATTATTTTTAAATTCGACCGCCTAGGCGAAGGCTAGGCGCCTAGGCACCCCATGGTCACTTAGTCTCGCCTTGCCACCTTGAAAACTATGGTAAAAAGTATTCATGGGCTTGCGGATAATGGTTGGGATGTTGGAATTTTGGTTAGGACTACAAAAACTTCACCTTGGAAAGCCATTCAAGCTATCCTGCCTTGGATCAGGTATGATTCGCACTTTCTTAACCTCATTAAATTTTGGGAACAAGTTTGGATTGGAGACTCCCCTTTGAAGGACTAATTTCCTACTTTATTTGCCTTATCTAACTTAAAGATGAGCCTATTGCCATTCCATTCAAATTTGGTCTCGGGGTTTGGTCTCCTAATTGGTGTATTCTGTGCAAAGCTAATGGTGAGAATGGCTATCACTCATAAATCTCTTGTCATTTTGCAAATTGTATTTAGGAATGGATCTTTTCATTGTTTGGTTGTAGTTGGATCTCCTACGCATGTGCAAAGTTTGCTTGCTTCTTTTTTTTTTCCCAGGTGGCTAGTGCAAAGGGAAAGAATTATCTGAAGTATATCAGATTCATGGAAAGAAAGAACTTCTAAATGGTCCAATTCAAGACTCACTGGCCGATTATCCCTAAGGATGCCGAATGATTGATGGAGGATGGTCAATGCTTGACCAGTGACCAGTGACCATCCTCTGTCAACCATCACCCCAGTAATTAGTTACATAGAAAAATGATAGAAACAAAATAGCAAAAAAAAAAAAAAGCTTGTTTGTCTTCTCCGACGATAGCAACTAGCGTTCGTCTTCTCTGGCGCTAGCAATGGCGGCAAATGATCTCCATCTATGTTTTCACGTTGATTTCAGATTTTCCAGTGTCGTGGGGAGAACTGATCTGTTTGGAACATTAGAGCAATGAACAATGGTTCCCACTCGTAAGGAAAAAAGTTAATATAATAGAGGTCATTTTCATCATTTCGAAAAATCATCCCAATCAGTTATTGAAAATGCAATGGGTAATTATGCCTGTTTACATCCTGGTTGACAGTTTATTAACGACAAGTACCAGATTGTCACATTTCGAAAGTTCGAGTACTAGATTGTCACATTTTAAAGTTCAAGAACTAAATTGTCACTAAAGCCAAAGTATAAGGTACTGATCAGAAATTTTCCCTAAAAAAACGAGGTTAACCTATATATATATAGTGCAATTATTAAAAAATAAATTTAAAAGTTAGATTTATGATATAAAACATTTCAGACTAAGAAAGATGGGGAATTTCCCACTTTTTCATATTCAAAATTATATTTAAAATATAAAATATTGACATATATCTATGGTTAAGTCATTCGATTTTGGTCGGTTTACAAATGACCAAAGTGAAAACTAATCCAACTTGGTTGAATTGGGAAATTTTTTAACCAAAGTCGACTTAAAATACTTGAAAACCGACCAACTCAGGTCGAGTTGATCGGGTTGGTTGGTTTCATCAGTTTAATGAATAAACCTAATTGAAATTAATTATTGTTATTTCTATATTATAAAAATTATTAAAAATGGTATATAAAACATGAATAATTATTAATTATTTAAAAAGTTAAAAAATATAAAACAATTGTATACTCTTATGTGTTTCTATTAGGGTCATTTACTAGAACACACCTTATGGTTTCACATTTACTTAGACCTACCTTATAGTTTTCATTTTACTAAAACCCATATACTTTACAACTTATTTACTTAATCAACATTTCATTAAGGAGTGTTTGTTTTGCCATTAAACCCATGACTTTTATTCAAAAAATACCCTTAACACATAACAAAATCGACCAAGTATATCCACTGTCTTATTAAGAGCAAAAATGATATTTTTATTTTTATTTTATTTCAATTAAATTTATTTAAATGAACATTAAGATCAACACTGTCATTTCCACTATCATCTAATGGAAGATTGATTAAATCCATTGCAAATTATAAGTGGTGTTTTAGTAAAATGCTAACTAATAGGGTAGATTTTAGTCATAAAACTATAATGTGTATTTTGGTAAATGACCATTTTTATTATTTAGCTTACGCTTAATAAATCCCATGCATCACACGGGTCCCCACTAGTAATAGAATATAGAAAGGATAATCGATTTTGCTAAAATTAAATGGGATGAAAATCAGGACGCAAGCTTGTTTTTGTCTTTTTAAGATGGCTAATTACACACACTTTGATTTAAATAGATCAGCTTTAGGTTTAATACAAGGTTCTCTCTTTTTTCCATGTTGGGCACTAAGATTTCTTATAAAGGGGGCATAGCCCTATATCACTCGAAGAGTACATGTCTAAACACAAAATCGTCTCCATGCTTTACCAGAAAAAAAGAAAAAAAAATCATCCCCATGCTTTGGCTTCTGTGATAACAAACAGTGGGTTCTGTCTTTTCACTAGGGATGTGCAAGTTCAAAAATGGATATCAGTAATCTCTCCATTTCCTTGGGTACATTCATCATTGCTTCAACTCCAGAACCTGGTGGCGAAGTGACGTAAACTCTGGTTTTGTTGGTCATTGCAAACTCCTCTGATACATAGAAGACGACTACTTTGCACTTTGAACCATGCCAAATTTCAGACATGGCCTTGCTTTTGAACAAATAAAGTGATATGCTCTTCACATGATCATATCTACTTAGTTTGCTCAAAGTTTCTAGTTCATGGATTACAATCTCATAGATGATAACAATAGTACTCAATGAAGAGAAGATAATTGGTTAGTAAAGAAACTTAACCATAAACAAATGCTAAGAGACTGAAGGTGTGCTGAGGTCATCAATTACCTCTTTGTCTTGGCATCTCCTGAGGAATTTAAGTTGCTGTCGCAAGTGCAGCACCTGTCACAACCATAAACGACAATGAGAATTCTACAATACACCATCTCGTCTGATTCAAAAGCAAGCAAGCCAACATGAAATTCTCTTCTTTGCATATTTCTTTTCTGGGTTTGGGTGGGCAATGCAGTTTCTGTTATTTCTTTTCTGGGGTTTCATTTTCTTTTACATTCAATACAGAACACATGAACACCTAGAGAAAGCAAAAAATGTTGCTTCAAGAACATCTTAACACCAATAAAAGGTCATGCTTAAAAATAAAAAATTAAATAAAGTTTATTTTTTAATCTGCAAAAGTGGACCAGTCTTTTTGGCAAGTGATTTAAGTTTTGAAATCCAAGTTATCTGTATGATATTGATACAACCAAGTTGCCAAAGAACAAAGATGAGTGCCTTGCCATCAAAACAGAGGAAAATCCCTTCTCTTGATGCATACTAATTTGCAGAGTGCCCCTCTGTACACTCTATTAATTTAATAAATCAGTTACTGTTATTCACCAAAAAAAAAAACTAAATTGTAGAGTGAAAGGCCTTCAATACCTATTATTTCAATAAAGATGAGAAAGTGTGTATATGGCTTTCATAGGAAAAAAAGAGGGGAGTGATTTTAGCACATCCCTTTTTATGAGGGAGGCTACCCCTTACGATTAGTCAAAAGACACTTTTATTAGATAAAAACAATCCCGTGTTTTGACTTTTGTTATATTTCTTTCTCTTTTTACCATGGTGTGCATGGCTTTCAAAAATGGGATGTTTAACAAACTCCCCAAAAATAAAGGTGTAGCAAGAAACCCTAGTTTGTTCAACAAGCAATCTCTTTAAGAAAACTAGTAATTTGCAAGAATAAAAAGGATAAAATATCTTGAAAATGGAGTCAATAGACACTGCATGGTTCATCCCTTTTCTTGATGAAAGAACTCTGCATCCACTTAATTGTGAGTATTGGATGAATATTCATGTAGAGATCTTGAATCAACATAATTAGAAGTCTGCACAAGTGATATGGTGTCAAACAACCACTCATGTTCCAAAAGCTGTATCTAAGTTGGGCATTGAGAAAATTTGCCTGATCTATTCCATCAAAGATAGGATCAAGTCAGAGGGTTCCCAAATGGCCAGATCTTGACCAAGCATAGTACAATAGTTGTCAAAGTTCCCCTATTTCAAGTTTCAATACAACCAGACAAGAAGGAATAATAGAAGCCATCTTTCAAGCTCTGAGGAAAAAAAAATCTGGGGCAGCCTCTATTCTGTTCTAACGGATGAAAGACAGATAAAAACTAAAGGTCTCCATAGTGAGAATGGGCCGACTGGGTCTTAGTGTTTTTATTTCTTTTAAGTCTTTAAGTTTATGTTCTTTCAGTTATGGACCTCTTGTTTTGTTTTATTAACTCTTTAGTGCTGGCCTCCCTATTAAGGGCATCCAGGGAATTGTACTCATTTTAGAATTAAGAGAATAAAAGATGTCTTGGGGGTGGGGCTAGAGAGAGGATCAAACTCTTCTCTTCTTCTTCCTTCTTTCACAAGCTTACACTGAAACTTTTTTTCCTTCTTTCTTTTCTTCTCTTTTCTATATTTTCTAAATTATTGCAGGTGTTTTTTACAGCTTAGTTAGGGAGATTTTTGGAGAGTTTTTGTGGAGATTTTCATCCTTAGTTGAAGCCCAAGGCAGGTTCTAGGAGATTTTTAACCCTAGATAACTGAAGAAATCTTGCTACAGGTCTCCTAGAGACACTTTGAAGCTGGTGCTTTGGGATCAAAGGGGAGATCTCTGATTTTTATCAAGGGTGGTTTGTGTTGGATAGAGTTCTGGAACCTCTAAAAGGAGCAATTGAAGTTTCTCTCCTCCCATTCTATGAGGTCCTATGAAACCCTAGTTTTGGCCTTTTGGGTGGTTGAAGAATAGTTCTTTGCTTGGAATAACAAATCTAGTTTAGTAAAACCCTAATTTGATTCTTGTTTGCATCTATTCATTCAATGGAGCAAACTGGAGGAGAAACCAAATATCCCACAGATTCCAGGTTTGAATATGGGAGGCCAGTGGAGACTCTGTTAGGGGCAGTAACCACTATGAAGCTGGATGGAACCAATTATTTAGCTTGGTCTCGGTCAATTAAAATACATGTATGTAGTAGAGGGAATTGGGGTTACATTACCGGGAGAAAGAAGAAATGGGCGGAGGATGACCCCAGATATGAAAGGAGGATGCAGGAAAACTACACAGTAGTGGATTGGTTAGTGAACTCTATGCAACCACATACTAGTCAGCATTAAATGTGGATCAAAACTGCAAAGGAAGTGTGGGATAGTGTCACGAAGACCTATTCCCAAAAGCTGAATGTTGCCCAAGCCTACAAATTGAAGAATGATGTGAATAATCTAAGACAAGGGGGAGAAGACCTTAGCTGCCTACTTCTCCATGCTGAAATCTCTTTGGCAGGAGGTTGATTTAAGGAGACTGTTGTTTGGGGTTATACAAAGGATGTAGACACACATAGGAAGTTGGTGGAAAGAAATTGGGTCTTTAAGTTCCTCACCGAACTCAACCTAGAGTATGATATTGTGAGGCAAAATGTTTTGGCGGAGGATGAGGTGACTTTGTCTCAGGCTTATGCCATGGTGAGTAGTACGGAGAGCAAAAGATAGGTTCAATTTGTAGAGCCATAGGTTGATCACTATGCGAATGCCGGGATGAAGCCAAAGGTCAACACTGGGAAGAAAGATGCTATCTGTGAATACTGCAAGAAGCCTAAACATAGTAAAGACACCTGTTGAAAGCTATACCCAGAGCTTATTCTTGCCAGACTAAAGAATGGAAATAGTGGAAAAAGGATTGAGAATGAAAAGGTGGAAATGCAAATGTAGCCACCTCCTCATAGAATGAAAAGGGGCAAGGTGGTGAGAATCAGTGAGAGAGCAACTTTCAGTCCTTAGGACTAAGTATGAGAAGTATGGCCGAATGATCAATCATTTGGAGTCTACTACTACAACATCTACTTCATCAGAGAAATTCCTTCCTCTACGTATGCACACTCAAGTATTTGTGCCACTGCAAATCGTGCTACTATTTCAGGTACTTATAAATTCCCTTGGGTAATTGATTCTGGTGCCTCTGACCATATGACCAATGTTTCACATTTATTCACCTTTTACCAACTCCTTTTTGGCGAGACAAGATATCCCTTGCTCTATCATGGGAAAGAGAGACATCAAGGTCTTACATGCCTTGACCTTATCATCTGTTCTTCATGTACCTAAACTTAATACCAATTTGCTCTTGGTAATTTGACTAAATCCCTAAAATGCAATATGACTTATTTTCCCTTCATATTGTGTTTTTCAGGACATGAAATACAGTAGGTGATTGGAAGTGGCCATGAGGCGAATGGGATATATCTAGACATGTCTGAACAAAGCCAAGTACAACCTCAGAGAACTATGTTTGTTTCAAAGTCCACTAGTCGTATCATGTTATGTCATAGTCGTTTGGGTCATTTGTCTTTCTCTTCATTGAGCTATTTGTTTCCAGAACTATTTAAAGGAATAAGTCAGTCGAGTCTACATTGTGAGTCTTATGAGTTCTCAAAGCATTGTAAGAATACTTATTGTTCAAGTAATAAAAGATTGACTATTCCTTTTAATATTGTTCACTCTGATGTGTGGAGGCCTTACCATTTACCTTGGCTATAGATATTTCGTCCTATTTATCGATGACATTTCACAATATGCCTATATTTACCTTATGCGCTCTCATGCTGAAGTGCCTAAATTTGTGTTCAATAATTCCATAAATATATACTCACTCAGTTTGATACCTACATCAAAATATTCCGATTGGACAATGCTAAGGAATACTTTGATAAGGATCTTATCTCCTACCTTGAAAAATTTGGGGTTGTTCATTAGAGTTCTTGTGCCTGTACTCCAAAACAAAATGGAGTAGCAAAGAGGAAAAATAAATATATTGTGGAAGTTGCAAGGAGTAATCGTTTTGCTATCCATGTTCTTGTGAAATTTTGGGGTGAAGTAGTTTTAACAACTACTTATCTTATTAACCATATGCCTTCCTGAGTCTTGGGGTTAAAGACTCCTTTTGGAGTTCTCTTTCTTGGTGTTGAGGTTTTCGTCATTCCTCTGCCTATCTTTGATTGCACTTGCTATTTCCACAACCCCAGTTCCAAGAGACATAAGTTTGAACCCAAGGCTCAGAAGTGTATCTTTCTTGGTTATGCCTCCACACAAAAAGGGTATTGTTGTTTTTATCCCATAAGTGGCACCCGGTTTGTTTCCATGGATGCCACCTTTGCAGAGTCAGTCCTTTTTCATAGTCATCCTTCTAAGGGGGAGAGTTCTCTTGAATTGTTCTCTTCATCCCTACTTTTGCTAGCTCTAATTGAGTCTTGTGCTGAGCCCTCCACAATTACCTCCACGTCATCTCCTTCGAGGTCTTCCATTCCTGCTCCTCCCCCTCCTCCTATTGGTCCTCTAGTTTTTACCACTCATCTTATTGTCTAGAGGTGGTATCAATGGCAAAAGCTAAGGAAAACACAGGTTGATCCCACATCTCTAGTTGAGTCTCAAGTGCTTCCAATCACCAAAGAGAGGGCAGGTCTGAGATCTCCACCACTAGCACCCTCGTTTCCAAACCTTGACCTACCCATTGCTTTAAGAAAGGGTAAGAGGAAATGTACAACTCATTGCATTTCCAAACACCTTTCTTATACCTTATTGTCTCCATCCTACTATTCCTTTCTAGATTTCATTTCCTCTTAACCCATCCCAAAGTCAGTGACTAATGCCTTAGCCAAACCAAAGTGGAGGGATGCTATGAGGACTGAAATAAAAACACTTCATAAAAATATACTTGGAATATTGTTGACTTTCCAACTAGGAAGGAACCTGTTGAGGGCAAGTGGATTTGCACTATCAAGTATCATGTAGATGGGTCAATTGAGAGATATAAGGCACGTCTTATTGCCAAGAGATATACCAAGGTGTATGGGATAGATTACATAGAGACCTTTTCTCCAGTTGCTAAAATGACTTCTGCGAGGGTTCTTTTATCTTTAGTAGTGGATTGTAATTGGCCTCTTTATTAGTTTGATGTTAAGAATGCATTTCCGAATGGTGATCTCATTGAAGAAGTATATATGTTCATCCCTCCTAATATATATGGTAAGGAGATGCATGGTAAGGTGTACAAATTGAAGAAGTCACTTTATGGATTGAAACAATCTCCACATGCTTGGTTTGACAGGTTTAGGGCTGTTATGGTTCAATTCAGCTACACTTAGACTCGATCAGATCATACCCTCTTTGTTAAGAGGAGAAATACTCGAATCACATTTCTTATCATTTATGTGGATGATATTATTGTTACTAGCAGTGATACACAAGAAGTTAATGATCTCAAGAAGTTCCTCAATTATGAATTTGAGATTAAAGACTTAGGGGAGTTGCGGTATTTTCTGGGCATTGAGGTTGCTAGGTCCAAAGAAGGTATCTTTATTTCTCTGTTGGATCTTCTTACTAAGACTGGAAAACTTAGTGCTAAACTTGCCTCTACCCCTATTGATGTGAATCATAAACTCACAACTAATAATGGAGAACTTTTAGCTGATAGGAGAGTGTTTTAGAAATTACTGGGAAACTTCTTTACCCATGTATGACTCGTCTAGACATTTCATATGCTATAAGTATAGTCGGTCAGTTCATACATGCTCCCAGAGACACACATATAGCTACTGCAGAAAGGGTATATACTATTTGCTAAACATGGTCATATGAAGGTAGAAGCATATACAAATGTTTGATTAGGTAGGTAATGTTGATGATATGATCATAGGAGGTCTGCATCAAGCTATTGTGCAATGGTAGCTGGGAATATTGTTTCCTGGAGGAATAAAAAGCAGACAATGGTTGCTAGATCTTTAGCTGAAGTAGAGTAAAAGGCTATGGCCCATGGGGTTTCTGTGTTGTTATGGCTTAAATATCTCCTTGATGAGATGGGTCTCTCATGTTACAAGTCATTGATGTTATATTGTCATAATCAGGTTGCTATTAACAATGCCTACAACCTAGTTCAATATGATAGCACTAAGCAAATTGAGGTAGACAAACACTATATACGGGAGAGAGTGGCTTCAAGAGAGGTGTGCCTTCCTTTTATTGCATCAAAAGAGTAGCTAGCAGATTTTCTGACTAAGGGAGTTCTAAAAGCAAAGCTTTAACATTATGTAAGCAAACTGGGCATCATTGACATCTATGCACAACCACTGATTTGAAAGGTGCACCTAGGCGCATAGGAGAGGTGTATTTTAGGGTAGATGCCTCACCCAGGTCCTAGGCGCAATCCTTTCAAAAGGCGCATGCCTGGTGTGCCTAGGCATGCACTTGATGTCCTTTCAAAAGGCATACACCTGGTGGATGTGTTTCGACTTGTCTCGAGGGGTGTGACACATAGGTGGCTCATAGAATCAGGAATGTAATATGTTTTACATCACATTAGTTACTTGAAGTAATGCAATTGAGGAAAAAACCAGATTGTGGATTTGACATGCTTGAAAATTTTTTATATGTTTGCTTTTGATTTTAAATTCTCATTTGAATATGCTTTACATGTTATGTTTATGTATTTTAATTTTAGATAATAGGTTTTTTAAAACATTTATTTTAAAATTTAAATTTATATTTTTTATTAATATTGTGTTTAATATTTTTTTATATTTTTTGGCTTTTTTTATTTTCTAACATTTTTTTTTTATATTTTAGCATTTTTTTTTTAATTTTTGCGCCATGCTTCAAAAAGGTACGTGCCTCGCCTTGCACCTCGTGCACAAATTGACCCCTATGCCTTTTTTGCGCCTTGCCCTTTTAAAACATTGTGCTCAACTTAAGGGGGAGTATAGTGAGAATGGGCCTTAGTGTTTTTATTTCTTTTAAGTTTATGTTCTTTCAATTATGGGCCTCTTTTGTTTTGTTTTATTAACGCTTTAGTGTTGGACACCCTATTAAGGGCATCCGGGGAATTGTACTCAATTTAGAATTAAGAGAATAAAAGATATCTTAGGGAGGCTAAATGAGAAATGAGTTCTTAGAAAATGAGAAAAAGTGCAACTAAATGGCATAAGAGAAATAAAACTATCGTGAATAGTGAATAGTAAATAGTGAACAGTGCGGATGAAGGCTCTGTCATAACTGTTGGCCCAGTATTGGGGTTCCTCAAATAATAAGTCTACAGGGGTATGTATGCCTAGGGTAATAAGGCTTTTGTTTAGGTCGATGGTTTTGGTGAATCTTATTTAATTGGAGGGATTCTACATCTGTTTCTATAGAATCTTTATCTTGGTTGTCTTCACTTTCTTTATTTAGGAAGTTAATTGATTTTACTGAGTCAGTCTTCTCTTCTCTGGAATGACCTAGGGTAATAAGGCTTTTGTTTAGGTCGATGGTTTTGGTGAATCTTATTTAATTGGAGGGATTCTACACCTGTTTCTATAGAATCTTTATCTTGGTTGTCTTCACTTTCTTCATTTAGGAAGTTAATTGATTTTACTGAGCCGGTCTTCTCTTCTCTGGATGATTCTCCCTTTTCCCTTGGCCTTTCTTTTATATTTAAATCTGCTAGTCTGCAAGTAAGTTTGGTCCACAGATGTTTTATTTGAGAGTTCAAATGGCTTCTTTTGAAAATTTTACATCTGGGGGTATAGAATGTAGGACTATTTGAGGTTTCTCTTCTCGCTTCACTATTACAATTTCCCTTTTCCATTCCCTTTTATTATCAGTCTTTGGACTGGTAAGTAGGGCTTTTATTCTACTTGCTTACTTTCCAATGGTTTGAAGACAGACATTTGTATAATTATTTTGCTCAATCACTTGGGAAATGTGTTTTGTCTTTATTTTTTTGAAAAAAGTTAACTGATTTCATTAAAGGAAAGAGAGGTACACAAGAGGGTGTACAAATACAAAGCAGGGGCCAGACCCCTGAGAATTACACAGGAGGAAAAATATCACAGTACAAGGACTCCAGAATGACTCCTAATTTTGCTAGACCATCTGCAATGGCATTTAGCTCCCTTGGGATCCAGTATAGAGAAACATTCGTATGAGACAATAGGTCCCTTGCCTCTGTTAATAAGTGACTGAGTCTCATCTTATAGTATTGCTGAGTCACCTTCAATGGAGAAGTTCTGAATACCCAGTTTACTGACTAGGCGAATCCCTGTGAAAGCTGCTAACACTTCTGCCTTTGTGGAGTCAGCTATCCCAATCGGTCCACTGTATACCCAGCAAGAGAGTCCATTCTCATCTCTTAGGATTCCCCCTATACCGGAAGCTCCAGGGTTACTGTGGTGATTCGTGGGGATTGGGAGAGAGAGAGAGAGAGAGAGAGAGAGAGGAAGAGAGGTACGGTTGAGAGGAAAAAAGTAACTACTGGATGCCGCCATTTTTCTATTTATATTAACTTCATAAAAGAATCAGAAATTACAAGTATGCCCCTGGTGGCATATCCTAGACTCAGAATAATAGGAAAAAAGAAACAAGAAAAAAGAAACAAGTAACTGTAACTGTCCAACAGCCTACTAACAACAGCTATAAAGTAACAATTAAGTAAGCCTTACAACACTCCCCCTCAAGTTGGGCTGAAGATGTCTATCATGCCCAGCTTGTCACATAACTC
>NW_010729103.1:3281207-3313438 GCF_000365185.1 Nelumbo nucifera | reverse complement strand
CATCCAAACAGAACAATAAACCAGTCCGGTAATCGGTTCAGCACCACCAATACAGACATTACAATCAGTTTGACTGTAGTTCACACACTCTAACCATCCAACGTCCAAACAAATAACTATATAATCAAGGCATGAGCCCTACGCACCATCGCCAAAGAAGGCTGAGACAAACTGAAACAAAAAAACACACCTGTTCAACACTTGTACGAAGGTGCTAATCTGAACTTGACTTCACAGCATCGAACAGAGGAGTCTGCACCAGCATCACCCTTCTCCGACTAGGGTTTTCTTGCTATTACGGCCAAGAAAAAGAAATCACAAAAGCTACCACCAGAAACTGCTAGGGTTTCCAAAAAAAAACTGCCGCCAGAAACTGCTAGGGTTTCTGTAAAAACAACCACCAGAAACCTGTTAGGGTTTCTGCAGAAACAGCCACATCCAAACACTTTTTAAGAATAGGGCAGGAGGGATCGTAGGTCTTTTTCAACCTAGAAAACCTGCTCTGATACCATGTGGTGATTCGTGGGGATTGGGAGAGAGAGAGAGAGAGAGGTACGGTTGAGAGGAAAAAAGTAACTACTGGCTGCCGCCAGTTTTCTATATATATTAACTTCATAAAATAATCAGAAATTACAAGTATGCCCCTGGCGGCATATCCTAGAATCAGAAGAATAAGAAAAAAGAAACAAGTAACTGTAACTGTCCAACAGCCTACTAACAGCAGCTATAAAGTAACAATTAAGTAAGCCTTACAACAGTTACCAAAAGCACTTCCGTCAAAGCTAAGAGTCCAAGTTCCTTCCCTTCTTACTGAGGGAACTCTGGGGAGAGGTGGGATAGGAGGGGAGGAGACCAGGAAGTTAAACACATTTCTGTTAAGGTCATTAACACTGATTCCTGTGAACTCCTCTGAGCTGGAAGGCCACAAATTTCAGTAATGAGTGATGCGGTTGATCAGCTCACCCTTAGAAAGACTTGGACGAGAACTCACCTCCAGGGTGGGGTTTCCAGACTCAGGAATCTTGGGAGTTTGGGGAAATGTAGACTTCACTAACAGAGAGAAGGAGGTCAGTAAGCTCACTGTCTCCGGTTCCTTTAAGGGTCTTCTGAGGTTTGAGTTTATGTTGCTTTCATTGGGAGAATTGGGGAGGCACTGGGAGATGGTTGCACCTTTGTTTAGGGTAAGGTTGTAGAGCCTAGGATAAGATTCTGGTAATGTGGAGTTGCTCCACCACAGATCCATCCAGAACTTTTTCTTGTACCATTACCCACCCTATATCTAATGAAAGAAAGAAAGAGGTTGTGAATGGAAGAAATACCTTTCCAGGGATTTGAGGAAGCTGATCGGTTTGAGCGGGGATTTCAGTCCCAACCGTTTACATTTATTCCTTACTTGCTGGTGATGGTAGCTGCCCAAAGGGAGTTTCATTCAATGGGGAGTCTCCACAGCCATTTTCCAAGGAGGGCATTATTCTTCTCCTTTAGGTGCCCGATTCCCAGTCCTCCAGCCTCTTTTGGTTTACAGACTTGACTCCAATTTACTAGATGTCCTTTTCTAACACCTCCGCCTTCCCAAAGGAAATCTCTTTCAAGTTTTTTGATCTGTGATATGATTTTAGCAGGGATCTAAAACACTGAAAGGAAATAGACGGGCATGTTTGCAAGGGAAGCCTTAATGAGGGTAATTCTACCCCCTTTTGAGAGATAGCAGCTTTTCCAATAGCTAACTTCTTTTCACATTTTTCCATCACTGGCTCCCAAAAACTTGGATTTTTTGGATTCCCTCCTAGTGGCATACCCAAATAAGAAAGGGGGAGATTTTCCACTCGGCAGTTCAGAGTTTCGATTGAGTTGGGCCGATTTCTAGTTATTGGGCCCAGTTGTTTTGTTCTTATTTTAAGTTGTTAAGTTAGGAAGTTGTTGGGCTTTAGGCCCATTGGCTTATGTTTTTTAAGTTGTGACTATTCAGCTACTTTAGTAGCCGCCCTACTAAGGGCATTCTTGTAATCTTTCATTCTTTTAAGTTGAGTATAAAATATAATGAGGGGTTGGCGGCCAGAACTAATTCAATTCTGGTTAACATCCCACTCTTTCTTTCTTCTCTTTTCTTCTCTATTGCTGAAACTCTTCATCTTCTTCTTTCTCTTCACAAGGAATTCATCCTGATTTACAAACACTGATTTCTACTTGGTATCAGAGCAAGGCTAAAGGTTCCTTGAGCTGTTTTCTCATGCAGCCCTAGATTGGCCGACTGCATGGTGATTTAAGAGACTGATCAAAGATCTCAAGTAAGCCCAGTTTTTGGATTTTTTGGTGAATCTATTTTGCCCTGTAGCTGGTGTAGGGTTTCTCATCAAAATCAGGAAAAACCGGAGAAAGGGGAAGAGTCCTGTTTCTGTTGGACTCTTCAATTTTGACCTAGGAAGTGGCACCCTAATTTTTTAGGGTTCCTTGGAGTTTTCTGTAGGGGGCGGTTCAAGTCCTGCCTGATTTGGAGGTTTCTGTAGAGAGTAGCTGCCTCTTCTCTCTCTTCTCCCGTCCCACAGAAAAGGAATCTTTTGTGGGAGGACCATATAGGGCACCAGAAAGGTGTCATTGGTTCCAAAAGTGTTTCATTTGATCTTCTTGCATATTATAGTAATTTTCTTTGCATCTTTTGAGAAGTATGGATGGTCATAGAGTTGAAAACAAGCCCGGGAGTGAAATAGGTCCAGTGAGAGGAGGTGCAGGAGACCTTTTCGGGGTTGGGATCATTACTACAGTTAAGTTGGATGGTTCGAATTACTTAGAATGGTCACAATCTGCAAAGACGACCATTGGTGCTTGTGGGAAATTAGGGTATATCACTGGTGAAGAAGTGAAACCCGAAACTAACAGCTCCCGGTGGGTATAAGAGAACTATATGGTGATGACTTGGCTGTGTAATTCCATGCTGCCCCATATAAGTAAAAACTTTTTATGGGAAAATACAGCTAAGGAAATATGGGACGGGTTTGCAGAAACCTATTCACAGAGGGTTAATGTTGCTAGGACTTATCAATTGAGAAATCAGATTATTGCTACAAGGCAAGGAGATAGACCTATTGACAAAGCTCTATCAAAGCTACGACAAGAAGGCACGATACGGGTACACCAGGTTGCATTTGAGCGATTGACAATGAGAGTGTATGGCTGGCAGGAGAATGCGCTCGTAGGATGTTTCATTGGCGGTCTCCGAGACGAAATACGAGTAGAGGTGAAGGTCATGCAACCTACCACCATGTCCGCAGCTGTTGGACTGGCTAGACTCCACGAGGACAAGCTAAATAGCTTGAGGAAAATAAACCGAGGCGCAGGACCGATCTTGAAGACTCCACTCAATCCTCTTGAAGGTTCAACTGCCAAGGCAACGACAGTACCAATTCAAACAATTCATCTGAAGAAGCTCTCATGGTCAGAAATGCAGGCTCGTAGGGAACGAGGCCTCTGCTACAACTGTACGAGAAATTCTCCCCTAGAGATAAGTGTAAGCGACATCAGGGTGTAAGTTTTTTTTTTTTTTTATCAGCAATCAGGGTGTAAGAAAATAGAACCAATCTACCCTAATTGTGTAGGATTTGTACATAAGAGTTTACAGGGAATTCAACCAAATATTAGTATTACTCAGGTTCAAAAAGATGGACCAAACCCAATTGGTTGGTTGCCAATTGACACCTTAAAATAAAACAAGGTATAACAAATACCTCTTCTTGAAGCAACAAGGGAAGACTTTCAGTTGAAACAAGGCTAGAAATTTCTTGTTTTAACTTCTCTTCTTTGATACCAGACCATGTACGTGGAGGCAAGGCCAGTAACAGAACAGTTACAACATCATTGCTCACTGGATGCATCCCAAAATAGTTACTTGAACTTGAACCACAGCATGCCCTGCGCCTTGTTGGAGATGAAGGAACCAGCAATTCAACCCCTTGCTCACTGCAACCTGATAAAACTGTCCCTGAGACAACTGTAACAGGCATGTCACCATTAGCTTTCAGGCATTTCACACATGTTTCCTTACAGCAGAACTCATTAGAAGTGCTAGAATTTCCTGTCAAAAGTTCTGCTCCTTGGCAACAAACACTTGCCGCAATTTGAGACAAAGTGTCATCACCATCCAAAGAAGGGATATTTTGGCAACATGAATTTGCAGAAGAGAACCATTCTGTCACATGCTTATATAGTCCAGCTTCACGTACTTGTTTCAACACCTCTTCCTGAAACCAAAAGGATTGGTGTTTCAAGCTTGAATGTATTACAAATATGACAAACATATGATTCACCAAAAATAGATGAGGAAACTGAGAAGGGATTAAAAGTGAAACTAGACCTTGACTGCAAGTCTCTCTTTCTCCTCTGTACTTAAACTTGAATTCCCATCTTCTTGTCTCCTAACTTCTGCAACCCACTTGATGAACTCCCCAAAGTTGTTAGGAAGTGATGCAAATACAACAGAGAGAACCTGCTGAACATTTTTTACATCCTCTGATTCCAGGAGGAGGGGAACATCATCCATTAAGTACTTTGAAGTACTGACCCAACTCTCATGCTTACAGCTCTGGAAAAAAAAAACAACAAAAAAAGAGGTAAATATGTTGCTATTATCATTTACAACCACATTAGCAGTTTCAGATAACTACAAGTATCCAGCAATGCTCAACCAAACAAGGTTAAAGTAATGGCATAAACTGTATCTTGTACTTCACAATATGAAAACTGTGATGCAAGGCAAACAAAAGAAGGAATGGGTAGTTTCCACTTTTCTACCATAGTTGGGGCACCTTAATGTAGGTAACTAAGTATTCCACACATCTCTCGAACTTAAACCTAATCTGATCCCTATGGCCAGTGTCTTACCAAGTACCAACCAAGAGGAGTGAGGCAACAAAATCTCACCATTGTAGTGGAAGGGTTATACCTTTATAATACAATTATATCCTTTATTTTTGAAAAAGTAAGGTTTTGTATTGTATTAATATCAAAAAGGAAGTCCGTGTATATCCAGTGGTTAGCAAAGTTATACAATTTGTTAGCTAGACATTAACAAAGAAACAAAATGTCCTTGTCAAAAAATCTGTGATAGGCCAGCAGACAGAATTCCCTATGAGGTGACAACCATGAGCAAAGCATCCCTTTGATGTTGGACAGCAGGGTTTGATAACTTTGATCATCCGAACTCATATTCTTAAAGATCTGAGCATTCTTTTCCCTCCAAATATGCCAAAAAGCAGCCATTGGACTCAGAATCTATTAGATTTTACCTCCCACTCAAGCCTTTCAAAAACCAGCTTTCAAGGAAGGAGGATAGATGATGAAAAGCAGCCTGACCAATCAAAAGTCCCCAGAACTACACTCCACACCCTATATGCATGCTGACAATGAAGAAAGATGTGATTAGCTGCTTCTTAATCAGCAGAACAGAAAATACAGCCTGCCTGGTCCAGTGTCAGCCCCGTTCAGGAGCTTATCCCATGTTAAGCATTTTCGCAAAGCAGGAGCTTGTAGAAAGACTTCACGGAGAAGAAACCATTATCCTCACCCATCCATATTTTGGAATCTTGTGAGTCCAAATAGGGAGAGTGGTGTTGCAGCAGATGGAGCATTTCCATCAGTTGATCGACTCCCAATTATTCAAATTCCTTCTGAAAATTAGAAACCAGTTGACTACACCATTGGAGATAGAGTAGCAGTCCCTAACCAGAACCCCCTATCCTGAGCAGCCAAGAACAAAGCCAGAAAGACCTCCACAAAAAGTTGCTGTTCACACCATTATCCAACTGGAATTTGATTCACTCTAACCCCATGAGAAAAGGCTGTGTAGAGCTTTTCCATGCCTTTCCAAACTGAGGTACCATATATTCATTCTTATTGCAGTACATTTTATAAAACGATCTCTGATTTATTGATATAATAGTAATCTCAAACTACACATTACATTGAAAAATAAAAGGATTTTTTACTCTGACAACCCTTGAACTTTATAAAAAAGCCATTTTAGACCCTAAACATTGAAAATAGCCATTTTCACCCTCAATCTATGATGGAAAATCCATGTTAAGCCAAAAATGGACGACGTTAGAGACGTCGTTGACAGTTCCGTTAAACAATTTATAAAATAATAAAGCATTGAATCTCACACATGACCAAGAATAAAAACAAAAATTGTTTAATGTATAAATTAAACACCTGTTTGAATTCAGAGCTATCTAAATTCTAAACTACCTTTGCAGCTTAGCCTCCATTTTATTAAATACTTACACGGGTTCTCTATTATATTTACAATTGATTAAATTTTAAAGAATTTGTGTGAGACAACTGTCTTTTCCCACAAACAAACCAAAGCAGGACCTTTACACCACCCCAAGCTATTCAAGCTGGTTCACCTAGGGAGAAACTGGCACTGAAGGAGTTCTTTGATGGCAGCTCCATCTCAAGAACACCCAAGATATACGAGTACAGGGGTTTGATTCACATGGTGGTACACAAGTACTTGATCGGTAATGTATGTTTGATTCACATGGTGTTTTGGTTATTGGAAAAATGACGATTGATTAATTTTGGAGTTCCAATGGAGGATTTGTTTGGTCTGGTGATGAGAAGTTCAAGGGTAGAATGGAGGAAGGACACCCAATGGAATTCTAATGGTCTCTGTTCCCAATCCCAACAAAGAAGGTTGTGCTTCCAAACATTATATGTGTCTACTATTGGGAGATTTGTAATGTCTAAGATGCTTCAAAAATGAAAATTATGGGGAAAGAATGACAACAGATGATTCCTCCCTACCTTTTCAAGATTATCTGGCACCCATTAACAGTAAATTCCCTATGCAGCTGTAGGCTGTGTTTGGTCACCTATCCCTAAAGAAAGGTCTTGCTCCTTGCAGAACTTGGGTTATGGTCCGCATTGTAGTGGGGTTTACATGTTGACCAAACATGCCCTCTGCATATGTGGTGGATTATAGTATTAATTTTGTTCAATTAGATCTTATGCTCTTGTTTTTCTGTTGACTGTGGATCTACCAAAAAGATACATAGATCCAGATTTCAGGACCCACCAACCCCACCATTTTCTTTCTTCATTGTTTCAACACTATTGGTATGCCTTACAAACAAACATCTCTTGAATCCCTAGTTATATTCTTCCTCTGAGATGGGGAGGATCTCTGGCTCTTATCCTCCAAATCATTCTAGCAAAAACTGCTTTTACTATTGGTGGTGGTTTCAGAATTGCGGAGGTAGCGGTGGGGGTGGGGGTGGAACTGTTTGGATTGGTGGAGGAATCAACCCTCACACCCCATCTGGGTCTTCAAATTCAAGGCTAAGCAACACTTACAAAGCCCTTCAAGCCTGGAAATCTGCAATAACAGATGATCCACTTGGAATTCTACACGGTTGGGTAGGAAATAATGTCTGTTCTTATAAAGGGGTTTTTTATGTGGATCCTAAAGAAGAAATGTCCAGAGCACCAGGGCTTGTTGGTGCAGGAACAGATCTCAACCATGCCAACCTCCAAGGCACACTAGTCAAGGAATTCTCTCCTCTCAGATGTAAATCTCCTTCACCTTAATTTTTGTTTTACTCTTAGTCACGTGTGAGATTCAATGGTGGGAGTTTTAAGTGCGATCCACCTGTAATTTCTCAGATTTCTTGACTTGAGTAGTGCCAATATACATTTTTTTATCAGCAACAAAGATTGATTTATTAAGGAAAAACATATGGGATTAGTATAAAAAGATGATCAAACTGTCATCCCCAAGAAACAAACCCAGAACTACAAAGAGGCCCAATATAGATGCTGCCTTGCAGATCCTTGTTTGGCTAAAGTATCTGCTAGCCCATTCACACTCCTTCCAGATTTTAGCAGCAGGTATATCAGCTCAAGTTCCATCTGCTAGATTTCTGGCAAAAGAACTCACTGAAAAAAGCCCATCTGCACTCCAGTTCCAGGTCCATGTGTCTTCTTCCAACAGATTCATAGACTGATTGGACAGCAACTCAAACAGCTCAACCACTTGATCAATTTCCCAGTCTCGAAAGTGTCTTCTGAAAGAAGGGCTCCAGGAGATGCTATTGTCTCTTACTTCACAGCAATCAGCCACCATTGCTTCCTGATTCTCTGAAAGTTGGAATAACTGGGGGAACAACTCTGCTAATGGCCTACTATTACACCAATTATCCTTCCAGAAATTCAGTCTTTGTCCATTTCCCAACTTTGGAGATAAGCCTCTACTGAGAAGTGATTTTTCATAATTTTCTTCCATAGGGAGCACCCAAAAGAGGTGACATTAGTAGTTACCCAATCACCTCTGTCTGTATCATATTTGGCTGCTAATAATTTCCTCCAGCAGCTCTCCCTTTCTTTTCCAAATCTCCAGATCCACTTCCCCAAGAGGGCCTTGTTAAAAATTTTCAATTTCCTGACCCCCAATCTTCCTTTCTCTTTTGGAGCACAGACTTGATCCCAGCTGACCAAATGGATCTTCTTTTGCTCCTACCCATTCCATAAAACATCCCTCTATAACTTTTCCACTCTTTGAGCCACTTTTGTTAGAATTGGGAATAGAGAGAGATAGTAAGAGGGTAGGTTAGATAGGAACCTCTTAAGGAGAGTGATCCTACCACCCAAGGAAAGATATCTGGCTTTCCAAGAGGCCAGCTTCCTTTCCACAAGATCCCACACTAAAGAGGAAGTGCACTTAGCCCCCAGAGGAAGCCCTAGATATATAGTAGGCAGATTGCAGAAAGTCAATCTGACAAGCTAGCACCTCTGCTTGAGCTTCTAAATTCTATATCCTTCCTACTGGAATTAATCTACTTTTTGACCAGTTAACTCTCAAACCCGGCACTACTTCGAACCAACTCAGAACCCCTAAAATAACTCCCAACTGATCCACATCCACATTAATGAAGCAGAGAGTATCATTTTCAAATTGGAGCATTTGTACCTTCTCCCCCTGGACTGGACTCAAATCCTTTCCACAAACCCTCTTCCCCTACTCGGTTAACAAAGGCAGCTAGGATGGAGAGAATGACCAAGGATTGGATAACTTGAAAATGATGATTAAGCTTTTAGAAAGACTCAAATTTGAAGGTAAATTTGGAGAAAAGTGTGGTAGTGGGACAAAACGCAGAGAAGGAAGAAATAGACTTAATTGTTGAATCCATGGGGGGGGTTACAATATCACAGCCAATAAATTATTCATGTCTCCCTTTAGGTGCCAATCCTTGGTCTAATACGTTTTGGGGGCCATTGTTAAAAAGGATTGCTAAAAGGCTGGTAGTGTGGAGGAGAAATTATATCTCCTTGGATGAAAGGGTAACTCCTATAAAGGTGATGCTACCTAATCTTCCAATTTACTACATGTCGGGGTTTAGAATGCCTCAATTTATGGTGAAGAGAGTAGAAAAGGTAATGAGAGATTTCCTATGGGGCACGAGGGAGAGTAAAAGAAACCATCTAATAAAGTGGAAAAAGGTGTGCACTAGGAAGGAACTGGGTGGATTGGGGAATGGGAATGTAAATAACAAGAATGTGGCTTTACCAAGGAAATGGCCATGGAGACTGCCAATTGTGAAAGAAAAATTGTGGCACAAGGTGGTGGTAAGAATTTATGGGCTGAATAAAAATGGATGGGATGATGGACCCTCACTTAGAGCTACTCTTGCCACTCCTTCGAAATCTATTCATTGTATCCTTCCTATATTTTCTAATCTTGTAATATTGATGTTTGTTCTGGAGATAAATAAAATTTTGGGAGGATTTATGAGTAGGGGAGTAAACTCTGAAGGATCTTTTCTGCTCTACAAGAGACAGACAAGTTTGAGATCTGGTCATTCAGACATTCTGCCCATCCAATTATGTGGTCCTTTCTCACTTCTTTGTAACTAGGTGCTAGGTGCATGACCATGCCATCAAGAGAAATTTCAGTCAAAAGACCTATGCAATACATTAATCAATCATAAAAATTTTGCATAAACACATATTGTCTTGTAATCTTTTGGAGTTTTCCATGTGCTGTGTACATCTTCTCATGTACCTCCTTGTTATCTAATGGAAGTTTGTTACTCTTTCTCAAAAAAAAAAGGTATTAAGTTTGACTAATAGCATGGCTGATGCTTTAGCCAAACAAGGGGTGGGGCAATAGTTTTGGGCTCAACTGTAAAGGGATAATACGGGCTTGGGAGTGGTTATTTTTTACCCTCCTTAAAGATCTCTTGTAATCTATGGACGTTATGTTCATAATTAATACAAGTAGTTACTTATAAAAAAAAAACATATTGTCTTGTCCTGCATTTATGGGTGGCAATTTCTCACCGAACCCATTGAACCCACCCAACCCGCCCATTTACTTGAAGTTGGAAATGGGTTGATCACCCATTGGGTCAACATAAATGGGTTGGGCTGGGTCATGGATAACCATTGGGTTAACCACTAATGGTACAGGTGAGAATTCCTTAGCCATTTTCCTTTAATTTTCTTCATTTGAGTGAAATAATTTATAATTAATGCATTAATTTTCTATTAATTATTAACTAAAATTATTTTTTACTTGAATCAACATAGTTCACCCAAATTGACATAAATCCAAATCAACCCGACCGAATCCGGACTGGTCCACCTCAATTCAGCTTGGTTCGAATATGAACAGACCCGGTCACCTCGGTTTGATCCGTTTGGGTCGATCGGCCGAGTCCAAACCTAATCCAATCTAGGTCGGTCCAGTCCAAATACCCAACCCGAATCCGGGCTGCATGGGTTGATTACCTTGACCCGGTGCGGACCGACTGGTTCATACCCGAATCTTGCAAGACCCCATATAAACCGGTCTAACTCAACCCCGAATCCAAACCAACCTGGGCTAGTTACCTTGACTTGGTTCGGACTAGCCGACTCCATCCAGAACCCTGCGCAACCCAATATAGGTCGAACTAGTCTGGACTGCCCACCTTGACCCAGTTCGGATCGGCTAGCTCAGTTACAAACCTTTTGCACAACCCGATATGGACTGTTCGAGTCAACTCGTCATATAGTGAACCTGTCTGATTTGGTCTAACCGGACTGATCCGAATCCAAATGGTTCAACCACTCTTGATGTAATTAGCTCAAAGATAAATCCAGTTAGATAATTCAAGTTGGTCTGACCAATTTGAACCTAAGTGGTTCGGTCAAACCCGAAACCCGAACATAATCAAATGGCTTCAAGTGATTATTTTCTTTTTGTTCTCCTTGTAAAAAGGATATGCATATAATATGATTTGAACCTTCACCACTTGTGTAAACAATAGCTTCCATGACCACCAAGCTATGACCAACTTATTTGTGAAAAGGGAGTTAGCTTTTACTTTTAAGTACATAAATATAAGATTAATGGGTTTGGGTGGGTTGGATTGGGTCAAGGTGGGTTTGGGTTGAACCTAACCCATTTAATTTTATATAACTGGGTCATTAATGGGTTGCTGGGTTAGATGGGAGCCCAACCTGCCCAATTGCCACCACTACCTGCATTGTCCACACAAGGATAAGAGAAGGTGTCAGTATCAGTTTGGTAACCAGCATAACCTATTGTGGGAGTGGTTATTTTTTACCCTCCTTAAAGATCTCTTGTAATCTATGGGCGTTTATGTTCATAATTAATACAAGCTGTAGTTATAAAAAAACATATTGTCTTGTCCTACATTGCCCATATCCACACAAGGATAAGAGAAGGTGTCAGTATTAGTTTGGCAACCAGCATAAACCATTGTATACATGTTTAAGAGAGTTATTTCTCCTTTTTTTCTCTTTACTTTTTCTTGGTGGGGGTGACTAGAGAAAATTAGAACCATACCAGAGTATAAAGCAACGATGGTGCTCTGTGCAGCCTTGAAATGAGCATGAACCTGAGAAAAAATGAAAAATGTTAGGCATATAGGTAAGTGGAAGATCACTGGAAACATGAACAGTTGAGAATTATACCCATACTAAAATTAGAATTAACATATAATAAGTACAAAGCAGTGTCATAGCATAGCCAAACTTAAGTAGTGTTTAAGTTTATGTTTGTTAGTTACTAGCCTTAGTTATGGGCCCTTTTTGTTCTCTTTAATTATTTCTTTAGTGTTGGCCGCCTCATTAAGGGCATCCTAGTAATTGTACTTAGTTTTAGAATTAAGTTAATAAAAGGTGATCAAGAGGGCTAGAGAGGAGAGATCAAACTCTTCTTTTCTCTCTTCCCTTCTCTTCTTCTTCCACAACCTATTGCTGAAACCTCTTTCTTCTTCTTTCTCTTCCTCTCTTCCTTTTTCTTTCTTGCATTTTCTGAATTACTACAGGTGTATTTCTCAACTCGAACATTTACAAAACACAGGTTTTCTAGCAGTCATTTGGAGAAGAGTCTAAACAACCCATGGACTTTTTTTTATCAAAGGTAAAGTGTAGTTGATTTTTTTTTTTGACAAATGAGTGATATTTTATTCAAAGGAAAAAATATGATGTTACAATACAGACTGCCCGAGGAGAGGCACGAGCTGGTACCTCTCCTCAACAACAACAATGTACTACATCAGACTCGGAAATGAAAGTTTACAGAGCCGCCCAGAATAAATGTTCCCTTTTTGCTTAGCTAACCCATCCGCTATGGTATTAGCTGTTCTACCCACCCACTGAGAATTAACAGTCATGTTCCTTGAAAACCAATTAACTTTCCTCATAATGTCCCTGTAGTACCAAATAACTGAATCTGGATTTTTTAACCAACTCACAACTTTGGAGTCTCCTTCAATAAGCAAATTCTGAACTCCTAACTGATCTGCAATCTGAATACCTTGTACCGCCACTAGAAGCTCAGCTCTAATAGTCTCCTATACCCACGGAGCCTGAGAATAAAGCTAAGATATTGCTGTCTTTATCTCTCAGCACCCCTCCTATCCCTGAAGGACCTGGATTTCCTTGGCTGCTACCATCAAAATTCAGCTGTGTCCAGCCTTCAGAAGGAGGCACCCACACAGCTGGTACCCTGTTCTTCCTAGTACTGCTACTAGCCACAACTATCCAATTCCTCCAAATGTCATCAAAGGAGTATATTTTAAAGGAATCCAATGATCTCACTCAATGGGTTGCCCTAGTCAAAATACAATCCTTTACAGTCTGAATATTTCTCTCATTCTCTTGGAAAATCCTCACATTTCTTTCTTCCCAAATTGTCCACAGAGCAGAAGCTCTAATGCACCTCCACATTGTTTTACCATTTTTTGTGGGCCACACAAAGAAGGAAGGGTCAAAGAGCTGATCTACAGTTGTAGTCAAATTCCACCTACACCCAAACAAGGCAAAGATCCAACCCCAAATAGCATCAGAAAAAGAACAAGTTAAAAGTAAGTGACAGCAATCCTCACCATTAGCCCTGCAAATTACACACCAGTTAGGAGACAAACACATGGAAGGCCTTCTCTTCTGCAATAAGTCTGAAGTGTTGATTTACCTATAGAACACCTCCCAGCAGAAAATAATGATTTTAGGAGGTACAGGTCTAGACCAGATCTCCTTAGCTGGAAAACCCAATTGTCCCAAGGAAGAGGAAAGGGACACTTAAAGAAGGAGGCACACATGAAATAACCTTTTAGATTAGGGGACCAAAGTCTCACATCAATCTTAAAGGGTCCAGAAAAACACTTTCAAGTAGTGACAAAAGGTCTGAAACACAAGAGAGTTCATGATCCCTCAAGCCCCTACGAAACCCAAAGTCCCAACTCAGAGAGGAAGGAGAAAGAGATGTTGGAAGAAAGTGTGAGATTGCTTTATTCTTGTAGCAAGAAAGGGAATAAAGAGAAGGGAAACTATCCTTAAGGGCAGAATTGCCCACCCAGATGTCTTCCCAAAATAAAACAGAAGTACCAGAATTGACATCATACCTGATAAAGTTGAGGAAAAACGGGAGGATACTCTGAATTGCTTCCGAAGGAGTTGCCAACGTGGCTCGACGCGATACACCAGCATCCCATCCATTTCCCGAACTGCCATGTATACTATCTATAACCTCATGCCACAGCCTCTCCTGTTCTAAGGGCCACCTCCACAACCATTTACCTAAGAGAGATTTATTCTTCAAAACTAAGTTCCCTAGTCCCAGCCCACCCTCCTCTTTCCTTCTACACACTATTTCCCAGTTTATTAAATGATCCTTTTTTTCCTCCCCTGGCTCCCAAAGAAATTTTCTCATTAACCTCTCCAACTTCTTGGCCTCCCTAACAGGAAACTTGAACACAGAGAAGTAATATATCAGTAGATTTGCTAAGGAAGCTTTCAGTAAAGTTACTCTACCCCCTAAAGAAATATAGTTCCTTTTCCACGAAGCTAACCTTTTCTCAAACTTTTCCAAAACCGGGGCCCAAAAGGTGCTCTCCTTAGGGTTGGCTCCAAGAGTTAGACCTAAATATTGTAAGGGCCAAGAGGAAATGGGACAACCTAGACACTTAGCCACAGACTCAATAGCCCTCTCATCCAAATTCACACCCACCACGCAAATCTTATCCATGTTTATTTTCAGATTTGATACTCTCTCAAAGGGCTTTATCAGAGAATTAAGGTTCCTTACTATTCTCCTATCATCACCCCCTTCACAAAAGATTATTAGGTCATCAGCAAACTGTAAGTGGGTCACCTTGATTCCGTTCCTTCATATCTTCCAACCTCTCACTAGTCCTTCCATGTCTGCCTTAGAGATCAAACCGTTGAAAACATCTGCGACTAGGGTGAAAAGGAAAGGGGAAAGGGGGTCACCTTGCCTTAATCCACTAAAAGCTGGGAAAAAATTGTTGACTACCCCATTAACCAAGACCGGAAAATGGCAAGAACTTATGCAGCCCTTTATCCAATTACAACATCTAACTCCAAACCCACAACACCCTAGGACCTCTAATAAAAAACTCCAATTCACAAAATCATAGGCCTTTTCTAAATCCAGCTTACAAACAAAACCTTGATTTCCAGACTTTCTCATATCCTCCACACACTCATTAGCTATTAGGATCTGATTTGTTATTTGTCTCCCTTGCACAAATGCTCCTTGGGCTTGACTAATGATGGAGGGTAGCACTACTTTAATCCTCAAAGATAGCACTTTAGCCAGGATTTTGTAAGTGCTAGTCACCAAGCTGATTGGCCTAAAATCTTTAGGATTTTTTGTTTCTTTCTTCTTAGGGATTAAAGCTATGAAAGTAGCATTAACTCCAAGACTTACTTTGTTATTGTCCTCAAATTCCTTAAACACAGCACAAAGGTCTTCTCTTACCAAATTCCAACAGTCCTAATAAAAAGCCAGGTGAAGCCATCTGGCCCAGGAGCTTTGGATCTGTCCATTAAAAACACTGCTTGCCTAATTTCCTCTTCTTCAAAACTTCTCTCTAACCAGATTGCTTGCTCTTCAGACAACCTGGGCCAATCTAGACCTTCTAGCCTTAGTCTATTATTCAATGGCTTCCCTACAATTGATTTAAAGTGATCCACCAACACTTTGGCTATCTCATCTTGGTTTGTTACTTCCTCTCCATCCACTTCTAATTTGGCCACACAGTTTTTTCTTCTCCTCCCATTAGCCAACGCATGGAAAAATTCTGTATTGCCGTTCCCTTCTTTGATCCATTTATGTCTTGACTTTTGCCTCCAGGAAATCTCCTCTCTAAGAAGAACTTCTTCCAATTCCTTTTTTAAGCTTCTTCTCAAATTCCTTTCTTGCTCATTCATGATTCGTTGGGATTCTTTGGAATCTAGATCATCAATCCTGGACAACAAATTATTTTTTGATCCTCTATCCTTCCAAAATGCTCCCGATTCCACTCTTTTAAGCCTGGCTCTCAATCTCTTCAACTTTTTATGGAACCTTACACCTTTCCACTTTACCCCTTTCAAGTCTTCATTCCACCATTCACCCACCAATTGTTCAAAGTTTGAATGAGTCAGCCACATATTCTCAAATCTAAAGGGTTGTGGTCCAAAGCCTGAGTTTCTTGACCTAATAGGATAGGGCAGTGATCAGACGTAACTCTAGGAAGAGTTCTAGCCACCAAATTCCTCCAATGATCCTCCCACTCTACATTAAAAAGGAACCTATCAAGTTTGGAGCACAGGGGGTTTTCTTGGAAATTAGACCATGTAAAATTAGCTTGTAGAAGGGGTAATTCCTTTAGACCATAGGTGTTAATTAAGTAACTGAAATTTCTCATGCTTCTAGTAATCGTTCTTTGGGGATTATTTGATTCATTACAAAACCTGATTACATTGGAATCCCCCCAAGCACCACGGGCCATCCCACAAGCCTTGTATTCCATACAACTCCTCCCACATTTCCTTCCTTTCTCTATAACTATTTGGCCAGTAGACATTAGTTAACACCCAAGTGAATCTGTCTTCTACATTTCTGAATTTTAAAGACACAGAGAATCTCCCTATAAGTTCTTCCACTGATTCTACAACATCCACCCTTCACAAGGTAACTATCCCTCCTGAGGCTCCCCAAGAAGGAGCTAAAGTCCAGCAAACTCCTCTTGATTTCCACACACTTCGGACCCATCTTCTATCAAAATCAGCCAACTTGGTTTCCTGTAACATGACTATATCAGGTTTCTCTCTTCTCAGCAAGTCTTTAATTGCCCTTCTTTTTCTTGCACTCCCAAACCCTCTCACATTCCAACTAATGATTTTCGTTGTAAGACTCCTTCCTGACGCCCCTTACTAACCCGGTTCCATCTCACAAAGAACCCTTCCTTCTCTCTCCCCTTCCACTAAACTCAATATCACCCTCTATATCTGAGATTAGCCTCTCCACTTCTGATCTCTTTTTCTTTTTCCTTTGCACATCCCCCTGTCTTTTTAGCTGACCCACTGACTTCACCCACCTCCCCCCCAACCTAGAGCTTCTGTAACACTCCTTGTTTTGAGGATTTGCTTCATGTTCCCTGCCATCTAATCCCTCCTCCTTTGCCTTATATTCCTCCAATAATGCACAGATCTGCTCACATTCTTTCTAACTCTTCCTCCCCGCCTAATAATTCCTCTCGGGACGCTGGAGTATCTGTTTCAACCACAGGAAGAGCATCAGTAACTAAAACCGAATGAACAAAAGTACCTATGTTGTTGGGGACCAGGTGATCTTCTTCCAAGAGAGAGGGACCGGCATAGGGAAGCAAGTCTAATCCTGTTTCCTGTGGTCTGATCTGCATAGGAGGTTTTTCGTAGGAGATCAACACCTTGTCACCTTCCACTGCTGTCTGGCTTCAAGCGATACATTACAGACCATTCCGGTAGAGTCTCTCCTTTCCAAACCAAAAAACTGTTCTTCCTGGGATAAAGGGCTGATCTCCCTTGCAAGTATAGACAAAACCTGAGTCCCAGCCATAGTAGCCTTCTGTCGTTCCATCGTAAACTTCAGGTCTCCCTCAAAACTTTGAGAACCAGCTCCCTCCTCCTCCTGAAATAATACTTCCGTTCCGAAGTTGTCTTCCCCAGTGATGTCCTTCGATCTGCATAGGTCGATGCTACCCAGGCTGACAGAATTGTCCGATTCTGAATTGCTAAAGTCTTCATTCTCAGAGAAGTCCTTCCTTCTTTCCTCTAGATCACTTCGTCTAACACATCTTGGGTTACGCTTTTCTGGCGACGGTTCTTTTAATCTTGTCGTCGCAATCCACTTTTTTGAACCTCCAACATGTGTAGA
This sequence comes from Nelumbo nucifera, assembly GCF_000365185.1. The sequence goes on along the minus strand of NW_010729103.1, from coordinate 3,295,731 downwards.
GGTCAAACTTCCTACTATTCGGTCTGTTGAACTCAAAGAGGAAGAAGACAGATGGTAATAATCATCTATCGAAGGCACACCCTTAGTCACGTGCCTCTTTAAAAATCTCTTTTAGGTTGGGCCCCTGAAATGGGCTCCTTGTGTCCACCTGACCCACCTTATATGGGCGTAAAGTTTGCGGCCCATTGAAGACTTCCGCCCCTGATCTTTTATATGGGCCTCCTTTAGAAAGCCTAGTGCCCACCACCCCCGGTTTAGCCAGCCCAATTTTTAGACTTCTGGGGCCCCCCAAATCTAGAAGACCAGAAAGGGTTAGGAAAATATGTTGAAGCTTAGTTGATTTAATCACAAGGTCCTTTGTACAATGAGAAGCTTTGCAAAAAAAACTATCGAGAAGGACCTCAAAAAAGTACAATCAGATGTATCATCTTTAAAATCTGTATGAATAGACAACCAACTCCTAACAAACCCTATTGCCATATTGATGACGTTGGCTTCAGAGAAGGCTTTGTGATAAAAAAATCCTACTGTTCCTTTCTAGCCACACAGCCCAAAGAATTGCCAAATGAATGGAGGACTAGCAGACTCTTCCTTTCTTTTTCATCCGGGGTATGTGCCATGCCTCCAAGCAAGCTTTCATTAAGGCAAGCATGCACCAACTTAACTTCAAGGTCTTCAAAAAGTAGCCCCAAATTTCGGGGCCAAACCTGCAGTGTAAAAACAGATGATTAACTGATTCCATCTCAACACTTCAAAGGCTGCATCTCAGGTCATTACAGTTAAAGCCTCTTTTCAGCAACATATCTTTTGAAGGAATTTCTCTAAAGCTGCAACCCAGACAAAAAACTTGACTTTTGAGGGTGCCACTGTCCCCCAAATGGCCCAGCTAGGAAAAGGGGCTCCATTCTCTCCTAAAAAGCTGTAAAAGGATTTGACTGGGAATTCTACTGACTTGTTCCACTTCCACACTCTTGTATCCTGAGTTTGTAAATTTAAAACCTACTTTTGGAGGAGAGCTAAAAGATTTCCTACCTGATGAATCTCCCCAATCATTAGCATTCCTTCTAAAAGGAGTCCAGCAAATGCTATTATCCCTCCGCACAAAAGAGTCAGCTACCAGCACCTCTTTATCACTTGCCAATTTGAACAGAGCAGGGAACTACTCCTTGAGAGTGCTCTTCCCTGTCCAAGGATCTAACCAGAATCTGATCCTTCTGCTATATCCTATTTTAAATTTGATGCAACTTCTGAAAAGGGTGGAAGTCCTACAAATTCCTTTCCACAAGCTGCACCCATATGTTGAAGGGGGAGAAGAACCACTGTCCCAACCATTATTGTCTAGCCCATATTTCTCAGCTATTACCTTCCTTCATAGGTTAGCTGGCTCAGTAGCAAACCTCCAATACCAACTACCTAATAAGGCTAGGTTAAAGGACTTTAATTTCCTTATCCTTAGACCCCCTTGTGATTGGGGTTTGCAGATCTGCCCCCCAATTCACAAGGTGATACTTGTGAGAGTCTTTCCAACCCAGCCAAAGAAAATCTCTCATTTTTTCCAACTTTTCCACTACCTCCAAGGGTAAAGGAAAGAGAGCCATAAAATAAGTTGGCAGGCTTGCTAAAACACTTTTAATAAGAGTCACGTTCCCACCTTTTGAGAGATACCTTGCTTTCCAAGAGGCCAGTTTTTAATCCATCCTCTCTAAGATTGGATTCCAGATGGCTTTGGATGTACATTTGGCACCTAGTGGCAGCCCCAAGAACTTTTGATATTTTTAAGGGCCAAAAAGTGCCGTATTTGATTTCTTTCTCCATCTGTTATTCATGGGCAAACGTTTTAAGTTCAAAGAACCTACCAGGTTCCTAGAAAAGAAAGCTGTTATCGAACAACTTTTGGAACAAAAAACATGAACTTAGTCAATGAAAGCCCCAATGCATCTAGTGTGATGTTGACTGGAGAAGTAACACATGTTCCTCTATCTGATGGCCAATAAGGATTTGCCACATTGTCCCACAACATCACAGAAATATGGTATGTTTTGCAGAAAAGAAGTTTCATCAACCCTATTTGAATATATTCTTCCCATGTATTTACAATTTTTAACCTTGAAAGACGACAGAATAAGGGTAAAGTGCTAAACATGCCTACATAATTGAATGAAATGTCACTCTTCAAAAAAGAACTCAATGAAATATCAAGTCTTCCCTTAATGCAGAAGAGTCCCCAAATGGGTTACAAAAAGGATGGCAGGAAGCAAATGATAACCAAGACCACTTCCAATCAAATTTAAAGAAACACTTAGACTACTAGAGTGAAATGCTACAGACTTCTCAAGTGGATTGTCTAGAACGTAGCTTCCATTAGCCTCACAACCACTCCCAATCGTAGTGACACCTAGGCGACAAAATGAGCTTAGTGGGGATACCTAGCCTAAACATCATGACTTGGATCAAAATAGGCCCCATCTAAGTGACTAGGCAGATGCCCTGCTTCCCAGGTGATAAGGTGCTTTCCGGAGAACAAAACACACATACACACACATAAGGATACATGTTATTAATATGGTTGCATGTTATTAGTATGTTTGTTAATACATCCTATCATATAACACTCTCTTATATCCAGAGTTTGAAGCATCATTAACATCCTATTTTTTTCACCTTGAATAAGAGAATATGCCAGAGGTGGTGGTGGGCTGGCTAAAAGATCCAGATTCAGTGATGTGGTGCTATCAAGACGAAATTAAGAAATTCAGATGGTTAACACATCAGATGAGCTTGATTAAACAATGTGTGGGTGGGGAGGCTAATGCAATGGCTGATTCATTGTATAAACAAGGGGTAACTAGGGATCAATTGTAATTCTTGTGCTGTTTTTTCTTTATTAGTGATGCTGCATCTCGTGCCTCATCAGGGAAGCTTGTAATAGTTAAATATCTTTACTGATTTAATGAAATATTAGAATTTTTACTTATCAAAAAAAAAAAAAAGGAGAATGTCAGAGGAAGACTAGTAACCAAATGACTCAAATATGATGTCATGTAAAATTACACTCAAAATTTAGACCAGTAAGGTATCCAAACACCTGATTCTTCTCAGCTGGATTCTTATATTACTTGGGCATCATTAACGTCTTTCCACCCCATCACCTCATGGTGATCAATTTCCTCCCACAAAGCCTATGGAGAAAACAATAACAGGGATACGGACTCCACCTGCCATATATTACTAGCTTCCCTTCTTGACTGATAGACCCCTCACGATGTTTTGCACTTGGGAGTAGGCTTCAGCCATCCTATCCTAAACCTCCTTCATTATAGAGAAGAAATATATAACTCCTAGCAATTTATGGCTGCATAAAAACAAATTAACCATAATATCACCATTAAAGTTTCTTGTTCCCATTTAGAATGTAATTCTTCTAACTTAGGTCGGTTCTCCTTTCCAGTGAGGCAACCTAGCTTTTGATCTACCACCCACATAAAACCCAGTTGATTGAGACCATTACAAAAGAAATATTGTCATTAAGCTAAACTAAAATAATCTGGATATTAGGCCTGCTACTGTAGCCCATTGAAAGTTCCAGAGTCCAGACCTGCCCCGTACTCTATTCAGCAATAAACAAAAATCAGCAAGTATCCACCCACTGACAAAAGGCAACTTAACATCAGAATTCTCTCAAACTGTAGACTTATATAAAGTCTAGAGGAGGCAAACAATAGGTTGAACCCATATTAACAGATAAGCAACAAAATAGGACCAATGCAAACATCCAAAGAACATTATCTCAGGCCAACATAGAGACCATGGAATACCAGAACCTCAACTACCAGATCAGCACCATCAGAAATAAAACAAAAAAAGGATGACCTATAAGAAGTTGTTACTTGCCAAGCACTAAAAACAACTCCAAACTATATGAAACTTGCTCCTATGCTTGTATAAAAGGCAGAAAAACCAGATATTTCAAGCTCCAAGGACTCAAAGCTTACACAGATCAAGCACCAATCTGACTTATCAAAACCTCAAAACTGAACTTTTCCAAATATCAAATCAATTGAAATCTGCTACTCCTAAAATAACACACCAGGAGAATCTAGGGCTTTTCATCAAAACTAGCAACCTGACCACAAGACCATATGCCTGCTAATGCCTATGACCTGCTGATGTCAGTAGGTTCTTCCATTCACTCAATCAGCAACAGTAGAAGAATAATCCTCCTCTAATACCAAACTGTAGGATTGAGAAAGTGAGAAAGGAAGAGAAGGTAAGGAGGAAAGTTCAAAAAAGCATATGGCTCTCAGTCCATAGCTACTTTTTATAGAATCAATTGGACAAAAATACCCACCTATGGTACAACATACTAAACAAGAAAAGCAATGCTTGAAATTGTTGAGCAAAAAGGTGATGTTTATTCGCATGGTAGTGATCTAGTACTAAAAGCACTAGTTTTAATTGTCAACTGTCAAACCTCTATTTTTTTTTACTTTCTATGGTCGTATATGTGTGAAGATTAATGTTCATTACTTACAAAAAAAAGGCATCACTAGGTTGTCAATAGGAAATATAATATTGTCCGTGTTCAGTAGATAATTTCCGGTAAGCACAATAGTATATCTGATCTGATAAAATACTGAGATTCAGTTACAAGGAGAGCACCCTCTATAGTTTCCTGTTGTCTCATCAACAGTATTCATGGCTTCCCAAAGAAGCGGAAGTGGAACCCAATGTGGAGGATACTTAAAACGTGCAACATCTAGAATCAGAACCATATCCCTTCCAGCATGATAACCACCAATAGGCGAAAAGTGGCCACTCCCAGTCTGCACAAAAGAGTGAGACAGTTTGATCTACAAGAAATAATATGGCCACAAATGAAAGCCATTTAAAATTGCACAAGACAAAACAATGCATTGATGATAAAATAAAAAATCAGATATATGTACTGTAATCCATAATTAGTTATAACAGATGTTTCTGATAATATTCCATTTATAAACTTAACATCTAGGCACAACCGCACAACTTCCAGTATCCCACAAAAAGGCCTGACAGTAATAAATAGTCCAACCATCAAATGCCAAAGTGGTGATCAAACTATTAGTTGACTGAAAGATCCAAATAAAAATGCCAACATGCTGAAAAAGAATTTCAACATAAACCTAGATACAAGATTAATAGAAAAGGAGGGAAAAGTCTAATGGCACATATCACAAAGATGATTTCAGTTATCTGTATTGGTAGCAGCAGCTAGTCAACTTCCAAACATATCCACAACTCAGCCAACCAGCTTGACCCCTACAATACCCAGATCTAAACATATTGGTTCTTTTTATTCTTCATGAGTAATGAATTCCATCAATGAACTCATTTTCTTTTATCAGTAGCAATCAAAAATTTTATTAAAGATATAAAACCATGGTTTCAAATGTCGCTAATGTCGCCCGACATATGTCGATGTCAAGGCTCATCGACATGAAAATGGATGGTAATATAAAAGTTACATTATTTTGGTCGACATTTCCGAAATATAGGAAATGTCGACCAAACCGGTCCAAATAACCAAAAAAAAAGACAGTTTTTCCTATTATGTCAACAGGATGTCGACTAATATACATTAATAATATAATATATTAGTATATTATGTTAATATAAATTATTCCATTAATAATTTCTATTTAATATTTCAAATAAAATATTTATAAAAAAGAATTAACAAAATATAAAAACAAAAGAATAAATTAATTACTTTATAATATAAAACATAAAATATTTTTCAACTAATAAAATATTAACTAGTTAGTATTTTTTTAAAATATTTATTAAAATCCGAAAATGTTTATTAAATTTTATAACAAATCATATTCTACATTTAATATAAAAAATCAGAATAAATTTATTAAATTTTATACTAAACCATAATTTATTATAAACTTCGTATTAAAAATCATAATAAATTCACTAAGTTTTATAAGAAATCAGAATTTAYCATAATCTTAATACTACAAAAAGGAGAATCAGTTTATTAAATTTATAATAAAACATAATGTATTATAACTTTAATATTTAAAAAATCAGAATAAATGTATTTCTACTTACTAGTGTGAAATAAATATATTAGAATTTATAATAAATCAGAATAAAAAATAAGAAAAGAAAATATCAGATAACCTTGTAAAAACATCAAAATGCAATAAACCAGTAAATCATCATTTACTAATTTGTTATTGAGCTTAGTTTCTTAGCTTTATATAATGGTTGGGAATAAGATAATAGTCTAGAAATATGTATTAATGCTTCTTTTATCATTTTACAAAATATCATTGCATATTTCCACATATTTCATAATATTTCCACAATGTCTCTAATTTTTACAATATTTCCCCTCGGCATTTCCAACATATGTCCTATATTTTGGTAAGTGACATTTCCATCGACATTGACATTTTAAACCTTGTATAAAACAGAATATACAAATGTACAAGAGAAGGTAGACTAGCATGTGTTATCTACTCTATTATCTCTTACATTAGGTTCACCTCGGCACCCACTTCTATCAATGAAGACTTAGGACACACTAAGGGGCCATTTGATAATAGTTGAAAACGCAGAATATGTAATAGTGTTCATCATCGTACAAAACCACTCTACAGATAACCTTGCTAAGTTCACCCAAAATAAAATGTGTAAGAAAAAGAATTGAAGTCTTTATTCCGTGCAGATATTTATTCATGTGGGGTGGAATTGGGGAAGGAAGAAATATCATTTAGTGAAGTGGAATTGGATTTGTACTTCGTAGACAAGATTTAAGAATAATTAGAATTATAAACAAGCACTTTCCAGAAAATAGCTTTGGAGGTTTAGTTTGGAAAGAGAGGCATTATGGAAAATAGTGGTAGCATGTAACTTGAAGTGGTCAGTTACTCAGATTTGAGTGGGGTCCTAGAGAAGTGTACTTCATTGAAGATGTATGTATGGATGGAGATTGTGCATTTAAAACTTTTTTTTTGTGGGATTTACAAAATTCAAGGTGGGCAAGGGGTCCAGGGTGAGATTTTGGGAGGACGACTGATGTGAGATTGGCAAGCTGTGTGAGTTATGTCTAAGATCACACAGCAGAATGGAATGCTATGGACCTATGGTATTTGGAACACAAAAAGCTTTTGAAATAGGAGTCAATAAACTGATAGTTGAAGGATATTCAAAAGTAGTCATCAGTTGGCGGAAACAGTCTGCAAAAGCCCCATGGTACTTTCAATATGAGATCAAAAAGGTCAGAAGACTGTCAAGAAACATGCAGGTGGATTTCCATTGGGTACCAAGGTCAGCTAATAGTCTTGCAGATCAACTAGCAAAGTAAGGGGTTAACAGGGACAGTGTTTTTGGGCTCCATTGTAATGATTAAGATCATACTTATTGGTTTGCCTTTCTTGTAATGCCTATCTCGTAATGGGGTAGCCAAGGCTACCCAAATTTGTATCTTTTCCTCCCATTAATTAAATCTTTGCTTGGTACTGATCAGAAAAAAAAAAGAAAAGAAAAGAAAAGATTATACAGATTGTGCTCTAAAGACCTTTGAAGTAAGAGGCGATAAGGTGATTTCACGTCCCAAGTTTAGAAGACCTTTGTTGGACAGGGAATATGAAGAATATATCTTTTTTCTAAGGTTAAAGCACAACAAGCTGCACCTTCAGAACTCGATTCTAGATGGTGGAAGGAATGTAGTAAGGGATGTTTTATTGTTAGATCCTACTACAATGCAATTGTTCAGAAGTGCAGAGTCTGGATATTAGAGGGATTTGGGGATATCCTATTCCTCCAAGGATGGAAGCATTTGCATGGTTGGTTGCTCTGGATAATATTCTTACAATAGATCATTTGAAAAGAGAGGCTTCAAATGGGCTAGTCTAAGTTACATGTGCAGTGACAGTGAGAATGAAGAGGTTATCAGGCATCTGGCTATCCATTGTGGAATGACAGCTTTTATTTGTGGTTTCTTCTTTTCATTGTTCAAGGTTCAACTAAACAATCCTTGGGAATTCTTTTGATTGGCCAGATCTAAAAGGAAGCAAAAAGGCAACTCTTTCCCTGGATGTTCCTTCTTCCATTTGTTGGAGAATTTCGAAAGAAAGAAATAGAAAACTGCTTGATGGAAAGGAGAGATGCTGAAAAAATATATGCTGATATTGGCAACATGATTGTGGACTGGATTTTGGCTTTTACCAGAATTTGTAGTGGCTTCTAAAGACTCTTTTGTCCTACACTTCTGGTCTACCCTTGAATTGGATTAGTTTGTACTCGGATATTTAGTAATGTCTGCAGTTGATGTCTGCTCCTTTTTCCTTGATATTCTGGTTGTAATTTTGTTCTGTTTCTTTGTGGTTCTCATTGTACTTTTTGTTTGTGGTGTTATCTCATCACCCTATCACCTGTTCTACACTTTTTTTTTTAATTTCAATAAAATCCTCTTTTGAATTACTACCATTAAAAGAAACTTGTTATTCAAGAGTAAATGCAATGTAACATTGCAAGCATAGCAATTTAACCATTTGCATTGTGAATACAGATTATGACAGGGTAATTATTTGGAGTTCTGCATGGGTAGAGACTGTTGCTGAGATTCCCACTAAAGAAATCATAAATTCATCAAGGCTACAATTGTTTCCAAGTCATGTATATATGCTATAAATAGCCAATACATTTCTAGGCAAGGAAGACAAGATTCCCTTCTGCACACAACAATATTATTTTGATTTTGCAAAGCATAACAGAGTCAAAATGTTTTTATTAACATTTAGACAGCTAAAAAGGCATCTGGATCATAAAGAACAACTCTGAGAAATAACAGAGGCAGCTAAATTATCCTTTGTAAGGCTAATGGTGAGAGCTGCTATTACTTATTAATCTCCTGCCCATTTGTTTTTTTTTTTTTTTTTGGTATTCGCCCTTTTGTTTTAGTTATTTGAAATTGGTTTCTCTCTTTGTTTGGTTGCAGAAGGATACCCCCACCAAGTGTACAAGGTCTGTTTGCTTCTTCCTTTCTTAGGTGGCCAAAGGAAAGGGGCAGAATAATGTCGAGGTGTGTTAGAGCTGTCATCTGCCAGACAATTTAGGAAGAAAGGAACTCACACATATTTTCTGAAAAGAAGAGGAGTAAAGAGGACATCATTGAAACAGTCAGTATTTGGGTTGCACATTGGCTAAAGTCTTTGGAGGTATTTGAAGGGGTAACTACAGATATGTTGTCAAGGAGCTGGAAGGAAATGGCTAATTCAGCCCCATTTCAAATGAAGATTACTCCCTTATAGTCTCCGCCAGCATCTAGTTCTTTGATGGAAGTAGTAAGGGCAATCTGGGACCCTCAGGCATTGGAGGAACATTCAAAGATGAGGAAGGGAAAGTTATTGCTATGTTTTCAGGCCCAATCGGTGTAGGGGATTCACTTAGAGCTGAGGCTATGGCAGTAATGGAAGGGTTAAAGAAGGCTAAAGAATTAAATATCAGAAAGTTAATTGTAGAAGGAGATTCAAAATTGGTTATAGGCTGGTTGAACAAGGAGGAAAAATAATTATGAAAGTTCGCAAACAAAAAAAAGAAAGTTCAATTCACTAACTCAGAATGTAGAGATTCAGCTACAATGGATTAAGAGAAATGCTAACTCTTCTGTGGATGCTCTTGCTAAACAAGGGGTGGGAAGGGATCAAATGTTCTGGGCTGTATTGTAATTCTGTTTTCTGTATTTCTCAGGGAGGGTTAAGAGATTTTATCTCTCTCCTTCCTTCTTCTGTATCTTTCTATTAATTCTTTAATACAAGTTTCTGTTATTGATCAAAAAAAAAAAAACAGAGGCTGATAAATTGGAGAATTTGCCAACTAAAAGTAGAGCAGATCATCAAGAAAGTATAGAAGAACAAATAACAAAGAAAGAGGTCCCAAATTCACAGAAGATAACCAAAAAATAAGTGGCTTAACTACTAAACACAACATCAAACATGTTCAGTATCATCTGAGGTTTTTTCTTTTTATTTATTTTTTTGTTGAAGTATCATCCAAGGTTAGTTCCTCTTAGTCATACAAATATCAACTAGAGAAAGTTAATTGTATTGAACCACTAACTGACCTCATAATTGCTTAAAAGAATCAAATTTGCAACACATTCTAACTAAAAAATAAATCAATGACAAATTAGAGGAATTGAGACTAAAGCACCTTCAGGGATTGAAATATAATCTCAGGTTAAGTTATCCCTGTATTGTAAATTCAAGCAAAAAAAAAAAACTAAAAATTGGAAATAGATTTGCTAGTAATGCATCTCATTAAATTAAGACTCTAACTCCGTCAATATGGATGCAGAACACCATTGATTATGCCAATCAAAACAAAATTTGCTAAAGGTTTATCCCATTAACAAAATTAGAGACTCGAGAAACTGGTAGAAAGGATCATAGACTTCTGCATGATCCTCCACCTCAATGTATCAAGAAGTTAAAGCATCACCAGTAAGTATGCCTAAAAATTTAAAAAAAAAAAAAATTGAAAAACATAAGAGAAGAGAACAACTAAATGTTAAACCGAAGAAGAAGATATAAATTATCTAAAGCCAAAATTAATTGAGATAAGTAAAAACCTGCTTAAAAGATGCTCTGTGGTAGGACGTGATTACGTGATTATCTTCAGAAGAAGTACACGTTATGACATGTTGACGGAAATCATTTAAAGTGCTCTGGTTTGTGCGAAAAGCTTCAACTTTAGCACCAGCACAGTGAGCCAGACATACAACCTTTCCAAATGCGATGCCTTTAGCTTTAATCTTTTCCAAAGGTTCACAGCAATCCAACATAGATTCATCAAACCATCTCCAAGGACCTAGAGAGAAATCTCATTGATTATGGGGCTATGAAAGTGGCATCCCAAAATAAAATTCACTGTGTGGGAGTTTGATATAGCATTTAGAAATGGGGATTCATGGATGATTGAAATAGGCCTTTCATGGAACTTTTTGCATTTTCTAACATTATATATAGCTATTGGTACTTTAGCCATAGAAGTTCATACATGTGCAGTATTATGATTTGCAGATATTCTTGAATGTCCTAGATTCTCCTACAGAAGCATCATTAAATTAAGCATTCAGCTTTTGTATGATCTTCAATATAATTAGAAGACATAGGGTCACTTCACCATTACAATGTCTTTAGGTCTTTCAGAATGCCATTTACAGAAGATGGGTCATTTCTGAATTTAGAATTATCTTTACTGGATTAAGTTCAAGAGATCACATCACCATTCTCTGAAGATGGCTCAACAAAATTTTACTAACTGATGTATTTCAGCTTTCTAAACCAATAAAAGATGCAACAAATCAATTTCTAAATAGATTTGACCATCCCAAAGTTACAAAAACATAGTTTCTACTTTAAAAAAACAAAAAAAATAGCTGTTATTTTCTTTAGGGAGTTCCTGTTTTTTGTTAGAAGGTATACAATTAGTTGTTTCCTATTTTGTCTAGTAAACTATTAATTTAAATCAACTCTATTTTGCTGAGTTTCTAATTTTAGGAGTTTCTAGGACTAGCTGCACTTTTGGTAATAGCCAAATTTCTATTTCAGTCAATGCTTTGAGGAGTTCTATTTATAATGTATATCTGTCCAGGACAACAGAAGTTGATTTCTTCTTTTTTCTGTTTTATCTTTTAGTAGTTCTGTGCTACTAGTCTAGAAGAACGCCAGCAACCATTATCTAGATTTCCCCCAGATTTAGAGCATACTTTGCTAGATTTTGAAGCAAGGCTTCCCATCAACCTTACTTTCTATTTACCAGACCCTACATTATTAACGAACAAAAGGGAAGAGGGAAGAACAAAAGAAAAGCAAATCCCAGTCAACAAACCAACAAAAGCTGGGATAAGAAAGCAACAGTTAAAAACTTTATAAGCAAGCCTGCAATATAGAACTCCCAAGAAAAAAAAAAATTACTACTTCCAACTTCACCCCCAATGAAGTGGTGATAAGTAAGTTAACTAACCTAGTAAAGTAGGAACAAGTCAGCAAAACAAAGGAAAAGGGAGGTCTAGGATTGGGGAACTTAGTTCACAGAAATGCTTCTCTGTTAAGAAAGTAGCTTGGAGGTTTCCATTGCAAAGAAACAGGTTGTGGCACTGGCACAAGGTTATAGAAAGCATTCACGGGCTGATGAACAATGGTTGGGATGCAAGGGTAACCCCCACATCATCCTCGAGCTCTCCGTGGAAAGCAATACAAGACGTATATCCAATCTTTATTAATCTCATTAGATTTGATGCGGATTGTAGTTCTAGGGTCTTTTTTGGGAAGACCTTTGGTTGGATGATACTCTTTTTTGTGCTCTTTTCTCTGAACTTTATTCAGTTTCTGACTACAAGTTACAACCTATATCAAACTCACTTTTTCTCACTTTGGACCGAGTTGGGATTTTGCTTTCAAAAGGGGTTTGAGAGATAATGAGTGTGAGTCCCTTATTTGTTTGCTTGACAAGTGTTAACAGATGTTATTTTATATATGTATGGTACCGCAGGGGTACTTTTGTAATTTCTTCTTACTTTTAAGTTGTACGGTCGCCCTAGTATAAATAATAACATACTGCACGCCTGCAGTATTCTTTTGGGCTCTCAGTCCTCTCGTCTCTCCTCTTCTCTCTCCCTTTTCTCTTGTACAACATGGTATCAGAGCAGGTCGTCCAGGCTTGAAAGGTGAAGTCGAGCAGTCTGTCCCTTCATCTTCCAGTTGTGTCCATCTGCTGTTCAGCTTCCAGCATGTAAAAGTCTGTCTGTTTTTTTTATCTTCATCTGCTGTTCGGCTTCCAGCATGTAGAAGGTTTTGTTTCGAGGGTGACAAGTTCTCAGAAATTATCATCTGCTGTCCATCTGCTGTTTGGCTTCCCTGATGTTCGACTGAAACTTTCAGAAGTTATCATCTGATGTTCATCTGCTGTTCGGCTGCCCTGGTGTTCGACTGAAGTAACCTCCTTTTTTTTTACTTTGTTCTCATTGACTGTTCGGCTGCCCTGATGTTTGACTGAAGTAACCCTTTTTTTTTACTTTGTTCTCATTGACTGTTCGNCCTTTTTTTTTACTTTGTTCTCATTGACTGTTCGGCTGCCCTGATGTTTGACTGAAGTAACCCTTTTTTTTTACTTTGTTCTCATTGACTGTTCGGCTGCCCTGATGTTGGACCTGTTCCAGGTCTACTGATTAGATGTGTGGTGAGCTTCACCTCTTCCTTTCCTTTCTGTTGTGGGGTTGTTTGATCCCTGTGCAACCGTAGGTCATAAGGACCTGTTTATGTGCTGCAACAGCAGTTTTGTTTTTGGAAACCTGTGAAACCGTAGGTCATAAGGACCTTGTTTGTGTGCTGCAACAGCAGCTTTTTTTGGTGAACTGAAGGTCTGGAAGTGGCTGGTACCTTCTGTAATAACTCTTTGAGGCTGTGTTCCTTTTTTTGGGTGTTGTTTTTAAATCTGAAATCATGAGTGGTGAAGATTCTGCTACATCTGGAGTTTCCTCAATGCTGAATGGAATGAGTGGGGGTGTAGACCTATCCTTTCCCATGGCTGTTGTCCCTCTTGATGGTTTAAATTACTTAGAGTGGTCAAGAGGGATCAAGCTGTACATCACTGCAAGGGGGAAGACAGGTTATATTAATGGGAGAATTAAAGAACCACACTCTGGGAGTGCTGAATATGATAGATGGAATCAGGAAAACAACATGGTTATGTCTTGGCTCTTAGTCTCTATGCAACCTCAAATAATGAAGAATTTCATGTGGGCTGAAACGGCAAATGAGATCTGGGAACAAGCAAAATCTACATACTCAGAACTGCGACACTATGCAAAGATCTATCAACTACAGGCAGAGTCGTCTACTTGTAAAAAGGAGGAGAGGTGTCTATCGGTATATTACTCTGACTTGACTTCTGTCTAGAAGGAGTTGGACCATTATCAAAGTGTGGACTGGAAATGTGACGAGAATGCAAAACTGTACAAGAAACTTGTCTCCCAGCAGAGAGTATTTGCCTTCTTACATGGTTTGAACCCTATGTATGAATCTATCAGAGTCAAGATTCTCAGTTCTAAGGATCTTCCATCAGTTCAGGAAGTTTATGCTCTTGTACAATCAGAAGAGAGCAGAAGGAATTTGATGAATAGCCCTGGTGGAGATGCAGTTGTGTTGGCAGCAAAAGGGGGTGTCTCTACCAGTGTGGGAAATTCTTCCAGGAAAGGAGATCTCCAGAAAAAAAACGGAAGATAAAGAAAAATTGTGGTGTACTCGTTGCCAGAAACCCCGACACACCAGAGATACATGTTGGGATCTTCATGGGAAACCGAAATGGGCTCAAGATCTGAATAAGAAGCAAAGTTCAGATGTGAATAAAAGGTCAGGACAGCAAGGTACAAAGAAACACACTATGGCCAACATGGCTACTCGAGAGAATCAGCCCCCCATCCATACAGTGACTCAGACACATTCCTCTGGATCTGACCCAAGGG
>NW_010729103.1:3220989-3278988 GCF_000365185.1 Nelumbo nucifera | reverse complement strand
TTAGTGGCAAAGGGGTTTACACGTGTACGGAGTTGATTATGCAGAAACTTTTGCTCCTGTTGCCAAGATGAACTCCATTAGAGTTCTATTCTCTCTTGCTGCTAACCTGGATTGGGATCTACATCAGCTTGATATCAAGAATGCATTCTTGAATGGTGATCTTGAAGAGGAARTTTACATGATACAACCCCCTGGTTTCCAAGCTCAAGGCAATGAACAGGAGGTGTGCAAATTGAAGAAGTCTTCATACGGACTAAAACAATCACCAAGAGCTTGGTTCAACAGATTCCATGTTGCAGTTCAGCAGAAAGGATACAAGCAATGTCAATCAGATCACACACTATTTGTGAAAAGAGGAGAAGGTAAAATTGTTGCTTTAATAGTATATGTTGATGATATAATTGTTACTGGTGACTGGAAGGATGAAATCCAGAGGTTGAAGTTGAAATAAAGGATCTAGGGCCTCCCAGATACTTCCTTGGAATTGAAGTTGCCCGCTCAAAAAGGGGTATCTTCATTTCCCAAAGGAAATATGTCATAGATTTACTTCAGGACACTGGAAGGATGGGAGTGAAGCCAGTTGACTCTCCCATTGATCCCAACCATAAATTAGGTGACAGTCAAGGCGAACCTATCAAGGATGTGAAACAGTTTCAGAGACTTGTAGGGAGATTGTTATATCTCTCTATGACCTGCCCAGACATTGTGTATGTTGTTGGTGTCCTTAGCCAGTTCATGCATGCACCTAGGTCCACTCATCTTGAAGCAGCAGAGAGAATCCTCCAATATCTTAAAAGGTTTCTTGGTGCTGGCTTGTTATTTCAAAGACACGGGCATTTGAAAGTTGAAGTGTATACTGATGCAGATTGGGCTGGATCTCAAAATGACAGAAAGTCTACTAGTGGCTACTGCACCTTTATCGGAGGAAACCTTGTTACCTGGAGAAGTAAAAAGCAAAGTGTGGTGGCTAGATCCAGTGCTGAAGCTGAATATCGTGCAATGGCTCACAGAGTGGCTGAAAGTATGTGGATAAAGAATCTGTTGGGTGAGTTGGGTTTCCTAGTGGACAAGCCTATGACGCTATTCTATGATAACAAAGCAGCCATAAACATTGCTGCTAACCAGTGCTACATGATAGAACAAAACACATCAAAGTTGACAAGCATTTTATCAGAGAGAAAGTCATCACAGGCGAAGTGTGTACTCCCTATGTCAGCTCTGAGAACCAACTTGCAGACATTTTTAAAAAAGGACTACACCACTGAAGACATCATGATCTTTGTGACAAGTTGGGCATGATTGATATCTATGCTCCAACTTGAGGGGGAGTGTTAACAGATATTTTATATATGTATGGTACCGCAGGGGTACTTTTGTAATTTCTTTCTTATTTTTAAGTTGTACGGTTGCCCTAGTATAAATAATAACATACTGCACGCCTGCAGTATTCTTTTGGGCTCTCAGTCCTCTTGTCTCTCCTCTTCTCTCTCCCTTTTCTCTTGTACAACAACAAGCTTAAGTCGGCCTTTTTGGTTCAATATTTGGAGGACACTAGAGTTTGGTCTACTTCATTTGATGGCACCTTTACATGTGCTTCCTTTTTTAATACTCTTGTACAAACTCCAGATGGGGGAGAGAATTTCCTAGTGAAAGAGATTTGGAGCAATCCCATTCTACCAAAAATCCAAGCTCTGTGATGGGAGGTTTTTCTTGGGAAGGTGAACACCTATGGCATGCTTCAAAAAAGGAGTCCAAACAAATGCCTCTCCCCTCATATGTGCATTCTTTGCTCTACAGATGGTAAATCCCTACCCCATTTACTGATCCATTGCCCTTTTGTGCTCTTTGTTTGGGAGTCTTTTGTTCTCTATTTGGTTGCAAGTGGAGTACTCCCCATGATGTAGTAAGCCTCTTCAACCCAAACTTTTTAAGGCAGCCAACAAAAAGAGGAAGAGTTATGTAGAAATCAGTTAGGGCAGTGGTGGTGTGGACTGTATGGGAGGAAAGGAATGCAAGAATTTTCAACAAGTACAGGTCAAGTGAAGATCTAGTGGAGGCCATTAAGATAAATGTTGCACACTATGTGATAACACTTGAGCTCTTTCAAAGCTTCTCGATTATTGATATAGTAAGAGCATGGAAAGAAGTGGCACACTCTTCTGAGAAGAAAGAAAGAAAGAAAGGTGGTGTGGAATCCATCAGGTCTCAACAAATTCAAGCTGAATTTTGATGGGAGCTCTAAAGCAAACCTGGGATTGGAAGGCACTGGTGGTGTGATTAGAGATTCCTCAAGCAAAGTTTTGGCTATGTATTTAGGACCTTTAGGGAAAGATGATTCTTTAAAGGCTGAACTGTTAGCTCTGCTATAGGGGTTAAAACTGGCCAAGCAAGCAGATCTTAAGAATTTGGAGGTAGAAGGGGACTAAAAAATAGTGATATCTTGGACTAATTCAAGGATAATGCTCCTTGGATTTATAGACATCTCCTCCTAAGGGAGATTGAAAGTCCAGCAAGGGAACTCACGCCTTGTTCAGATGGATCAGGAGAACTGCAAATGGGATGCCTGATTCATTAGCCAAGCAGGGAGTCCATAGGCAGCAGCTTTTCTAGGCTTTATTGGAACACTTGTTGGTGCAATGTCTGCTTTCTATTTGCAGTAATGTCTGCTTTCTACTTGCAGTAATGTTTGCTTTCTATTTGCTGTAATCTTGTAACTGTTTCTTTTATTTGAATAAAAGTCTTCTTTGCTGATCAAAAAAAAAACAAAAATGCATGATAAATAAGTTATTTTTATTAATGATGGAAATAGATTAAAAAATTATGATAACTCAAAAATAAAACTGCTTTTCCATCTAACCAGTGGTAAATAGTCCATAGGGATGCAAATTGGGCAGACTCAACTTGACCCTGGACTGATCCATCCCGCAATGTTAACCGGATGGCTTGGATTTTCGGTCCTTAGGTTAGGCCTTGGCCCAAAAGTTTGGACTTTTCTATCTTTCAAGCTAGGATTATGTCTAGCTCTTAGGTAGCTCAAGCTTGGCTTGACCATACACATATATAAACATAATTACTTAATTACACGCATACATGCATACATGCATACATGCATACATATACAAATACATTTGTGTCATTTTTAAGTGTGGTCTGATTGACCAACTTGAGCTTGAGCCCAACCCGAGTGCATGAAATTTTAGTGTGGGTTGGGCCCAGGTTGGACAGATCAAGCTTGACTTTAGTCTCAATCCTTAGGCCCAGTGCATAGGGTTGGGCCTAGGTTGAGCTTAAACCCAACCCAAGCTTACCAACTTACACTCTAACAGTCCAATCATTTGAGTAAAACGGGTCAAGAAATGATTTCATAATCAATAAAAATTAAAAAATAGATAGAAATTAGAAATACAAAAATTATACAAATAGAGATTTAATAGAAACTTTTGGCATATTTCTAGTATTATTAATTTATCATACTAAACTTAGATAAGTGTGATAAACAAGAATTATTTCTATAATTATTCATAAAATGGAAAAAAAAATTAAAGTTGCCCAAAAAATGAGATCCGTCTTTCTTGCAAGTCAAATAGGTCAAAAAATAAATACAAAATTTTATCAAAAAGATTGTGCACATTTTTAATATTATATATTTATCATATTAAACAAAAATAAATATGATAAGTGTGAAGTATTGAACAAAATGGTAGATGTTAAGGAAGTCTTTGTGGAGTCAAGCGACGGAGTCCTAGAGAGGGTTTGTTGGCTTGAGAAGTGCCTAGTCGGATGTTTTGCTAACACTGATCTTGACAAAGTGGAGGTTCTAAGATGGGTTAGCTCGTGGTGGAACGTGAAAGAGAAAGTCCAAATGAAGAAGATGAATGCAGGTTTGCAAATCTACTAAAGTCAAGCAGGTGGACCTTAGGCTGGGAAAATGGAATCCGTTAGTGGCGGCAATCAAAGATTGGGTGCAAAGAGCCTCGTGTGGATCAATGCTTATGGGATTCCTCTAAATGCTTGCAACCTACAAACCTTCAATGCAGTGGGAAACGCTTGTAATTCGTTTAAAAAAGTTGATGCTCAAACGTATTGGTTGAAGAACCTGGTTTCAACAAGATTATTGATTGGTATGCTGGCCTTTATGGGAAGAAAGAAACTCCAGGATCTTCTCTGAAGTAGAGAGAGGTGCTGAAGAACTGAAAGAAATGATCCATATAAGGGTTGTACCATGGCTGAAATCCTCAGAGCTGTTCACAGATTACACAGTGGATGACATGTTGAGGAAGTGGGGTGAGATTGCAAGTTGCACCCAGACCAAAACAGTAATAAGTGTGTCTTGGACCCCTCCGTCAGCTGGTTTCTTAAAACTAAACTTTAACGGGAGTAGTAGAGGGAATTTTGGACACTTGGGGATTAGAGGTGTGTTTAGGGATGAGAATGGGATTGTTTCATCCCTGTTCTCAGGCCCAATTGGAGTGGGTGACTTTCTCAGAGCTGAGATCTATGCAGTTATGGAAGGAGTCCAAAGAGCTAAGGAGATGAATATAAGAAAACTTATAATTGAGGGGGACTCGGAGGTGGTTGTAGGGTGGCTCAATAAAGACAACAGTGAGTTATGGAATTACAGCAATGAGAGGAGGAAATTTAGGTGGCTGGTTCAAGAGATGGAAATCAAGATCAGTTGGGTGAAAAGATCAGCTAACTCTTTTTCTGATGGGTTAGCTAAACAAGGGGTGGAGAGGGAGTCTATGCTTTGGGCTTAGGTGTAATTCTTTTATTTTCCTTTCTTGGGGGCTCAAGCCTCAGCTGGAAGATAAGAAAGTTTATCTTCCCCTTTGTAATTATTTCTATGGTTAATTAATGAAATGTGTTATTGATAAAAAAAAAAAAAAAAAAAAAGATTATTGATTGAAGTTGAAGATGTGCATTTGGTTCCTTCTTACTTAGCTTTGAATTTTGTAGGGGAGTGGTACAATCTAAGGATGGTGGTTGAAGGTTGCATTTCATCTTGTTGGGTGGAGGAGAACCCCAACGCTCTTGCCTTGTTACACTCAGATGCACAAATGCCTATCAGAGGAAGGAGGGGAGATGCTGGTGTAGAAGTTCAATGGGCTGGAGGAGGAAGATAATCGAAGTCGAATAGTCAATAGTGGGGTAATGTTAGCAAAGTATATAAGAGAAAATAAGAAAAGTGCAAGGGGTAAAATAGTAAAGTTGGGAGGAAAAGTGAAGAGCTTTTTAAATAGGGAGGAACACATGGCGGACAAATTTAGAAAGGAGGAGATTCACGAAGGAAATGAAGAGGCTTGGGTGAGTTTAGGTGGGAAACTTTTAAGCGGTGGGGCCCATTGCGAGTGGAGTTTGATTAGGCCATTAGGTCACTGATGCCATTAAGATAGGGGGGTTTAGGGTGATGATCTTAAGTAAATTTAAGAGGGGTGGGCCCGAGGTAAAGTTAAAACAAAGTTTGGCCGTAGAAGGAAAAAGGATAAGGATTTGCGGCGGTCAACTCAGAGTTCAAAGTGCACCTCTGACCGTTCAATTATTGCAATCATTGGTCTGTCGAAGGATGCTTTTATTGGCTCGTCGGCAGGGTGTGATAGAGAAGTAGCTCGTGAGTCACCCTCAATGCTTGATTATCTTCTGCAAGCTAAATGGATTACATGTCGCTCTTCTGACTCTCTCGATGGTGAGCCAGGTACGATATCTGCTAATTTCTCAGGAGTTCTGATGTAAGAATAAGGTGTAGACTCTGGTTCGAATAGGGAAGGTTAGGCAGCTATGGAGTTGGGAGTGGAGGAGAGTGGCTCTGATTCTTCAGCTCACGAAGTTGTCATTGGAAGATTAGGGATTGGTTTGGGTCGTAGAAGGAAAGAGAATGATGGGGCTATTAAAGGCGATGTTTTGGAGATTCCATGAAAATTCAAAGTTTCAAGTTAGTCTAGCATGGTTCATGTTACAAAAGTTTTCTCATGATTGAAAGATGATCTGGTAGGTAAAAGACCAACCAGCAAATACAAAAGAATATATAAACGAAGAGAAGCAAAAGCTAGAATTTCTTGTGTTGAGAACCCCCAAAAGGAGAAGCGATCTTTCGATCTTTGCAATTTGACGACGGGAACAAGATTCATCTGGAAAATCTTGAATTGACAAAACAGGAGGATTCAGGAGTGGGACTAAAGGAAGGGGATGATGTGGTATTGGGTATGGAAAGGAGGAATATTCAAGAAGGAAGGTTAGGGGAGAAGAGGGTGGAAATCAAGAAGTTAGTGGAGAGATAGGTGGTTGTGGGCAAATCTCTCGGTTTATTCTTTTGGGAGGGGAGAGTGTGGTCAGGCGAGCAATAGAACAATTATAAAAAAAAAAAAACAGAAGAAAAAAAATAAAAAGAAAATAGTTGGGGAGGGAGGTGAGAAATGGGCCGAAGGGGAGGGAAGGGAAGACGATTGGATTGAAGAAGAATGAAGGGGGATTCGGAAGTTTAAGTTAGTAGTTAGGGGAGGGGGTATCTTGAAATGTGGGGGTCAAAAAAAAAAGTTTAAGGGAAGAGGGGAGGAAGAATCGTTGTGGCTATCTTGAAATGTGAAGGTCCCTAGAGCTGGTAGAAGTTGGGGGCGGCTCTGGGCAAATCCATTGCAGTTGGTCTTATTTCTGCCAGTGCTTCTCTCAGCACTAAGAGAAGTTTGAAGTGTTTGTCTCTAGGAGATGGTGGAAGTTGAAGTGTTTTAAAAGCGCAAGGCACAAAAAAGGTGCAAGTGCCAATTTGCGCCCGAGGCGAAAGGTGCAAAGCGAGGTGCGCATCTTTTTAAAAAAGGCGCAAAACTACAAAAAAAAAAATCTAAAAATAAAAAATTAAGTCAGAAAATTCAAAAAAAATGCCAAAAATATTTAAAAATGTAAAAAAATTCAAAAATATTAAACATAATGTTAATAAAAAATATAAACATAAATTTTAAAATAAATGTTTTAAAAAACAATTATCTAAAATTAAAATACATAAACATAGCAAGTAAAGCGTATTCAAACGAAAATTTAAAAATAAAAGCAAACATATAAAGCATTTTCAAGCACGTAAAACCCACAATCTCTTTTTTCCCTTAATTGCATTGCTTCAAGCAGCTAATGTGATGTAAAACATATTGCATTCTTGATCCTATGAGTCGAGGCAAGCCCGAACAAGTCTATGTTAGGGTTTGAAATTCTTATTTCTCACATGAAAAATAATGATTTTATAACTTTAATTGCCTTTTGAAAGGGGTGTGCCTAGGACCTAGGCGAGGTGCATACCCCAAAATGCGCCTCACCTGTGCACCTAGGCACGCCTCTTAAATCACTCAAATTGTAATCTGGAATTTAATATTCTTCCTAGTCTCGGTGGTTTAGGTGCTACCTTATCACCTGTCTAGACTACACTCTTTTTCTTTTAATGAAATTTTCATTTTACTTATCAAAAAAAGTACTTTTATTAACAATGCAAATTAAATAAAATTTTAAATCCACCAGCACACCCTACTTTGATAACTTATGTTTTTCAATGGGTTCTAATAAGGAAACTGAAATTATTAATGTTATCTAAAACTGCGGCATGTAATGCATGTCCACATTTACTAGTATCTAAAAGGTATCATTAAAGTTCAAATACTACACTAGGTTTTTTTAATTTTTTTCCACCATTCCATGAAAAAAAATGCAGTTCTCAACAATTTGACCCATAATCCTTCTAACCCCTCTTAACCAAGAAGGGCTTTAGTCTTGAAGCCATTCCAGTCCTACATCAATTGGTACTAAGCCAACTAATATAACCCATCCAAAATAAAACTACATATGAAACATGAAATGTCAAGTATAAAAGAAATAAATGAAGAGTTAAAAAAAATAGTGCAAATAATAAGGAAGCTTATGTAGTCATAAGAAAAAAAAATCATTGATTAAGTAAATAACATAAAGAGAAATCATGTACAAAACCTGAAATCCAATGGATTCTACCAAAAGATTATGATATTTCAATTTCCAATTCTTCAAGTCTTTTTAAACTTACAATACATAGCCATGCACTTAAATATATTAAAGGCTTACCTTTCCATTTTCTTCCAGGATCAATTGCAAGAGCATTTAAGACCATGGAAAGACTGGCCAATCCACAGTATGCAGGTTCTGATTGTGTTTGGAAGGAAGAAATTAAGTTGAAGAATCCTTCCATGTGTCCACTTCGAAGAGCTTCAGAAAAGAGTTGCTGCAAGTCACAAGGCAGGAACAGGAAAGGTAAATGACAAAAAAGCAAGGTTCAAAGTATCGACACGTATCGGCCCATATCGACCAATACATATCATTCCGGCACCCCACCGGTATGCCCCTACAGTGGGTGTATTGGTGGTCTGACTGGTTCAGGGTGTGGCAAAGACCTAAACCAGCTCCCCTGAACCAGTTGACGAAAAAAAATTTTAAAAAAAAAACCACGAAAATAAGTATCGATTCGCCCGATTCGCCCATACCGGCGTATCAGGCATATCGATATTTTGAACCTTGCAAAAAAGAACATATTATTCCAAGCTGCAAAAGAGCATGTGCATATATGGTGACATGTGCATATAATTTTGAATACAAGATAAATACATAGATTCATGGGGAAAAGAATAATTTTTTCACCATATGAGATACAGATTTTTTTTTATTTTTTGTACTATAGCAATAATATGATTGAAACCACAAACCAACTCTAAAACTTGAATGTCTTTTACTATCAAAATGAACCAGATGAATTTATTCCATTGTAGGTTTGGTTGCCAGAATACAAGGGAACCTTTCAACTTTGTTTGGCTCTACTTTCAACTGACCAATTTCTTTTAAGCATGGTGAATAGGACTACCTCCTATCACCCCAACTTATATTAAGGGTGTTTGACCACCTCTAATCACAACCCAAATAACATCTTAAAATAACCTGTCAGACCAATAGTATAAAGCAAAAACAATACCACTAAAGTCGCATCATTCATAATGCAGAATACATAGAAAGTGATCAATTTAATTAACAATTTTCCTTTGATTTATTTAAAAAAAAAAAGTCCTAAAACATTTAGGTAAACAGGAAAAATACTGTCCTCAAGGTGCTATTTGTAAAATTAAAATGCAAAAGTGAAGTGAAAAGTGTTCATCCCTCAAAGAAAAAATACCAGTTACTCTCATTAAAATCATTAACAGTATGTAATTATATATGAGAAATGTGCAGCTACAATCCAAAAGGCAACACCCTAAAACATCCCACAAGGGATGACAATTTCTAAGCCAACCCACCTGACCGGCTAACCCATCCAAATCCAACCATTTAAGGTGTGGGTTAAATGTGGATTAGACACCCATTGGGTCAAATAAAAAGGATTGGATTGGGTTAGGTTATGGCCATCCACTTAGGTCAACCATACAAAAGAAGATATGTACATCACTCTTTCCTCAATTCTTACTCACTCTCTCTTCCACAATTTTTTTTTCAATAAGTAAATAGAAAAAAAATATTAAAAGAAAAGAAGTTACAAATGAGGGTGATAAGTCATCACCCGAGTACAAAAACTATTTTTCAAACTAGATAACAGGCTATGCATTACATATCTGATATCCCAGGACCTCTCCTAACCTACTCCCAAAATCCTCCTTTTTTCGTTGACTAAATTCAGGAAGAATCAGCACCCATTCTACCACTGTCTGCCCACAGCCGCAACCACCTTCTCCATGTTACAAGCCTTGTCTTTGAAAGTCCTATTTCTCTCCTTCCAGATGTTCCAACATATTGCAAATAGGATACAACTCCATAACATTTTCACCTTCTTACTCCCAGTCAGCCTGGGCCATGTAGAGAAAATCTCTGCTGTTGGAGTTGGATGAAAGCCAAAGACCCTGAACATGGATGTAAACACTTTCCACAGAAAGCTTGAAAATTTGCATAAGATGAATAAATGAATAGTGTTCTCCTCCTCCTCCTCACAAAGGCAGCATCTGGTAGCCATATAAAACCTCTGGATTTCAAGTGATCACCTGTCAAAATGTTGTCCATTGCTATCAGCCAGGCCAGAGCCTCAACTCTTGGAGGAACTGGGTTTCCCCAGATGCCCTTGATATGACTTAAATCTGAGTTACACCTTCTGAGAGCCAAATAACATGACTTTACTATGAACTTGTCATTCTTGCACTCTTTCCACCAGAGCTTATCTCTGAACTGAATTGTAGGTTTTACACCCTCCAGTTTTTCTAAGAGAGAGATGCACTCTTCAACTTCTTTATTCAACAAAGGCCTCCTAAATTTCGGACTCCAAATCAACTGATCTCCCCTTCTCTCATAACAGTCATTGATAGCACTTTCAGCCTCAGATAACCTATACAGCCTTGGACATAAGTCACAAAGCCTGCCCACCCCACACTACTCATCCTCCCAGGACCTGATTTTAGATCCATACCCTACAAAGCTGGTTACGTCTCTGAATTTTTTGTTAAAGGTCATGATCCCCTTCTACACACTCACCCCATAGGAAGCCCTCACCTTCTTTGATTCCCAACCGTATCTTACCACTCCATATTTCCCCACCACAGCCCTCCTCCACAATGAACTCTCCTCCCTTCCTAAGCTGAACCTCCAAAGCCACTTCCCCAACAAGGCCCTATTAAAAATTCCCACTCTCCTTATCCCTAGCGCTCCCCTCTCCTTCGGCCTGCACACGTTGTCCCAGCTCACCAAATGAAATTTTTTGCCCCCTCCTCCCCCTCTCACTCCCTCCCAAAGAAAATCCCGTTGGAAATTCTCAATCCTTTCTGCCACCTTAGGTGGAATTTTCAACAAAGATAGGTAGTATGTTGGAAGACTTGATAGAACACTTCTAATTAGTATCACCCTCCCCCCCACCCAGAGATAAATACTTAGCTTTCCACCCATCTAACCTCCTTTGAATTCTTTCCAAGAGTGGCTTCCATAAGTTTACTGACTTCACTGTACCACCAATCGGCATTCCCAAATATGTGAAAGGGAGCTCACCAATTCTGCACTCCACTCCATCAGCACTTCCCTCCCAACTTCCCCAACTGCAATTATTGTGCTTTTAGATAGATTTACCTTCAGCCCTGGTAACAGCTCAAAACTTGCCAAGATTTCCCTCAAATTCAGAATTTGCTCTACCTTTGCATCCAGGAAGATTAGAGTATCATCTGCATACTGCAAGTGAGAGATGTGAGGTCCATCTCTACCTACCTTAAAACCTTCAATTAAGCCCACTTGTCCACTTATTTCTAATAGCAGGTTCAAAATCTCCATCACCAAAACAAACAGCCAAAGGAGACACAGGGTCCCCTTGCCTCAAACCCCTAGAAGCCTGAAAGGTTTCTGATGAGATCCCATTCAGCAGAATTGAGAAAGAGACAGTAGACATGCATGCAAACATCCAAGCCCTCCACTTTTCCCCAAACCCTACCAGGTTTTGAATTTCTTCTAGGAATCCCCACTCCACATGGTCATAGGCCTTCTCAAAACCAATTTTACAAATCAGACCTGGTCTACCACTCCTTAGATGGCAATCAATGCATTCACTAGCCACTAAGACCCCATCCAGTATTTGTCTCCCTTCTACAAAAGCCATTTGAGATTCCCCAACCACCTCGTGCAACACATATCTCAGTCTTTTGGATAGGACCTTAGCCAATAACTTATAAGGGCTGCTGATTAAGCTTACAGGCCTAAAGTCCTTCAGTTCTACTTCTCCTTCCTTCTTAGGGATTAAGGAAATGAAGGTGGCATTTACCATCTTCTCTACATTTTTTTCTCTATGAAACTCCTTGAGCATATTCTCGAAGTCTTTCTCAAGCCACTCCCAACCAGCCTTGATGAAAGTAAAGTTAAATCCGTCCGGGCCAGGTGCTTTGCCCCCAATGATGCCTTTTAGAGATTCTTTGATTTCCTCCAAACCAAACTCTCTCTGAATCCAGTTTTCTGAGTTTTCACATAACTTTTTTGGTACTAGCTCTCCAAGTGACGGCTCTTTCCTGAAATCTTCAAACCAAGACTTCAAATGAAGCTTATGGGGAGTGGAGAGGTCAACAACGCCAGAAAAAAACAAATCCGATGTACTTTAGACAGATCCATGAGGAGTCTGATGGTAAGGCGGATTGGGAGGATCTCATAGACATTGATAAAGAGGAAGACGACCAGCCTTCAAGTATAGGAAGTGTCAGTTTTACAAGGGCTTGCAAGAAAGAAAACTCTGACTATTTGGGAACCAAACTGTTATTTGGAGAAGAAGAAGACACTGTAGCTCTGGAGTTAAAAGAAACGAGTGAGGAAGAGCCTACTGCGGATTATGGGGATTCTACAGAAGCACCAAAAGGAGTTGGGTAGGTAGGAACAGGTCAAGTTCAGGAACAAGGTGTCAATGTTGGGGATGTGGGCCTCCGAAGGAACCCAAATCGAGGTTCAACTGAGGAACAAATCCAGTTAGTGGTCCAGGCTGATGCTGAAGAGGAACACAACCCTTCACAGCTTGCCTTTGGGCAGGGATCCCCTCTTCCATTTCAGGGAGTTTCTTCATCTATTTTTGCCTCCCCTTGTTCTCCTTTGCTTGTTGTTCCTCTTGTTCCTGTGCTAAATCTGCTGATCTTGTTTGTTCAGGTCCAATCATGGAAGCTACACCTGATGCGGAATTGGGCCCGAGTGTGCCAGGAAAACCAGCAGAAAGCGAAAGTGTGGATATAGGAGAAAATGAGATTATGGATCTAATCTTGGGGAAATTAAAGGCCTTAATTGAGATGGAAAATTCTGCTGAAAATAGAATGGAAAAACAGGAATTAGCAGAGGGTGAAGCAGAGGGGGAACTAATATTGATAGAGCAAGAGCCCCGAGGGAGCAGCCAAAGGGGAAAGGAAGGAGACCAAAAAACCCTGGGAAAGAGTAGACAAAATTCAAAGTCTACCTTAGGAAGGAAGAGTGTGTAGATAAAAAAAGGAAGAGAAAACTGAGTGAAGTGGAAAAGTTAGTGCGTGGGGTGTCTTATGAAAAGGCTAAAAGCAAGAAGAGGGAGAAGAAAGAAGGCAACTAGAAGCGGGAAGTAGAAGGGGCTTACAAAGAGAACTGAAATGAAGATTGTGTGCTGGAATTTGAGGGGATTAGGTAGTGCTAAAAAGAGGAGAGTTATACGAAGTGTATTAAGGAAAGAGAAAGTGGAGATTGTAGTCAAACTTAGATAGAAGGTGGATAAGAAGCATTTGGAATAGCAAAGGATTGAGTTAGTCTTTTGCCCCTTCTTGGGGTGCTTCTGGTGGCATTCTCACAATGTGGAGGAATGAGGAAGTGGAATGTGTAGAAGAATTAATTGGGTTGTATTCAATATCAATAAAAGCCAAGACAGTAAGGGATGTAAGTGAATGGGTATTAACAAATGTGTATGGCCCTAACTCATATAGAGAAAGGGACTTGTTCTGTGAGGAACTTGCAGCAATTAAGGAACTGTGGGAGGGCCCTTGGTGTTTGGGGGGAGATTTCAATGTCATAAGATATACAAATGAAACAAATAACCCAAACCAGACCATAACCACTAGTATGAGGAGGTTTAATGCCCTGGTAGAGTCTCTAGAGCTAAAAGACCCCGCCTTTTGCAAGCCTCTTTTACCTGGTCCAACTTTTAGGAAAACCAAGTTTGTCCAAAGCTGGATAGGTTCCCGTCCTCTGTAGAGTGGGAGGAACTTTGGGGAAGCCTAGTCTTGAGAACACTTCCTAGGGTAACCTTTGACCATTGTCCCCTAAGCCTTAGCCAAGAGCACTCTTTTGGGGGTTCCGCTCCTTTTAGATTTGAAAACATGTGGTTGGAAGTCCCAAAGTTCATTGAAAAAATAAAGGAATTGTGGATGGAAGATGGGATCAATGCCAACAACAGAGGGGTGAGTTTCATGAAAAAATTAAAGAGGTTGAAAGAAAGGATTAAGGATTGGAATAAGGAAGAATTTGGAAGAAATGAAGAAAAAAAAGGAATTAATTGCTAAAAGGATAGAGGAGTTAGATTGAAAGGAAGCCCAGAGAGTGTGTACTAAGAAGGAAAGATCGGAAAGATGGTCCCTAAAGGTGGAATTAGAGGAGATTTTGAGAAATGAGGAAATTTCCTAGAGACAAAAATCAAGATGTAAATGACTCTTAGAGGGTGATGGGAACACAAATTTTTTTCACTTGGTGGCAAATGGAAGAAGGAAAAATCAAATTTCTAGTGTTGAATCTTAAGGCCGGATGATAACTTCAGAGGAAGAAATTACAAAGACCTTTGTGGATCATTTTAAATCACTATTTGCCACAACACTAGCCCTCCCAGAAAGGCACTTCAATGTGGAAGAGGTTCACGAGGCAATTTTCTCAATGGATAGATCCAAACCCCTTGGACCTGATGGTTTCTCAATGGATTTTTTTTAGGATTGCTAGGAAATAATAAAATCTAATTTGATGGAAGTCTTCACTAAGTTCCACATCAAAGGGAAGATTTCACCAGGAGCAAATGCAACCTTCATAACCCTAGTGCCCAAGAAAAAAGATGCCAAATCTCCAAAGGATTATAAGCCAATAAGCCTGGTGGGCAGCTTGTACAAAATCATTGCTAAAGTCCTAGCAGGATGTTTTAAGAGCATCTTGCCCCAGGTAATCTCTCAAAATCAGGGAGCCTTTGTGGAAGGGAGACAAATAATTGATCAAAATCTTGTGCAAATGAATGTGTACCAGAAAGGAAAAAACAAGGAGGCAAAGGCTTAATTTGTAAATTAGATCTTGAGAAAGCCTATGACATGGTGGATTGGTCATTTCGCCTACGTTTACTAGAAAAGGTTGGATTGGGTGGAAGATGGAAAAAATGGATCAAAGGTTGTATCAGTTCAGGTCATTTCTCAATTCTAATCAATGGTGTGGGAAAAGATTTTTTTTCCCAGCAAAAAAAGGGCTAAGGCAAGGAGATCCCATTTCCCCCTTCCTTTTCACCCTGGTTGTGGAGGTGCTAAGTAGGCTGATTATAAAGGTTGACCTAGAAAGCCAATTTAGAGGGTGGAGGGTAGGAAGAAATCAAGTTATGGTAACCCACTTACAATTTGGGGATGACATAACCATATTTTGTAAGGACTACTCAGAATCCAGCTTAAGAAACTTGAAGATCCTAGTAGAACATTTTCAGTAAGTCTCAAGCCTAAAAGTCAATTGGGAAAAGAGTTGCGTGGCAGAAGTAAACTTGGGAGAGGAAGAAACTGACTTGTTAGTGCAAGTACTAGGTTGTGAAGTAAAAGACTTGCCCCAAGACTATCTCGAGATAGAAAGATTTTGGAAACCCATAATAGAAAGATTTTCTAGGAAGCTAGCCATGTGGAAGAGGAACTACATTTCCATGGGGGGAAGAATCACTTCGATTAGATCCACTCTAGCCAACCTATCCACCTTTAGAATCCCGGTAAAAATTGCAAAGCAATTGGAAAAAATAATGAGAGATTTCTTGTGGGAGCCAGGAGATGAAAAGAAAGACCATCGGGTAAAGTGGGAACAGGTATGTAAAGGCAAGGACCAAGGAGGACTTGGCGTAGGAAATCTAGTTAAAAGGAATACAGCTCTCTTGGGAAAATGGCTTTGGATATTTCCCCTAGAAAGCGAAAGATCGTGGCACAAAGTCATTGAAAGCATACATGGTGTAGCGAACAATGGCTGGGATGCAAAACTAGTACCTCAAGCAGCTTCTTTTTCCCCTTGGAAAGCAATTTTTGAGGTACTTCCTTCTTTCCTTAATTGTATTCGATATGATGTGGGGTGTGGAAACAAAGTCCTTTTTTGGGAAGACTTCTGGCTGGGGGAATCACCCCTTAAACAGCAATTCCCTTCTCTCTATATTTTGCAGACTATAAGACTAAGCCTGTTGCTAGGTTTGGATTACTCTCAGAGATTGGTTTAAACTGGGACTTTGGCTTTAGAAGGGGTTTGAGGGACAACTAATGTGACGCCCTAGTTCTTCTTTCAAATTTGGAACAAGTCTTCTTGGATCAAAATTCTATGGATAGGAGAGTCTGGTCTCCATCCCCAAATGGTCACTTCTCTTGTGCCTCCTTTTTCAACACCCTTACCCATTCAGATCCCTTGGGGGAAACTTTTCTATTAAGAGAAATTTGGTGTAATCCAATCACTTCCAAAGTGCAAACCCTATGTAGGGAAGTGTTTCTTGGAAAGGTTAATACCTGTGACTTGCTTCAGAAAAGAAAGCCAGTTAAATGCCTCTCTCCTCATGTTTGTATCCTCTATTTGGCTAGTGGTGAGACCCTACCTCATCTACTAATCTCTTGCTCTTTTGTATCTTGCATTTGAACTTTTCCTCACTCTTTGGCTGCAGATGGGAACCCCCACAAGATGTGGTTAGCTTATTCAACTCTAATTCTATGTGGTTTCAGGAAAAAAAAAAGGTGAAATGCTTATGGAAGGTAACAAGAGCAGTTGTAGTTTGGACCATCTGGGAAGAAAGAAATCAAAGGTATTTCAATGAGAAGAGATTGTCAAGAGAGGAAGTAATTGAAACAATCAAAATCAGATCTGCACACTGGGTAAAAACTATTGGCATATTCAAAGATATCTCAATAAATGATATAATGAGAAAATGGAAGGAAGTGATACAGATGGGAACACACAAAGAGATTACCAAGATGGATTGGAAACCTCCAGAACCACATAAATTGAAGCTGAACTTTGATAGCAGCTCCCTTAGAAACCTTGGGAGAGCAGGAATAAGGGGAGTATTCCGTAATCACTAATCACAATGGGGAAATTGTGGCCTTTTTCTCAAGACCAATTGGGTATGGAGACTCGATTCAGGCAGAGACAATGGCACTCCTACAAGGCCTGAAATTAGCAGAACAATTTGAAGCCAGAGAATTGAAGATGGTGGGGGACTCACTTCTGGTCATTGCTTGGGCTAAGCAAGTAAACTCAGCACCATGGAAGTACAGATTTGCATTCAGGGAGATTGACTCTCTTGCTAAGAGATTTAACTCTACTTTTGGATGGGTTAAAAGGACATGGAATGGACTGGCAGATACTCTAGCAAAACAAGGAGTTGATAGACCTACTTTATTTTGGGCTAAATTGTAGCTGGCTGTATCACAACAGTGGGATGTTGATCTACATAATCTGGGTTTATTTGTATATTGTAGTACTCTGGAGTGCAGAGTAGATAAAGAAACTGTAATCTGTTTTTCAATTTAATAAAAAGCTAAATTTTATTTTTTAAATAAAAAAAAAAAAGCTTCTTCTAACATCCGGTGGGTGTGGGGAGGACTCAGGAGTCACAGAAAATAAATCTCAACAGGATATCTGCTGTTTTCAGTTCAGTAACAGCTTCAACAGGTTTTAAACTTTGTCTTTCTCCTTGAGATTACAGTTGTAGGTTGCTGTTAGGAGTAGAACATGTCCACAATATCAGGGAAAGTGTCCTCTAAGGACAATAGGACTGGTGGGAGATCCTCAAACCAGGAAAATCCAAATCTGCATAGTCTGCAAATCACCAGTGCGTTGTTGGATGAATATAACTTCAGAGAATGGTCTGTTTCAGCCAAACTTTTCATTACTTCTCGGGAGCTTATGGGTTATATAGATGGAAAGAAGGAACCTAAAGAGGATGATGCTGAATACTCAACCTAGTGTAAGGAGAATGCTATTGTTATGTCCTAGCTGCTTGGTTCAATGACTCCAAGGGTAGCAAGGACTGTTCAGCACTTCCCTACAGCCTTTAAGATTTGGGAGAAGGTGTTTAAAACCTATGGACAGCGGAAGAACAATGCAAGAATTTATAGACTAACACAAGATATTGTTGCATTAAGGCAAGGGGATTGTCTGTTACAACTTATTTTGCAATCTTGGGGATTATGGGAAGAGTTGGACCACCATCTTGTACTTGACTAGGAGAATGCAAGAGATAAGGAAAGGATGATAAACAGATAGAAGAAGACAGAGCCTTTAAGTTCTTGGTTGGCCTAGACCCGATATATGAAAGTATAAAATCTCAAATTTTGGGAAGGGATGAGCTTCCAAATTTACAGCATGTTTACTATCTTGTAAGGAACGAAAAGGCTAGAAGGCAAGAGATGCAAGTACACACCCAAGTGCAGCCTATTCAGCCTTGATTTCTTCAAACCAAAAAAGAGGCAAGGGTTCAGACAAGAGGCACCTCAAGTGCTCCCATTGTGGAGGAGATAGACATTTGAACGAGACTTGCCGGATTCTTTACCCTCATCTGAAACCAGATGCATTAAGAAAGGACAAGAAGCCTCAGAAGAATCAAACAACACATGGAAATGTTGTCATAAGTAACAAAGCTGAAAGCCAAAAGAACACACCCACAGTTGCTCCTCTTCCAATGGGACAGACCACTAGTTCCCACACATCAAGGTCTTTTTTGGATCTCACAGCTGATCAGGTAGAAATCTTTAACTTATGGCTCGGTTGAGGAACAATCCACTTGCATCCACCTCTCTTGCCTAATCAGGTACTATCTCTGCTCACAATGTGATTGGTCCTATAGTAACTCTTGGATTATTGATTTCGGTGCTACCAACCATATGACACACATGTCTTCTTTATCTTCTTCTTATCGTTTGATGTCTGGCCAAGATAAAATGAGAGTAGTTGATGGTTTCTTCTCCACCATCTCTAGAAAGGGGGAGGTTAACCTAGGCAAGGATCTCTCCCTTAAATTTGTTCGGCATGTTCCCAATCTTGCTTCAAACCTAGTATTTATTTCTAAGCTTACAAAAAACTTCAACTGTAGCATAACATTCTTTCCTACTCATTGTGTTTTAGGACAAATTGACGAAGAGAACAATTGGGAGCGGTCATGAGCCTGGAGGTCTCTATTATTTTGATGCAAACATCAGTTCAGCCTTACAGTCATCTACTTTCAGTGGTCAGGATAATGAGGAGTCCGTAACTAGGTTACATTTGTGGCATGCTAAGCTAGGTCATTTGTCTTTTTCTTTGATGCAATGATTGTTTTATGAGTTGTTTAAGTGTGTTTCAAGTTAGAGTTTGGTTTGTGAAGTGTGTCAGTTGTCAAAACAATGTAGAACTCTTTATCCAATTTCTAGTAATGAAATTCAAGCTTCTTTTGATTTAGTCTATTCTAATGTGTGGGGCTCTTCACCCCTTGTTTCTATAGACGGCTTTCGTTATTTTATTAGCTTTATTGATCGCTATTCACGATGCACATGGATCTACTTGTTAAAAGGGCATGAGGTTCCACGGATAACCATAGTATTTTATAAAATGATTGAAACTCAGTTTGGCAAAAAGATTAAGCAATTTCGCTCAGACAATGCTGCTAAATATTTTGAAAGCTCCTTGAATCTATTCATGGAAGATGTGGGTATCTTGCATCAATCATCTTGTGCTAGTAACCCTCAACAGAATGGGGTTGTTGAGCGCAAGAATAGACACTTATTGGAGATAGCTCGAGCACTACTATTTCAACACAAGGTTCCCAAGAACTATTGGTCTCAAGCAATCCTTACCGCATTGTATCTAATAAATCGAATGCCATCTAGGGTGTTGGGTATGAGAACTCCTTTTTTGTCCTTTGTCCTGACCTTTAAGATTTTCCTCTTCCTCCTAGAGTCTTTGGTTGTGTGTGCTTCATCCATGTCAAGGATCCTAAAAAGACAAAGTTGGACCCTAGGGCAATACAGGGTGTCTTCCTAGGGTACTCTCCCACATAAAAAGGTTATAAGTGCTATGATCCAATTACCAAGAGAAAGTACGTCACCAAGGATATAGTGTTTTTGAGTCTCAACCCTATTTTCAGTCCTCTAGGAATCCTTTTCAAGGAGAGACTAGTAGGATGGAAGAGGATCCTTCCTTTCCTTTTTTGTGCAACTTTCAGCTTTGAGTCTTCCACCTTCGCCTCCTAATCCTCCTAATTCTAGCTGTCTAGGTGAATCTGGTGAGACTCCTATTGAACCTGTTACTACTCCAAATGTTGAGAAAGGGACTGATGTGGCTAATAGACAATAGAGAGATATGAGAATTGTCTACAGGAAAAGGAAGTGAGATCCTCCAACTTGTGGCAGCAACCAACTGGACTCGGATCAAACTGTTTCAACGGATCCAGGCAACCCAATCACAGCTGCTATCATTCCTACTTCTGACTTGGATCTTCTCATTGCTCTTCATAAGCTTGTCCGTTCTTGTACTACTCGACATCCCATTGCTAAATATGTCTCTTATTCTTGTGTATCTCCTCGTTACTACTCCTTTGTGCCTGCTCTTTCTTCTGTCCATGTTCCTACAGGTACTCAGAGGTTTTGTCTGATCCAAGATGGAGAGAGGCAATGAATGAGGAAATGAAGCCTTAATGAAAGCCAAGACTTAGGACTTAGTGGATCTACCAAAAGGGAAGAGCACAGTGGGGTGTAAGTGGGTGTTCACTGTAGAGCACAAGGAGGATGGCTCCATTGAAAGATAC
The DNA here is from genome assembly GCF_000365185.1 of Nelumbo nucifera. The sequence goes on along the minus strand of NW_010729103.1, from coordinate 3,258,512 downwards.
AAAGCCAGGTTGGTGGAAAAAGGGTTTACTCAGGAGGGGATTGACTACAAGGAGACTTTTGCTCTTGTTGCAAAGCTTAATACAATTTGGGTTCTATTATCATTAGCTGCAATTTTTTCTTACGAGCTACATCAATTGAATGTGAAGAATGCTTTCCTGAATGGGGATCTACATAAGGAGGTATTTATGAATCCTCCACCTGGCTATGACTTTCATGGGAAGGTATGCAAGCTAAGGAAAGCATTATATGGGTTTAAGCAAGTTTGAGAAGCTTTGTAGGGCCATGAAGAAAGCGGGATACACTCAGAGTGGTGCAGATCACACCTTGTTCATAAGGAAACAAGGTAATATGCTTATAGCTCTCATAGTCTCATGTGGATGATATGGTAATTACAGAGAATGATCTAGAAGAGATAAAAAGATTGAAAGAGTTCTTGGCATCTGAATTTGATATTAAAGATCTAGGCCATATAAGGTACTTCCTTGGGATTAAAGTTGTAAGGTCACAGGAATAGAGCAAAAAAAGGTACACCAATAGATGGGGAGTAGACCAACAAATACACCAATAGAGCAAAACCATTGTCTCCAGGAGTCAATTGGTGAGGACTACTCATCCAGTTCATGCATTTTCCCAAGATTCCTCACATGAAAGCAATTGAAAGGATCCTTAGGTATTTGAAGACATGTCCAAGGAAAGGAATTCTATTCAAGTGGCACAATAAACTTGAAATTGAAGCATATACTAATGCCGATTGGGCTTGATCAATTGGAGATAGGAAGTCTACTTCCAGATATTGCACATTTGTTGGAGAGGAACTTGGTTACTTGGAGAAGTAAAAAAGCAAAATGTGGTTGCAAGAACAAGTGCAAAAGCTGAATATAGGGCTATGGCACATGGTGTTGCAACAAAATGTGGTTGCACTATTGTGGCTTAGGATTCTCCTAGTCCTAGGCAAGCTAGGAATGAAAGTTGATGGTCCCCTTAAGCTATATTGTGACAACAAGGCCTAGTACAGCATGATAGGACTAAGCATATTGAGATTGTCTCAGGTGAACTTTGCATTCCTTACACACCCTCAGAGATGAGATGCAGATTGCTGATGTTTTGACAAAAGGCATGTCTTCAATAAAGTTCCTAAGCTTACTTGGCAAGCTAAACATGACTGGCATCCATGCTTAGCTTGAGGGGGAGTGTTTGTGGGCTTATTTATCATTCTATATTCTAGTTTTGTGTTCTGTTATGGGCCTTTAGTTATTGGGCCTAAACTTGTTTTATTTTGTACTGAGGGCTAACTAAGAACTTATATATATATATAAGTTTCTAGTTTCTAGGGCTGGCTTAGAAGTTATTGCTGCCCATACATTGCTCTCTTCTCTCTTCTCTTCTCTTCTTACTCTTCTACTTCACCACTTCAGCAAACAGTTTTCATCTAGGAGGGGCTAGTTGTATTTTCTTTTTCCTCTTTTTGAATGGTAACTTGTAACTTTATTAAACTTTAAGAAAGAATAATGATTATGTTCATACTTGTAGGCTTTACATTTCACGAGATTTTAGGTCAGCTATCATTGCCTAACACCATGTTCACGTTATGTCTTGCCTATAACACTTCCATTTCATTTACCTTTTGAAAGCCCTAAACAGTATACCCAACCCTTGTCTCTTTCCTGGTTTAGAGCTCTTGCCCCTTTGGCAATAAGACACTGATACTGTACCATCAAAGAGACAACTAAGATGATCTGCCACCAAGAACAATATTCCACAAACAAACCATCTCAAGGCCAGTTCAGTCTAGACTATGGTCAATCTCCATGAATGTGATCATGTGAAGAGGGCTATTAAAGCTGGCTATAGGAGAGCGATAGGGAAAGAGTGTTCAGTGAAGTCAGGTTCTCATATGATTAGTGCCAAGTAGTGTTCTTGAGTAAGAGTGGATGGAAGGCATCTAAATTCACATGTGGTGTTGGATATAAGAATGAGTGTGTGGTCAAGTTCACCCATCGGTGCCTACTGCTTTTTAAGAACGTAAAGATGACTTGATAGAATGAAGAATGTGTTCCAACTGAGTGATGGATTTGGCTGGTTGAAAAAATAAACTAGCACTAATCAATATCCAAAACCCAACAGTATCACCGTATGCTCTCTCCCTGTTGCTTTCCATAAGAATAACTCATGATTCAAATAGACGATGGGTTTGGCTGGTTGAAAATAATCTAGCACTAATCAATTTCCAAAACCCAACAGTATCACCGTATGCTCTTTCCCTGTTGCTTTATCCAGAAGAACCACTCATGATTCAAATAGACGATGGATTTGACTGGTTGAAAATAAGCCAGCACTAATCAGTTTCCAAACTCAATAACAATATCTAAGATCTTCCAAAAACCACCAAAGTCACTGATTTGGCAATTGGCGCATGACCTCCGTTGCAAGCTATGGATTCTGGATCTAAGACAGTACAGATTCCATAAGCAAACCCATCTTTGAGTAACTCCACATAAATAACCCCCCCCCGAGGATAAGGGTTGCCAATGCCTCTCTTTTACTTTGTCCACCGACATCCTCGCACGAACTCTCGGTTTACGTGGAATTGTATACCATCCGAGGGTACAATGTGAATTCCAGCAGATGCAGATTCATTGCTCGAATATGTCAAATTCACATTATTGAAGTATATAGCCATGTATTGTCATAGGAAGTTTGGAACCCATACAAAAGCAATTCCGCTTTTTTGCCTTTCCCTCCTATGAACTTTTTACCTACTCACCGATTGAATCTAATACCAATTAACAATTCAATCAAAACCAAGAGGTATAACCATTACCACGATATTCAGAAAATTTCCCTAATTGTAGAAAACCTGAAACACAAGTCATCACTCAGTCTCCGAAACCAAGTGAAATATAAGTAAAATAAGAATTGTAATTTACATGTTTGGTTAACAAAAATACGGTCAATGTGCTTCTGTGAACATGGATTCTTTTCGTAATGAAACGAAATGTAACAAAGATATGGTAATCATACGACGAAAGACAGATAGTAGGAACCGAAGGAACTATAACTAACCTTTCCTTCCGACGATGAGAATTCGATCGCAGGAGGAGACGGAAGCACTCGCCTGTATAGACCTGCCATCGCCATTTCTCTCTCTCTCCACCACCGACCGAAATAGTGTAGGGTTTCACAGAAGTAGAAGGTGGAACAGTGAAGTGGACGAGAGCGCACTTACTTTTTAGCTTCAGTGGAAGAGAGCGCACATGAATCCCGATGTTTTCTGAGTTGTTTTCTGTGTCCAAAATATGATGACAAAGCTTTCACGTAGTTTATACCGTGGTTGCCGTTGTTCCCGATGTGCGGCTGATACATCCAGATACGAAGTTAATAGCCCGGGTTTGGCTGAGTTCAAATCTGCGCCCCACCCAGTTTTTCCCCACAAACGCCCCACACTCTCACCATCCGCCACCTGTCCTTTCACACGAGAGACGCGAAACAGCGCGTGCGAGGCTAACGGACGTTCCGTTATCCCTCAAAAGTCCCATTTTACTCGTTCAAACCTTTCATTCGACAGCTTCGCCTGACCCCTACTTCTCACTCGCCAGAGCATCTTCTTTTTTCCGGCACCGGCACCTACAACGGCAACCGACGGTACTATCAAGCCCATCTTTTCACCTCATTTTTTATTTTTCTTTTTTTTCTGATATTTTCGTTTTCCAGATATCAGAGAAACCGGCGGCAGAGTCATCTTCTCCTCTGGCATCGGCACCTACAACGGCAACCAGCGGTACCCTCCATCCCACCTTTCACCTCATTGTTTATTTTTTTTCTTTTTTTCTGATGTTTTCGTTTTCCAAACATCAGAAAAACCGGTCTCCTTCTCCCGGCACCAAGATTCCCAGTACGAAACCAACCCCCTTTGAGGAGGGAAAATGTCGAAGGCGATCTGGGAGACGATGGGTTGGAGCCCTGAAATAGTCGGGGGCTTTTTGTTGTCACTGTAGTCTTGCATTGGAGCTTGGGACTGTTGTCATGCGAAGATGGTGGTGGCACAGTAGACGCTGCGGTCGTTCGGCACCGCAAGCTGGGGCTTGAAACTGGTTCTGATTGCAAGCGCGGGGTGGAGGGATTGGACTTCAAGCGCGGCGTTGAGGGATTGCTACCGCCGGACAGAAAAAGGGCTAACTTTGTACAGCTTTGGGACTGGGGCTGGGGCTGGTTGATGGGCCGCGAAGGTCGAAGAGGGTATCCACGCGTAACCCAAATACGTGGACTGAAATTGGGTCCATACATACCCAGCCCATCACGTATGGCCCATGCAAGCCCATGGAGCGGCCCAGCAGAGCAGGATTCGGCCAACCACAAAAAGCGATCAAGCAGTTAGTTGTTGAGGGTAGCTAGTATCAAGCATGTTGTTAGCAGTTAGCTGGTCTTAAGCATAAGATTGAATCAAATAAGTTATCTATTATTTCTGTTAGGTTGTTGTTATTTCTGTTAAGTTGTTAGTATGAGAAGGCCTTGAGATCGGCTAGGTAGTTAGAGAGCTAATCCCTTACTTTGAGGCTATCTCAATGGTAGGAAATTAAGAAGTTCTGTATTTAAAGACCACCTCACCACATGGTGAAGGGAGTTGAAAATTAATAGTCTTATTCTCACCTTAAGAAGAATACCCTTTTAGCTTCTAGCTTTGATTGAGACCTAACATTGGTATCAAAGCTAGGCTCCATGGCAACCAACAAAAAACGAATTGAGAGTTTGGAAGTTGGGCTTGGAGGACTCCAAGCAAGTTTGAGTAGGTTCGAGTTAGGTGTTAATGACAAGTTACACCAGCTTGAGGCTGCTATTAGTAAGATGTCTGAAGTCTTGTTGGCACGGCAGGAACCATCTACGAGCCACGCTAATGAACGCAGTGGATAGTCCTCCTACGGACAGTCCCGTGACAATACAGAAGGAGGATGACCCACGTTTTCCTCAAAGTTAGCCAAGCTTGAGTTTCCCAAGTATGCAGGTGATGACCCAACCGAATGATTTGCCCGTGTTGATCAGTTCTTCGAATACCAACACATCGAGGATCCACAGAAAGTGTCACTAGCTTCCTTCCATTTGGAAGGAGAAGCAAACCAATGGTGGCAATGGCTTCGCTGGACCTATATCGAAGACAGAAAGGAGGTAACATGGAAGATTTTTGTAGAAGAACTCTGGGCCCGTTTCGGCCCAACCAACTGTGAAGACTTCGATGAGTCGTTATCCAAAATACGACAAACGGGGTCTCTACGTGACTATCAGAAAGAGTTCGAACGACTGGGCAATAGGGTGCACGGATGGACCTAGAAGGCGCTAGTCGGTACATTCATGGGAGGGCTCAAAACTGACATAGCCAACGGGATTCGGATGTTCAAACCGAAATCCTTGAAGGAGGCCATCAGCTTGGCCAGAATGAAGGATGAGCAGCTGCGTCGTCAGGAGAGGACTCTACATGCAGCTACCAGGACCGCTGGTGACTCTTTCCTGACAAAGACGAAGACCCCCCCATCATTGAAACGTCTTTCTTGGACAGAGATGCAGCGGAGGCGTGCTCAAGGTTTGTGTTTTAACTGCGACGAGAGGTTTGGGCCCGGGCATAAATGCAAGGGACCGCAACTGTTACTGCTCAATGGGAATTGCAGCGACGACGAACCAGAAGATGCCAAACAAAGCTTCACCGCATTGCGCAGGGAGCCGGAAATATCTCTACATGCTCTCACGGGTTGGTCAGTAGCTAGAACCATGCGCGTCACGGCCAAGGTAGGATCACACGAATTGATTGTTCTCATTGACAGTGGATCCACCCATAACTTCATCAACAATAAGATAGCCGAACTGTTGCACCTACCAGTAATACCTACCGAGCCGTTCAACGTCAAGGTAGCCAATGGCAAACCCCTTAAGTGCCGAGGAAGATTTGAGAACGTGCATGTCCTTCTACAAGGTATTCCATTCACCTTGACACTTTATTCTTTACCACTAATTGGGTTGGATATGGTACTAGGAATCCATTGGCTAGAGCAATTGGGAACTATGGCATGTGATTGGAAGCGAATGACGATGGAGTTTTCTTGGGCCAACCAACACCGGCTGTTGAAGGGGATCGACCACCAAACAATTCAGCCTGCCTCCTTCAGACAGATTACGAAGGGGATCAAACAAGAACACTCGTTATTTGTCGTCTGCCTCCAAGCAATCACAAAAGAAGTGTCTCCATAACTAAGCCCGGATATGCAGCAACTGTTGGCGGAATTCAGCGATCTCTACCAAGAACCAACACAACTGCCACCACGAAGAGAGATAGACCACCGCATCACTCTCAAAGGAGGAACGGAACCTGTCAACGTCCGGCCGTACAGGTATGCCTATTTCCAAAAAGCTGAGATCGAAAAACAAGTACAAGATATGTTACGGTTGGGACTCATCCGATCTAGCACAAGTCCATTTTCTTCCCCTGTCTTGCTAGTTAAGAAAAAAGATGGGACTTGGCGTTTTTGTACCGATTATCGGGCACTCAACGCCATGACCATTAAGGATAGATTTCCTATCCCCACTGTTGACGATATGCTAGATGAACTGTATGGAGCTTCTTTTTTTACCAAACTTGATTTACAATCCGGATATCACCAGGTACGGATCCACCCACTGGACATTCATAAAACGGCATTTCGCACACACAATGGTCACTATGAGTATTTGGTTATGCCTTTTGGCTTGTGTAATGCACCTTCCACATTTCAGGCTATTATGAATTTTGTCTTTCGACCCTATCTCCGTAAATTTGTGCTAGTTTTCTTTGATGATATTCTTATCTACAGTCCCAACTGGAACATGCATCTTGAACATGTTCGAACAGCTTTTGAGGTTTTAAGGCATCACCAATTTTTTATCAAATTTAGTAAATGCATATTCGGTCAGCCAGAGGTGGAGTATCTGGGACACATTGTCACTTCCCACGGGGTCAAGGTAGACCAAGGGAAAATTGAGGCTATGCTTAAGTGGCCTCAACCCACTCATATTACTGACTTGCGAAGCTTCTTAGGCCTTACAGGGTATTACAGGAAGTTCGTCCGTAACTATGGGATCATAGCTCGAGCCCTCACGAATCTTCTCAAGAAGGGTGAATTCAAATGGACCACCGAAGCCCAAGAAGCATTCACAGCCTTAAAAAAGGCAATGACCACGACTCCCACATTGGCAATGCCAAATTTTGAGGAGCCTTTTACCATTGAGTTGGATGCTTCCGGAGCAGGTATTGGAGCGGTATTAACGCAACAGGGATGACCCATTGCATTCATGAGCCGAGCTCTAGGCGTCAACAAACAGAGTTGGTCCACATATGCCAAAGAAATGCTCGCCATTGTTTAGGCAATACGAACATGGCGACCTTACCTATTGGGCCGCAAGTTTTACGTCCAGACCGATCAGCACAGCCTCAAGTATCTACTAGAGCAACGCATTGGAACACCCGAATAACAAAAATGGGTATCCAAACTGCTCGGGTACGACTATGAAATCATCTACAAGCCTGGACGAGAAAACTCTGTTGCAGATGCACTTTCGAGAGTCTTGGGGAGTCCTAGCCTTAACACTCTTTATATGCCTCAAACATCTCTGTGGGACACCATCAAGAAAGATGTCAGCAACCACCCATACATGATCCACATCAGCAAGCAAGCAATGGAGAATCCTGGAGCTCTCTACACATGGAAAAATGGACTGGCATGTTATAAAAACCGGGTCGTGATTCCTCCTCAGTCCCCCCTCGCTTCTATAATCTTACAAGAGTTCCATGACTCCCCCTATGGTGGACATTCTGGGGTCCTACGCACATACAAACGTATTGCACAACAGTTCTATTGGCCCTCTATGTACAAAGATATTCAACAATATGTAGTTTCTTGCGCCATTTGCCAAAAGAATAAAGCATACACTCTACCCCCGGCAGGACTGCTATAGCCACTACCCGTTCCCTGCCAAGTATGGGATGACATTACCATGGATTTTATAGAGGGACTACCACCCTCCAAAGGCAAAACCACTATTTTTGTGGTAGTAGACCGCCTCACTAAATCAGCTCATTTCTTGACCTTGCCACATCCCTATACGGCGAAGGTAGTAGCTGAAAGGTTTGTAGAAGGAATTGTGAAGTTGCATGGGATGCCAAAGACGATAGTTAGTGACAGAGATCCTATATTCATCAGCCACTTTTGGAGGGAATTCTTCAAGATGTCTGGTACCAAATTGCATATGAGCTCCGCCTACCATCCCCATACTGATGGACAGTCAAAAGTGGTCAACCGTTGTCTAGAGCAGTATCTTCATTGCTTTGTTTTTCAGCAACCTCGGAAGTGGAGCTCCTTCCTGCCATGGGCAGAATTCTAGTATAACACCACCTATCATTCATTTATCGGAATGACGCCCTTTCAAGCACTATATGGAAGACCACCACCTCGTATTCCAAATTACCAAGGTGGAACATCCCCAGTAGAAGAGGTAGATCAAGCCATGCTCTCTCGCGATGCCATTTTGCAACAACTCAAAGTAAACCCGCATGCGGCCATTAACCACATGATCCAAATGGCCAACGCTAAAAGAAGAGACATYGAATTCCAAGTGGGCGATCTGGTTTTCCTCAAGCTCCACCCATACCGACAGTAGACGGTTCATAAGCGGGGCCTATCACAAACTGGCCAGTCGCTATTATGGGTCGTACAAAGTGGAGAAACGAATAGGCAAAGTGGCCTATAGACTGCAACTTCCTGAGGGCTCGCGCATCCATCCAGTTTTCCACGTTTTCCTACTCAAAAGACAGGTGGGCGACACCACTGCCACAAGCACGGAATTACCACCCATAAATGAGGAAGGGGAACTCATCACTAAACCGGCCGCTATTTTGGATAATCGTTGGGTGAAGAAAGGATCCACCTTCGTGGAGGAGAGCCTCGTCCAATGGAAGAACCTTCCTAGTGAAGATGCCACATGGGAGAATTCCCAAGAGTTGCGCGAGAAGTACATAAATCTGGACCTTGAGGACAAGGTCCATCTTCAAGATGGGGGCAATGATGGGCCGCGAAGGTCGAAGAGGGTACCCACGCGTAACCCAAAGTACGTGGACTGACATTGGGTCCATACATACCCAGCCCATCACGTATGGCCCATGCAAGCCCATGGAGCGGCCCAGCAGAGCAGGAACCCAGAGAGCAGGATTCGGCCAACCACAAGAAGCGGCCAAGCAGTTAGTTGTTAAGGGTAGCTAGTCTCAAACATGTTGTTAACAGTTAGCTGGTCTTAAGCATAAGATTGAGTCAAATAAGTTATCTATTATTTCTGTTAAGTTGTTAGTATGAGAAGGCCTTAGAATCAGCTAGGTAGTTAGAGAGCTAATCCCTTACTTTGAGGCTATCTCAATGGTAGGAAGTTAAGAAGTTCTATATTTAAAGACCACCTCACCACATGGTGAAGGGAGTCGAAAATCAATAAACTTTATGGTCTTATTCTCACCTTAACAAGAATGCCCTTTTTATCCTTCTAGTTTTGACTGGGACCTAACACTCGTAGTGCGGGCTTGTTGCTGCTTGTCTGTGTTTTCTTTGTCTCGAGGGATGGAAGTACAGAAGGCTCTCAGCCAACCAGTACCCATTTTGAGAGGTACAGGCCAAAGAAAGAAACAACGACTGGAGGGGAGATGGTGCTATTCTTCTTCCTCTGTAATGTTTGTGTATGCCGCCCTCTGTTTTTGGGGATTTGTAATTCTAAAGAACAGTTTTGTTGTATTGGCACTGCAGTTGCAGAAGGCAAAAGGGTAGGATTGGGTAGAGACAAAGGAACATAGATGGACAGAGAATGGAGACAAGAAGGGGATGATTGGAGAGATTGCAGCCTTGCAGGGAGACGTTTATCATGTTTTGCGCGGTGTTTTTTATTCTTTCTTTGCTAATGCTCCCTAAAAGTATCACTGCAGCAGAAGCTTTCCCCGTTCTACCAAAAATATTTAAAAGATGGATGGTATGGAAGCCTGCATGCATGTATACCTGAATTATTAATTGGATGGCATGAAGCCTGCATGCCGGTGCCGGAGAAGGAGACCGGTTTCTCTGATATCTGGAAAGCGAAAACATCAGAGAAAAAGAAGAAAAATAAACAATGAGGTGAAAGGTGGGATGGAGAGAGTACCTCCAGTTGCCGTTGTAGGTGCCGGTACCGGAAAAGGAGAAGATGACTGCCGCCGGTTTCTCTAATATCTGAAAAACGAAAATATCAGAAAAAAAAAGAAAAAAAATTGAGATGAAAAGATGAATTAGAGAGTACCGCCGGTTGCCGGTGCCGGTGCCGGTGCCGGAGAAGAAGAAGATGCTCTGGCGTGGGAGAAGTAGTCAGGGTCAGGGTCAGGCACTCGAGAGGGAGGAGAGGGAGAAGAGGGTTTTGAGAAGTGGGAAAAACCAATGGGTTGGTTGGGGGTAACGGAAGCCCTGCACGCGCTGTTTAGCGTCTCTCGTATGAAGGGACAGGTGGCGGATGGTGAGCGTGTGGGGCGTTTGTGGGGGAAAAACTGGGTAGGGCGCAGATTTGAACTCGGTTTGGCTACGGTGGTCAGTGGACAGTGGACTCATATCCAGTTACCCACCTCATATGTAGTGTAACTATGACGTCTAAATTTCGGTTAAGTACGGATAGGCCTAATGTGTAACTATAAACATTTAGAAGGTCCATTCTTCCAATTTTTTTTGTATTTTTGTCATTTTTAATTCTTTTAACGTGAATGATTTATAGTATATTTAGTGAATAAAAGGTTGTTAAAAATGGTATTTGTTGTATAACTACATGTGCTTTTTTAATAATCACAGGCTGTTTGATGACTCACTTGCCAAATCATTTATTGAGTTTTTTAAACACTTATTGGATGGAGATGTTTAGTGAGGTACTTTCCTTACAAGTGTTTATATTGGCATAAATAACACTTTTAGCCCTCACTTCACTCATACAAAAAAAAATGCAATGTGAATTTAACATCACCAAATAATATTTACCAACAAATGAAATGTTGGATTATTCAAAAAAACATTAAATAGGATAAAATTTATCATACAAATTAATAATAATGCAATAATTGAAAATTCGAATTATTCAAGAAAAATAAAATAAGATGATTAAATTTGGATTATTCAAGAAAAATGAAAATTTGGGTCATTCAAAAAATATTAAAAACATCACCAACAAAAATTCATGAAAAATGCAATGTGAATTTAACATCACCAAATAATATTTACTAGCAAAGCTTCACCATTACATTTAACAAATAAAAATTGCAATGTAAATTTAATAAATATTCATATAAAAATTCATGAAAAAAATGCAATCACAATTTTGAAAAAATTCAAACATTACACTAATTATTAATCACAACAACATACATAAAACATAACAAATAAAGAAAAAAATGTAATTACAATTCAAGAATACATGTAAACATTAATCAGAATTTAAAAAATAAAATATCACAAATATTCACACATCAAAATGCAATGTGAATTTAAATCACCAAATATTCATCCAACTTCAGCAAATTTTTTGCATGATTTTTAACAAAAAAATGCCCAAAAAATCCTACTTATGCATAGGAACCAATTCATAGACAATGCAAAAAATAAAAGCAAAAAATATTTGGATTTCCTATATGGAACCAAAAAAAAAAAAAATTGAATCAGACAAATAATCATCCAAAAAAAATCAAAAAGAACACCAAACATGGAGGGGAAGAGTTTGGGAGAACTAACCTTCTTGTCACCGGTGGTTGGACGGTGGGATTGTTGTCATTAAACTCGCCCAAAAGCATATTTGTGAACACAAAGAAGATGGGAGTTTCAAACTTACAAAAAAAAACCAAGAAAATAGCTTCAAATCAAAGAAAAACTTCACAAAAAAACACAAAAAAAAGGGCAAAACGACAAGTCTACCGACTGTTTTTCCTCACTATCAATTGTCACCGGTGGACCTGCAACTAAAGGCACCACTCCCTAGTTTGCTGTGTTTGAATGAGAGGAGAGGGAAGAAAACACTCACATTGAGGTATTTTGGGTATTAAAAAAATTAATAGGGACAAGTTCATCTCATTTGATTAGAAGAAGCAATTCTCCAAGAAGTGTTGGGAAAAAAAAAAAGCAACCTTAAGGTCACTTTTTTAAGAAATGCTTCTTTTTTTAAAAAAAAAAAAAGTATCACTTCCTCACCTTTTTACCAAACACATATTAGCACTTAATAACCACTTAATGTGTGGCCCCGCTCTTGAAAAAAGTACTTGTTAAAAGAAGTATTTTTTATAAGTGAAATCAAATAGAGTACGTCTTAATTATTAACTTGCCACCCAAATGGAAAAATGGTTTTATTTTATTTTAATTTTTCAAATTTTGTATTCTTGTTTACATTATTAATTAGAAATTTTTTGTTTATCACACTTTTTTTGTTTACTATGATGAATATAAAATATTGGAGATTTGCAAAACAATGGATCAATTTTCTATATACATTTATAACATCGTGGGTATATCTATTGGGCATGGATGATGTAACTTCTCTCCACCCTAATAGGAAAATGGTTTCATTATTAGATTAGTTTTAATTTTTTATTCCATTTTCATCACTAATAAGATACTTCTTATTTATCATACTTGTTTTTTTTAATATGATATATATATATATATATAAGATGTGCTCAAATTTTTTATATACTTTTATATGTTTTTATTTCTATCTATTGTTCAGATATGTTAAATTTTTGTAATTCTGTATTTTTTACATTTATTACATTCAAATCTAATATTAAAGATGTGCTCAAATTTTTTGGTTAATATGACAAATATAAAATATCAAAGATGTGGATATCTTTATTATTAGCAAAATCTCTCTATATTTTTTTTCGTAAACTTTTTATATTTCCATCTAATTTTAAATTTGTATTATTTATTGGCGTCGTGGACTAGCCCATTTAACCTATAGTGAAAAATGGTGTCTTAAATTGATAATTTAGATTTTCTATTCCATTTTCATCGTCAATACAAATAATTATGTAATACAAAATACAAAAGTCTGGTCATACTAGAAATGATAACCCTTAGAGCATATTAAAAGGAGCAAAAGTTTCTCCCACTGTTTTTTAGGGTGCAAGTTGGGTACCCCAATTTGAAGAATTTACACTATGCCAGGTCATTAGGTGTGGTCTTTTTTGCCAAACCCAGTCAAATTTTTGACATTTTTTTACCTCGAGTGATCTTATTGATGGAGGATGATTTGACCCGACCTACTAAGATGATGACACGTGGACTTGATTCAGCACAAGCAACAATTCAGCAACATGGCCTGACCGCGACCAAGTAACGAGTCTGTAGAACAGCCCACCGCGTCATTGCTCTCTATAGAAGGAGCTCGCTACAACGCGAGCTCCAGGTCCCCCGAGCTACTGAGAAGGGAATACTCCAAGATTATTTCAACTCGCAAGCTAGGGAAACCAGCTCGCTCCAGCACCTGGGCAGAAGAACTGCCCCAAAGACCGACCTTGATAAGGGTCACCTCGAAGTACCCCTAAGAGCTTGCTACAAAGTAGCTCGCGGCAAGGATAGCTCACTACGAAGTAACTTGCGACTGCGATGTGATGCTCTCAAGAACATCTGGCAAGACCGTACTCGTCAGACTGTGCCACGTCTCTCAACTGACGACGTAGTCCCTGCCCGATTGATAGTCTGCCCCACGTCTCTCGACAGATGGTGGCGTGCCTGTCCCTTCGAAGACGTGTCACTCAGCCAAGCGGGTAGTACACTGTAACGATCACCTGCGCAGCTTTGGCAGGTAACAACTGCGACAGGAGCCTAGTGGCGGTTACACCTGATTTGACAGTAATGCCCCTATAAAAGCCCTTTAAGCAGAGAGACAGACTCTCTCTCGAATTGGATCTGAACTTGCATTCTTACTTGCTCACGAGCTAATCTCGAGACATAGTGATCCAGCGCGATCTACAGTGTAATCTCGACACATAATACAAATTTATTAGTTTTGAAATTTGGACAGTTTACCATCCCCCTCACCGTGGATGGAGTCCCCAGTCTGAATGTGCCTTTTACAGTGGCACCCGCTGTTACTCCGCTCCCTTCTACAGTAGGAGCGACCTTTGCTGAACCCTCGGTTGTGCCCCCAACGGCCAACCCAAACCAACTGGAGGACTTGGTGCAATGCATGCGGGCCATGTAGGCTCAAATGCAACAGTTCCAACAATTCCAACCCTACCAACAACAAGTGTTGCACTAGGTTTCCCAGTACCAGTACTAGCAACAGTTTCCCTCTTTGCCTCAGGCCCAGCCGTCGCTTCCCCCTCGGCACCCGGCCACGAAGCAGGCCAAGCCAACCCGCCGGAGTGAGTGGCCTCGTCGGGGAGAAGCTTCCCAGGTCTAGGATCCAGCCAAGAGCCACGCTTCTTCCCGTAGCAAGAAGGAGAGGCCGGCTACCCCCTCGGCTCCCGCCTCGCAACCTGTGGGCGGGTCAGGGGCCTCTCACCCAACAAAGCCCGTGTCACCATAGCCTTCGCAGTTCGAGCTCCCGTTAGCAGACAACCCGTTCGAGGTCCTGGCAACGGGCTACAGACAAGGCCCTTTGGTCCAGAGTCATCACCAGCGGTCTGAGCCTATCGAGCTCGGCAACACCAAAGCGTCAAGCACCAACGCCGAGCCAACAAAGCAGCAGCGAAGACGCCGTCGAGCTCGCCGAACTGCTTCTAGAGCCTCTCCCAAGCTCAAAGGAAAAGAGGAGGTATGCTCAACTGAAGTGAAAGCTACCCCCCTCCTCTCGGTTTCTTCCCCGCTATCTCCAAAACTCCTTGTTGTCTCCATGCCAAAGGATTTCAAGCTCGCTCCTCTAGACAAGTATGATGGGTCTTTCGATCCAAATGACCATGTGGACGCCTTCCAATTCCAGATGCACCTGGCATGAGCCAGCGTGTCCTGCATGTGCGTGGCCTTTTCCACTACCTTCAAAGGAGTGGCCCGCACCTGGTACCGAAACCTCGCGCTCGACTCGATAAGAAGTTGGGCGCAGTTCGTGCAGGTTTTCACCTCCCACTTCGTCACCAGCAAGAGATGCCCGCAAACTCAAGAGAGCCTCCTCGACATAGTGCAAAAGGAAGGGCAGTCCATCCGGAGCTACATCAAGTGGTTCAATGACGCTTGTTTGCAGATACCCAACCCGGATCCCGCAGTTCGCCTCACAACAGCCAAGCGAGGTATCACCCATAAGGAGTTCAAGTGGCACGTAGTTGTCAACCAACCCAAAACTATAATTGAGTTCCTTAAGCTCGCAGATTGGTTTATTGGGACTGAGAAGGAGATCAACCAAAAGGGCGAGCAGGCCCCAGAAAAAAGAAAGAGGGAGCCAGAACCCCCGTCTCAAGGCGACGGCAAGAAGAAGAAGGACATAGCTCGGGGGGTGAGGCCAATTCAGCCCTCCCGAGCTCCAGCAGCAGAAAGGGACTACACGCCCCTCAACACAAAATGGGTTGAGATCCTCATGGCGATCAAGGACACTCCATATGTGAAGTGGCCACCTCGGCTGAAGGCCGACCCTAGCACCCGGAATAAAAATTTGTATTGTAGTTTTCATAAAGATCACAGTCATAGTACCGAAAGTTGTAAAAACCTCTGTGATGAAATAGAAGAGCTCGTCCGTCGTGGATATTTACGAAATTTTGTACAAAATAATAATAATAATAATAATAATAATAATAAAGCAGGTCGACAAGGGAAGCAAAGTAGAGACGCTCCCGAGTCCAGCAAGCAAGCAGAGCAACCGCAGGAGTAGCCCCCCGAGGAGAGACCGATTCGGGGGATCATCCATGTTATAGTCGGAGGCTCGATCATGGCAGGCTGCACCTCAACAGCAGCTCGCGCGTCAGCTCACGAGATCGACTGGGAGGGGCAGAACCCTCTGAAGCGACCAAGGACAGAAGACCCCATATTCTTCACAGAGGATGATGCATATGGGGTCCACTACCCCCATGACGACGCGCTCGTCATAAAGGTGAAGATCAATGACTTCGAAGTCAAGCGAGTCCTCGTCGATTCAGGCAGCTCAGTAGACATCCTCTTCAAAGCGGCCTTCGACAAACTTCAGCTTCAGGAGAGCGACTTAAAGCCCGCGAACACTCCCCTGGTGGGCTTCAGCGGAGAGGAAGTTCGGCCCCTAGGAAGGGTGACAGTACCTGTGGAAGTCGGCATCTGGCCTAGCATTGTGAGGCTCAACCACGACTTCTTGGTGGCCGCAACCCCCTCCCCGTACAACGCCATAGTAGGTCGGCCGATTACCCATGCTTTACGGGTTGTGGTGTCCACCTACTACTTGGCCATGAAGTTTCCCACGGACTTTGGTATCGGGGTAGCGCGAGGTGACCAGCTTGAGTCTCGCAAATACTACCTCGCCGCCCTCAAGGGAAAAGCCAAGGTGGCCGACAACCTCGAGCTAGAGCGACCTACGGAGCAGAGTGAGGAGCGAGCTACGCCTACGGAGGAGACCGTCTCTATCCCAACCTCGGCAGAGGACCCTGCCCGAACACTTCAGATCGGTGCTTCCATCGAGAGCCCCTGTGATCCGAACCGGTACGCTTTTTACTAAAGAATTTAGATGTTTTTGCTTGGTCCGCGGTGGAAATGCCTAGCATAGACCCCAGCATCATAACTCATAAGCTTAATACTGATCCTGTAGTTAGACCCGTTAGACAGAAGAAACGCAACCTAGCCCCGGAGCGGTGGAGGGCAGTCGACGAGGAGGTCAGGAAGCTCCTTGCAGCCAAATTTATCAGGGAAGTCCATTACCGGAGCGGGGTGGCCAACCCCGTTCTAGTGAAAAAGGCCAACAGTAAATGGCACATGTGCGTCGACTACACCGACTTGAACCGAGCTTGCCCAAAGGACTGCTTCCCACTCCCCAGGATTGATCGCCTAGTGGACGCGACCTCGGGGCATGAGTTGCTGAGCTTTCTAGATGCCTACTCGGGCTACAATCAGATCAGGATGGACCCAGCCGATGAAGAGAAAATTGCCTTCATAACCGAGCTTGACCTGTACTGTTACAAGGTCATGCCCTTCGGATTAAAAAATGTCGAGGCAACCTTCCAAAGACTTGTAAATAAACTGTTTGAGGCATTGAATGGCCAAAAGGCGGAATGTTATGTAGACGTCATGGTCGTCAAAACCCAGCTTTCTTGCAACTTAATACAAGACTTGAACTTAGTTTTTGAAATTCTGCGTAAATTCAATATGAAAGTAAACCCGAAAAAGTGTGCCTTTGGGGTCACCTCTGGTAAATTTCTGGGGTACATTGTGAACCGGCGCGACATTGAGGCCAACCCGGACAAAATAAAAGCCATCTTAGACATGCAACCACCCCGGAAAATGAAGGAGGTTCAGAGGCTGAATGGCCGAATAGGCGCCCTGAGCCACTTCATGTTCAAGTCGGCAGATCGCTGCCTACCTTTCTTTAAAGCAATTAAAAGCAAAGGGTTCGAATGGACCCAAGACTGTCAGCTCGCGTTTGACGAGCTTAAAAAATACCTCGCTAGTATACCGGTCTTAACCCGTCCCGAAGAGGGCGATGTTTTAGAGCTGTACCTCTCGGCAAGTGATGAAGTGGTCAGCTCGGTACTAATAAAAGAAGTAGATCGGGTCCAACGACCTATCTACTATGTTAGTAAAGTGTTGCAGGGAGCAGAGACAAGATATCCGAAGATAGAAAAACTGGCCTATGCACTGGTTATCCCAGCCCGAAAGCTCCGCTCGTACTTCCAAGCTCACACTGTTGTCGTCCTCACCAACAAACCTCTGAGGCAAGTCTTACTCAAGCCCGAGGTCTCTGGTCGACTGACAAAGTGGTCCATTGAGCTCAACGAGTACGATCTCCGATATAAGCCACTGACTGCTATTAAAGCCCAAGCCTTAGCAGATTTCGTTGCCGAATGCACTTTCAGCTCCGAAGTCCCCAGGCTGGTTGAGCACGAGGGCCCAAGTTCGGGCAAGCCCGAAGCTCCTAGGCCAGTTGAGTTCGAGCACCGTGAGGTTGCAGCCAGTGCGGCATCTCTTCTATTTAGGCCAAGCGCAAACTGGGATGAGGAGCCCTGGATCCTTCACGTAGATGGCTCCTCGAACCAGCAGGGCAGCGGAGCCGGAACAGTCCTGAACGGCCCAAGCGACACAAAGTTGGAGTTCGCACTGCACTTCAAGTTCGTGGCATCCAACAATGAAGCGGAGTACGAAGCGTTGATAGCCGGGCTAGCTCTAGCCAAACAAATGAAAGCCAAGCACATTATCATCTGCAGCAACTCCAAGCTCGTGGTCAATCAGGTCACAAGAGAATACGAAGCTCACGAACTGACTATGATTGCCTACTTAGCCAAAGTGCAGGAGGCCCTGCTCCACTTCCAGTCATACTTCATCAAGCAAATCCCAAGGTCGAAGAACACTGAGGCCTACGCCCTGTCCCGGCTACCCAGCACTAGTGATAACACCATGAGAACCGTGTACATAGAGAACTTGCCTCGGTCTAGCATTCTCGGAGGGGTAGAGGGGGTCGGTCCTGTCGTTCAAGCAGACCCGAGCTGGATTGACCTGCTCGCGGGCTTCCTGCTACATGGGACCCTCCCTGCATATCGCAACGCAGCCAGAAGGGTAGAGCGTCAGGCGGTCAAATATGTCATAATAGACAAACGGTTGTACCGAAGATCCTACACACTCCCCTACCTGCGCTGCTTGCGACATACCGAAGCCGAGCTCGTACTCCGCGACACTCATGAAGGTATGTGCAGCGGACACTTGGGGGGCAGGGCCCTCGCCCAAAAAGCACTACGATAGGGATACTACTGGCCAACAATGAAAGCAAACGCCATTAAGCTCGTTAGAAAGTGTGACAAGTGCCAGAGGCAGGCCAACATCCACCATCAGTCTGCTGCCGATTTCAAGTATCTCACTAGCCCGTGGCCTTTTGCGCAATGGGGCATCGATATACTTGGACCGTTTTCACCAGCAACAAGCCAGAGGAAGTTCCTAGTGGTCATAGTGGATTATTTCACCAAGTGGGTAGAAGTCGAACCCCTTGTAACAATTACCGCCTTAAACGTCCAGAACTTCTTTTAGAAGAACATAGTGTGCCGCTTCGGGTTACCTCGAGTATTGATTTCTGATAATGGTAAGCAGTTCGAGGACATCAAGTTCCAAAACTGGTGCCAAGACATGGGGATCCGACAGAACTTCACTTCGGTCGCACATCCTCAAGCAAACGGTCAAGCAGAGGTTACGAACAGAGCTATTCTTCTTGGACTCAAAGCGCGCCTAGACCGAGCTAAAGGACTGTGGGCAGATGAGCTTACCGAACCACAGGGAAGACCGCCACAGGAGAAACCCCCTTCAACCTCACCTATGGCACCGAAGCAGTCATCCTAGCTGAGATTGAGGTTCCCTCGCTACAACTGGAAGCATACGACGACAAGGCAAATGAAGATGAGCTACGTACCAACCTCGACCTACTCGACAAAGTAAGGGACCTTGCATATATTAGGACCACAACTTATCAACAAAGAGTAACTCGGTACTATAACGCCAGGATCAAGAAGCGGAACCTCCGCATTGGCGACCTGGTCCTTCGAAAAGTTATGGTACCTGAGCCCGACGTTGGTAAGCTCGGACCAAATTGGGAAGGACCTTCCCGGGTGAAACGAGTTCTCGGGGAAGGAACATACGAGCTCGAAACCCTTGAAGGGAAACAAGTACCTCGAGCATGGAATATTGTCAACTTAATGCAATATTACCTATAACTACTGAGTGGACCATGAGTCACTACCAGAGCCTAAGGGCTAAAATGCCAAGTTAACATGACCTCGGCACAACAAGACCCAGTCGCCTCCATGGCATGGGCAAACTTCAAGGGTAGACTATAAGTTACCCTCTTGGCCTAAGGGCTAAAATACTGAGCTAACTGAGACCTCGGCATCAAGAAAGACTTCCGCTTCAGCGGTGAAGGCAAAATATGAAGTATCAGAGGCGTAAGCAGCTCAGGTCTAAACCCACGAAGCATAACTCGTCTCAGTACGTTGGTTGAATTAAGGAATAACCAACGAACGCATAGTTCGGGCACACACGGTAATCACTTCGCAGTACACCATAGAGATGCCTTAAACGTTAAAGGACAGCTCGGGCATGTAGCCCTGAAAGCTCAAGTGACGAAATTGCTTTAGTAAAAATAAAGGGAGCACACCGTAATTCAAAGGAAAAAGAAGGAATTTCAGTACTATTTCAAAAAAAAAAATCGAGCAAAACAGCTCGAGAAAGTTCAGTAGAAGGTAAAAAGGGCACAACTGCCCAACAATGATCTTTTCAAGACCGGGTTTATGGCACCCGGGAGCCACCAGAAATCAGAGCAGAAAATCGACGCCGCTAGCCTTAGGGGTCCACCTCCTCCACCTCGTCTTTGTCCTCCGAGGAGTTAGGCTCTTCCTCCTCCGCCTGGTCCGCCGTCTCGGGAGACAGGCCCTTCATAGTGATGCCGTCAAGGTTGAACCCGGAAAATTTCTTTCGGACCAATCAGCGGCAGAGCTTGAATCCGGAGTGGTACGAGTTCGAGCCATACTCCACCTGGAGGTCGCGATACTCCTGGGAGTCCTTGAAGTCCCAGACCGCTCTCTCCCGCTTGGCCTTCACCATGTTGTCGAAGTTCCGAGTTTGGTCCAGAAGAGTGGACTCCAAGTCCCGAACCTGTTGGCGAAGGAGCTCTCTCTCCCCTGCCACCCTAGACGACTCCTCCCTGTAGCGCGTGCTCTCTTCAGAAAGCCTGGCAATCTGCGCCTCCTGGTCTCGGACGAGAAGCTCCTAGGACTCGCTCCCCTTGCGAGTGTGGAGGAGCTTGCCCTAGAGCTTTTGAACGATGACCTTCTGGTTACTAGCGTCGCAGAAGTGGACGTGCGTCTGGAGGGCCATGGTGTGTATGGTGGTGTTCACCTGCCAACTAGAGACTGGAGTCAAAGGACAACAAAAGGAAGCGAAAGACGAGAATAAGAGAATGACCACTTACCACCATACAGTGAGAGGCGGCGAGCGCGGCAAGATCCCCAGGCTCCACCACCCCCACTTAGCGACCTCTTCGTTGCAGATCACTCTTCGGCTCCTCCGACGAGCCACAACGAAGTCATTCACACCCTCCCAGTTCCCCACTGGGAACCGCAGGTAGGGAAATGGTTGAGAAGGACCTGGAAAGACCACCCCTTGCTGCGGGAGCTCGTCCTCCTCGAGGCTGGCCCCGCCAGCACCTCCTTCAGATGGAGGCGGCAGAACTTCGGGCGGTGGAGAGGTGAAGTCTGGCTCAGCAAACCTGAACTCGGTACCCCCAGAGGTGGAAGTCCGGTCGGGGTGCGATCTCTTCGCTTTGCGCTTCTGGTTGCTCGAAAGAAGGTGGCGTGAATCAACACCAGACATGATGGCTGCCAAAAAAGAAACCACAAGATATTAGTTCGGTAAAGAACATAGTACATGTATATACGCAATATTACTACAAGACACTACGCGACCTAAAAAGACAACCTACCCGGACTCAGGCCGGCCTGCACGAGCTTCTCCTCGGTCAAGTAGTTCGAACAGAGGAAGCCTACCGATGCCCAGGACAACATCGTTTTCCGAGTTTCGGGGTCCAGCTCGGTCCCGAGGTCCTGGATGACACCCCTCTAAGAAGTGGGGAAGGTTCACCCCTCGGGGTTACAGACCACAAAATAATCCCGCTTCCAGGCGGGAATCTTATTCGGTAGCTCGTACAAGAGCTTATAGTCGCGGCAGGGAGAGAGGTAGTAAAAGCACCTCTCCGGTGGAACCCCAAGAGTGGCATTTTTTATACAAAGAATAGAGGCAAAAATGTCAAGGTTCAAGGGAAGACAATACTCATAACACAAAGATATAGTCCCAATCATGTTCCGAATAGCGTTGGGGGATGAAGCTGATCGATGGTGACGTTAAAATGGTTTAGCACCTCCACTATTAAGGGGTGCAGGGGGAGACGCAGGACACCCTCGAGCTGTTCCTGGAAGAAAACTATATCATTGGGACCATGCTCCCAAGGGAAGTTGCTAGTGGGGAGGCTGTAGACCAGGTCCCCAGGGAGGTGAAAATAGCGGATTAGAGACTCGAGTCTCTCTGCCGTCATGGAGGAAGGGCCGAAAGTGTCAGGCTCCTTCCCCTGGGAAGTAGATGCTACATCACCGGTGGTTTCCCGAGTCTCCGGGACCTGCTCCCAAGCTCCCCCCGAGCTTGAGGGAGCATCGTCGTCCTGGTTATCGCCCCGGTGGTAGGTGTGGTATGGGTACCCAAACATGGTTGACAGTGATTGGGACTCACCGGAAAAACTAGATGAATGCGCGACCTCAGAATCCGAAGGCAACAAGATGGCATGAAAGGAAATGAGGCCCAGGGGGTCCTCCTATTTATAGTCACTGTACCCCCGAATCAACGGCCCAGATCGAAGCAGATCTGATGGTTCACAGTCAAATTGACCGCACACCTTCTGAAACCGAAATGTGAATGGCTGCACGTATCCCATGATTGGGGTAATGACGACTACACGACATCTGGAGTTAAGAGCCGCTTCAGCACGTTTTCGGTATTCAAAAAGTCAGAAATCCCTTGATTCCCGCACAGGCATTTAATATGAGCAGTCAATCAAGTTTGAATTTCGGTCAAATCAATCCGTCACACTCCATGAACTCCTCGTGCTAAGGAAACACTCCTAGCTCGAGGAGTGGGGGGCAATTGATGAAGGATGATTTGACCTGACCTACTGAGATGATGACACGTGGACCTGATTCAGCACGAGCAACAACTCAGCTGCATGGCTTGACCGCAACCAAGTAACAAGTCTGTAGAACAGCTCGCCGCGTCATAGCTCTCTATAGAAGGAGCTCGCTACAACACGAGCTCCAGGTCCCCCGAGGTACTATGCCCCAAAGACCGACCTTGATAAGGGTCACCTCGAAGTACCCCTAAGAGCTTGCTACAAAGTAGCTCGCGGCAAGGATAGCTCGCTACGAAGTAACTTGCAACTGTGATGCGACGCTCTCAGGAAGCTTTCATCTGACAAGACTGTACTCGTCAGACTGCGCCATGTCTCTTGACTGACGTCGTAGTCCCTGCCCGATTAACAGTCTGCCCCACGTCTCTCGACAGATGGTGGCATGCTTGTCCCTTCGAAGACGTGTCACTCAGCCAAGCGGGTAGTACACTGTAACGATCACCTGCGCAGCTCTGGCAGGTAACGGCTGCGACAGAAGCCCAGTGGCAGTTACGCCTGATTTGACAAGAACACCCCTATAAAAGCCCTTTAAGCAGAGAGACAGACTCTCTCTCGAATTGGATCTGAACTTGCACTCTTATTTGCTCACGAGCTAATCTCGAGACATAGTGATCCAACACGATCTACACTCTTAGCCTTTTATACTTTCTCCCCAGCATTCTAACTTAAGCTTCGGAGTATTCCCGCGCAGGCAAATCCCCGGGAATCCTTCTTCTTCATCTTCTTAGGTGTTGTTCGTTGTTAACAAGGAGCCAGTCAGCAGCCAGCTAGGAGTGCCCGGATCGTGCCGCATCACTTATCATTTCATATCAATAAATGATAAACGATCTTGTTGTAAATACGTGTGGTTTGACATTACCGCACTTACACCCAAAACAACAGAGGGCTCATGCACCTACGATGAGCATGGAAAGTCCCCCAAAGCATGCAGTGGGCATAAAAATGGGTTTGCATCCACCCCCCACAGAGTTGCCCCCCAAATACATCCCACGCGTTGTGGGCGCGCCATGTGCCCGTCCACACGCAGACTAAAGAAACTCGTGCAGAGCTAATGGGACAGCTGTTAGCTTCGCCCCGTTAGCTCCTTCTCGCCCCAAAAGACATCATCCCCTTATTCTAGGTTCAAAAACACCCTCTGGGACGGATGCGAACCCCATAACAACACCCTCTGGGACTTGTGATGTGCGAAAACAGAGCTTGTAATGAGTAATAAACGTCAACACAGAGCAGCGATGAATGCGAGTTGATGCCACTATCTTTAACAAATCCAAGCACGCAACTAAACCAAAACCTTGTCATTAACACGTGGCCGCAATAAAACCTCTAAGGGGATATAGGTAGCACGTGCCATGTGAGAATTCTAGAAAGAAAGGAAACTTTATTATAGAGAATCTCACTGAATACGTGGAAAAACCCCGTGGCATGGCAGTCCTATGGTACAAACGGAAATATCTATTTTATAGGAAATATCTATTTTATAGATCTATTTTATAGTAGGAAATATCTATTTTATAGATCCTTCCTTTAATAATAGCCTTGGGATCTTCCCTATAAAGGGAGGAGAGAGGTACAAACGGAAGAGACTTTCATTTTCTTTTGAGACCCCCATGACTCCCAAGCAACCAATAGCATACTTTCATTTCAAACTTTAAAATAATTAATATTTGAACTTTAAATTTACATTGAATTATAATTATAGCCCATATAAATTTCATTTCAAACTTTAAAATATAATTTAAAATCCACTTAATATACTTCCATTTAATTATAATTATGAATAAAAATGTATAATTATTAGAAAATTTTTGAACGATGATATATTCATTAACATAGAAAAATAATTTAGCGAATTACTGAAATAAAAGAAAATAATTATTTGTTGTTATTATAGATAAAGTTAAATGTTTTATTTATAGAATAAGAATAAACGAGTTAACAAAAAGTAGTAAGATCAATAAATTAATAAAATATATTTTTTACTAATATAATTTATTAAAAGCTACATCTTGTATTAGTAAAATTTGTTTATCTTAATAAATTATTAAAAACTAATATCCATTAAAAAATTATTTAAAGTTAATAAAATAATACAAATTTATTAGTTTTAAAATTTGTTTTATTTAAATTAAATTCCATAGATGTTGGTAAATCTAAACATTAATAAAATTATTATTGGGTTGGGTTTGGATTGACTCGGCCTACTAGTATTCTTAGAATGGATATATGACTCGAATTTAAGTGATAAATTAACAAAATTGGAGGAGAACTAAAGGACAAAGGAGTTTGTGGACGGTTGGGGAGAGATAGGGGTGCAATTTGGGAGGGCTTAACCCGAGCCTAAATCGACCCAACTTGTGATTTTACATAGGTTGGGCTTAGATTTTATGTCCTCAAATTGGGATTGGGCCAAAAGTTTGGGCTTTCTTAAAATTTTAGCCTTGCTTGAGCCTAGCCCTTGGACATCCTGAGCCTGGCCCATTTTATCCCAACCCAAGCTCAGCTCAACTATATACATTCCAATCCCAATCCATCGGTTTAACGTTTTTCGTCTGATTCATTAACGGAAGGGAGGTTTTTATCGATTTATTTGAAAATAGAAGGGAGGATTTTGCTAAAGTTAAACTAGAGGGGAGGTTTTTATTATTGTCAGAAACTTCAGGGGAGGTTTTTGTATTTTACCCTTAATAAATATATGTGCACATATTTGCATAAATACATATATATGTGCAAGTTGTGCGGTTTGGACCGGGTTTATGATCAACCCGAGCCCAGACCGTTCTCGAAGTCAAGCTCGATCTTTCCAATTCGAGTCTAGCCTGCACTGTAATTTGATGCATTGGGGTTGGGCTCTGGCCTGGGCCCAGGCCGGATTGGACAATGGCCCAGGCCAGAGCCCAACCTCAATGCATCAAATTATAGTGCAGGCTGGACTCAAATTGAAAAGATCAAGCTTGACCTCGAGAACGGTCTGAGCTCGGGTTGACCATAAACCCGGCCCAAACCGCATGACTTGCACCCATAAAGTAGTCGTAATTTTGGGTTCATTATATCATAGCTTTTCCATGGAACATCCATTGAAAACCTAGATCCTTGTTTTTGCTGAGATAGGTTTGTGCCATGCTGCGGTTATCCATTGCTATCAAGAAAGGTCCGAAAGAGAGAGTAGTTCAGTACTTCAGTTTGTCTTAGCCTCGTCCTAACGTTGGCAATTTGATTCACTTCTTTCAGGAATCCAATCTGACAAGAGTTCTAATCCCGGTGAAGAACCACGGACTAGTAGAGCTGTTTCTTACCAAACACGTATCTGGATTCTCCTTCTTTACCTTGCAAAATGTCGATCCAACCCATAAATTCAATTACAAAAAGCGGGTTTGGGTCCCTATCCAGTGACTCGGAGCAGAAGATGACCAGACCTGACCCTGAGTGACGGATCATCACTGGATCATCTATTTTTAAACCAACTTTTTCGAATTGGTGTTCATCAAAATAGAGGTGTAATTTGGGGCGTACTTTGCGCGGGTTTGGGTCGGAGGGACTGTAGGTCGTGCTGTGGGTTTGGGCCATGCCAGTTTGGGCCATAGGCCGGGTTTTGGGCATGGGCCGAATTTGGCCATATTGTTTTTTTTTTGTTTTTGTTTTGTTTTTGTTTTTTTTTTTTATATCTTTACTAAGTAAAACTAAAATATTTAATTTTTATTTGGGAATTATTTGAAAAAAAATAAAAAAATCTAACAAAGAAATGAAAAAAAATATTTAACCAAAAAAGAAGTCAAAGAGACAAATACTCAAAGTGAATAAAAAATTGGAAGAAAAATAGGAATTTTATTTCATTTAAATTTGAATGATACAAAGCATACAATGGTTGGATGAATGAAATATGAAAATTGGAATAAATTAATAAAATATAAAAATACAATATAGTTACAAATTTAAAATAAAAAATTATATTATTAAAAATATCAAATAAATTAAATAAAATTAAAACAAAATTTACAATAATTTGAAAAAAATACTATACAACTATTGAGTATACAAAAAATATTGACTTCATCATTTTCTCCTATTGTTCTTGACTTTGATCATTATAGGAATTGAAAATGGTGGAGGATAGGGCTATTTATAGGAATTGTTGAATTGGTGTGATGAGAATGGTGGAGGATAGGACTATTTATAGGAATTGAAAATAATTCAATTGCCCAAAATACCCTAAAAATTAGCCATTTTTTAGTTGTTGGGAGGGGTATTTTGGTCATTGTAAAGTTATTTATCACTTTATCCAAAATACCCCTCAAATTAGCTGTTGGGGGGCATTTGTGTCTTTCTTTCTCCCTCAAAACCAAAATACATAAATACCCCTATATAGCTATTGGGGGGTATTTATGTAAAAAAGCCCCTCTATATAACTACGGGCCATGTTGTGCCAACCTATGGACTGGAACCCCAATCCCAACACGGCTCAGACCATCGTGCCAGGCTAGGCACGACCCACGTGCTGTGTCACGCCGGGTTGATCCAAATTTGAGCCACAGACGACACGGCCCAATTTACACCTATAATCAAAATAGTTGAACCATTCAAATCATTTGAACCAAAGAATTAATCTTGTATTGTTTGATTAAAAATCATTGACTTGGTTAAAAAGCAACTGTCTTAGGAGTTAAACCATTGACCCATCTAACCCGTGGGTCAATCCTAAGTCTTAACCTGAGTAGCTTTTGCTTGGATCAACCTAAAAGGTGACTCGACTCGAAAAAAGTTTGACCCAAATCGGAAAAGGCTGACCCACTTTGTGTGAAGCGTGCAAAAAAGTCGACCCAACCCGAAAAAAGCTGGTTAGGGACCCTATCTAGTGACCTGATACTGAAGGTGGTCTGATCCGACCCGACCTGATTCAGGTTGGGTCGAGTCACAGGTCACCACTGGATCACCTGTTTCCAGACCAACGCTTCCGAATTGGTGTTGATCAAAGCAGTTGAACCATTCAAATCATTTGAACCAGAGAACTAAAACTTGTATTTTTAGTAAAAAATCGTTAACTTCATAAAAAACCAGCTGACTCCGGCAGTTGAACCATTGACCCACCTGTCCCGTGGGCCAACTTTACCTGAGCCTACCCTTTGTCGGGTCAAAGGCAAATCGACCCGACCAGATTGCCAGGTCTAAATATTCCTTTAAAAAAACATAAAAGAACCGAGAAAATGTCGATCGATTCAGTACTTGAGCACACAATATGAATGAGTCCAATGAGTTAGTTCAGTACTTTTATTTTTGTGGGTAGGTGACGCATGCATTTCGTGTTCGTCCCTAATTGGCCAGAAAAACTTGAAGAAACTTTGGTTAATGGCTGACGAATACAATAGGCCTCACTGCTCTCGCATGATCATTTCCCCAAGTGTTTTAAATTTCGTCTGTCATCCACTGGAAATGATCTTTTCCTTCCCCACACTGGACTAAGCTTTATAAGATTATTCAAAATACTTGATAATTTGGTTGCAGATCAACTTAGTGACAGAGTTTGTTATGGCCCAGTACCGTAATGCCTCAATGGAGCAGCAGGAAGCCGTAGTTGTCAGTCATGAGGACACAGGCCTCCATCAGCAGCCTCCAATGCTTGGCCAAGAGCTCCACGGTTTGGTGATGGCCGACGGCTTCACGGCCGATGACAATACAGATACAGTCGTGGATCAACAAGTGAAGTCATTCTCGACCAATGGGTTTTCTCCCAAGGACTCGAATTATCACTACCAGCAACCATGGCTGCTGCCTCCGACGGCCGTGGGAGATAATTTGAACTTGCCGTGGGATCTGAGCGCCGAACAGGTTAGCCTCTGCAGCTCTGCCAAGAACTTGTTTGGTGGGTCGGCGCGTCAACTTGCTTTGTCGTCGGAGAACAGACCCAGGAGCGATATCTTCTTCGAAGGTCCGACACCGGCCCACCCAGTTGTGTCAGATAAACATGAAGCAGTTGAACATGGGTTCCAAGAGATGGTTGCACTCCAGCAGTGTTTACTGGCTAATGGGGATAGCTTATTACATCCGTCAATGTTGCCGGAGTCTACCCCAAATAAGGAGGAGCTCGGGCATGACAGAGATTCCGTCAAACTGGAGTCAGGTAAAGCAGATACTGTCTCAGATTGCAGTGATCAGATTGAAGATGAAGATGATCAGAAGGTCGTCGGAAGAACATCTGGGAGGAAGCACCAATCAAAGAATCTGGTCGCTGAGAGGAAGAGAAGGAAGAAGCTGAATGAAAGGCTCTATTCCCTAAGATCCCTGGTTCCCAAGATTAGTAAGGTAAATCCATTATCATAGTTAGTGTTAGAGAATAAAAAAACCATTAAATAGTTAGCCAACAATTTAATTTCTTTGTATATCGATTTTGCATTGATTTCTAATAACCCCTCTCTCTTGATGATCCTAATTAACAATTAAGATGGATAGAGCTTCGATTCTGGGAGACGCAATTGAATTTGTAAAGGAGTTGCAGAAGAAAGTGAAGGATCTCCAGGACGAGCTTGAGGAGCCATCAGATGATGAAAGAGCCAAGGGAGCTACTGGAATTGGATATCATGGTAACGACAACAGAAATAACAGCTCGAACACCGCAGCAACTGATCAAAATGGATCAGTTTACAACAACCTGACTAACCCAGAGAACGACAAATTAGTAATGGGAATGTCGACGTTGGGAATGATCGATCATGGAACAGGCCGCTCATCATCAGTTAGCAAGACAACTGAAGCCTCCACACAGAATCCTGATTCAGTTATCACAGATGATAAGACGACCCAGCAAATGGAGGTAGTGAAAATGGTATATATGTATTCTGCTCAAACTTTGTTTTCTGTTGTTGTTATGAGATGACTGACACGCCCGTACGTAGGTTCAAGTGGAAGTGACCCAAGTAGATGGAAACGAGTTCTTCCTCAAAGTGTTCTGCGAGCACAGGACTGGTGGGTTTGCGAGGTTGATGGAGGCCATGAATTCTCTAGGACTTGAAGTAACAAACGCCAATGTAACCACTTTCAGAGGCCTGGTTTTAAATGTTTTCAAGGTTGAGGTGAGCTTATATATACTTCTCCTCAATCACCATAAATAAGACCAGAGAGAGAGAGAGAGAGAACTAATACATGGTCTGTGCGTTTGTGTAGCAGAAGAGGGACAATGAAGTGGTTCAAGCAGACCATGTGAAAGAGTCGTTGCTCGAGCTAACACGCAATTCAGAACCGGTTGCATCATCGGAAAATGGGCTAATGGCGGATTATCACCACCACCACCACCGCCGCCATCTCCACTTCCATCATCTACAAAATCAGGCATAACAGCTCTAAAGTTCAAGTAGACCGTTTCCTATTGAAATCTATGAGTCGATCGATCTTTTATATCTTCACAAAACTAGGCTTATCTCTGGCATCAAAGCCATTTTAGCTACCTACCAGTAAACTTTTATTTGTTGAATTTATAATTAATAATTCCATCTTTCTCGTTTTGTGCATGTATTAACACTTTTGGCCTAAAGCCTCAATAGAATTGCTCCTTTCCTGAAGACATCTTAAGCAAATTTCTGAAAAACAGGGGAAACTTCAAATCATTCTACAAAGTATAGGGAAGATTAAGGTCAAGTTTGGGAGTGATTACAAAATAAGTTCTTATTTGAATTTGGGCTGCGACCACGGACCACACTAATAAATAGCACTTATTTGTGTTTGGGAAATAAGAATAAACACTTATTTGAGTGCTTATTAAATTAGCACTTTCAAACTTATCCCAAGTAATTTTTCCTAAAATTATTTACTGTTTTATTTGTAAGTGTCAAGCTAACTAGATGTTTAAAGGAGAAGCTCTCTTGCTTGAGTTGAAGATTAAGAATTAACAAAATATAAATGCCTTGGATCTGCCACAAATCTTGTGATTGTTATTTATTTTCAGCCACTTTAGTGTTATTAGATGGCCCCTAAGCCTTCTAGCAACTATATGGGATCTACATAAATCCTGTTTTGTTTAATACTTTTAAGTAAATTATGAATACTTAAATTATTATTATTATTATTATTATCAACTTGTAATCTTCAGATAGATATATAATGTTGTATTTGAAATTATAAGAATAAGGCATCCTACAAACCATTTGGACTGTTGGTTTTCAATTCTAGTAGAGGGAAATTTTTGGTCAAGGTTGTCCGATCCAGCTCATGACTGAATTAGTCATCCAAAATGGGTAAAAGCCGATCAACTGGTCATCTATCTATTCCTCTATTGGATATATTTGGGTTTTGGTATCATATATATAGTTAATACTTAATTGCATTCTATAAAGTATAAACGAAGGAGAAATGGACATTAGACATAAACGAAGCTCTTTATTGGCCTGATAGAGTCCTAGAAATTAAGACAATGAGAAATAGGCAAATTTATCTTGTAGAAATTCTAGATCAACAAGGATTATCTTGAGAGGTTCTATCTCGTGTAAATCTAGACTCTTCAAGAGCCATGCTTGAGCAGTGTGAGTCTGTCTGACTTAGAGTGATTTATCATATAACTTATGACACCCCCTCAAACATAATGTGCATGGACCTGCATTAAGTTGTCTACGAAGCTGAGCAAGTGGACTGATGGATAGACATCCCTTGGTAAATATATCCACCAGCTGGTCATTAGTATGAGCATTAAGGACAGGATTCGCAGCAAGGTATGTAGCTCTCAGATTATCGCACCATAATGTTGGTGGTGGTAAGGATTGTAGCCGCACTACGGCCCTGTTCGGTGTCTCTTGATTTCCTAACGCTGACGTGATTTACCACTTTCAGTGATATTGTACTAAAGAGGCGTTCCGTGCCTTGTAACTCTAAAGACCCATGATGTGTAAAATATAAGGTAGGGCTGTCAATGGTATTCGAAAATTTAATTTTGAATTCGATATCGACATTTGATATAATTGAATTAAATTTGGATAATTTGAATATCTAATCATTCGAATTTAGATATCCTATTCATACTGAATAGTTAATTGGATTCAAATTCAAATATGACCTGATTCAATTCGATAAATATTTGAATTCAACCGATTATTTAATTCTTATATATAATATATAAAGTATTTTATATAATTTATATATAATAATTAAATTATATAAATATAAGGAGTGCACCGCCATTCTGCCGTTGTGCGTCATGAGGAAGAAGATGAACAGTGTTTGAGCAGATTATGGAGTTGTTGAGATAAGGTTATTTTAGTAAAAACAGATGCACATTAATTCATAAAAGGGTAAAATGGGTATTTTGAAAAAAATTGATCATTTCTTCAACATTTTCCGTCTTGGTCATTGACAGGAAGGAGACATTTGTTGAATTTTTCAAATATATATAGAGGGGAGGTTTTTGCTAAAATAAAACTGTAGGAGAGGTTTTTATGATTATCAGTAACTTCAGGAAAAGTTTTTGTATTTTACTCTCTTATTGAGAAGACAAAAAATATAATTAAAATAATACTATTAAGTACATTCAATTTGATTTTAATAATATATAATTATTTTATATATTATTTATTAAATTTACTTTTTTAGGTATAAAATATAATAAAAATTACATAATAAAGAAATTTTGGTGGGGCCATGGCACTAGATCCAAGGGCATGATTTTCTGTTTTAGCGATGCGCTTAGTAGCAAAAGTGAACTCAGAAGTTTAAACTTGTTTTGCATTATTGGCTCAACATAGATAACACAGCTTTTTATGTTTTGATAATTAAAAACTCTTGTTTAAACTTTTCGATCCTCAGTAGTTTTAATCAATTACATTAGTGGCAACCAATTACGTTGGTCATATTTAATTTTTCTTTTCTGGTATTTGATTTGAGTATTCCTACGACAGCATATCTTTTACCCATGCAACGGTGCATTTGCAGCCAAGCCAACCCGTCCACAGCCCAACTTGTGCCCACGGCCAAATAATTTAGCCTGCCCTCTCCTACCATGCTTGCGCCCCTACTCCCTAGCCGTCGGTCCCTATCGTGGCCCCGTCTACACTTCGACCTACAATTTAGCCCTTCTACGGATCCCCAGCCCGTGCTCACAACCTAACCCACATTGGCCAGCTTAATCCTTCTATGGCTGCAGCCGAGGCTGCCCTACCAAGCCTATCATAAACACACACATACAACTGATCCTACCCTGACCATGCTCGAGGTCACCTAAGACCGTGCCGACCCATAGTACCTTAGCTCACCACGATTGCTCTCCATCCTTGTTTGTTCGTAGCAATGTCGTCTAGCTTAGTCCATGGCCTAATCCTAGCCCCGACCACACTCCATTTTAGCCTGTTTGTGGCACTACTGCCCAAGGTTCAAAATATTGATATGTCCAATATGTTGGTAGAGGCGTATCGGGCGAATCAATACCTTTTTTTTTATTTTTTTTGAAACTGGTTCAGGGGGCCGGTTTAGGACTCTTCCACCCCCTGAACCAGTCAGACCCCCGATACACCCATTATAGAGATGTATCGGAGGGGGCCTGGAACGATATGTATTGACCGATATGGGTTGAAATGTGTTGATACTTGGAACCTTGCTACCACCTAGCCCTACCCACAACCTAGCCCTAGCCTCGGCCACACTCCATCCTAACTTGCTTGCAGAACTACTGCCCAGCCCAGCCCAGCTTGTGGCATAGTCCATGCCTTGACCATGCCTTAGCCTATTCCACCCATGGAAATGTTGATCAGATTGTGCCCATGGCTAAAACCACTTCCCAACACCCTTAGCCCAAGACTATGCCCTGCCCTCAACCAATACTCAATCAACTTGTCCCAGTCAGCTAGCCTGCAGCTTTGTCCGTCCACAGCAGCCCATGCCTACCTGTGTTTATAGGTGTCAATGGACCAGATTTGGGTTGAGACCAATCTAAATCAAAACAAATTTGAACAAATTGAGTGGTCTAGACATTGAATTGGACCGATCCAAAATGGTCCAAAACATTCATTAGATTGGACTGAACCTGATCCATTTATAATGGATTCATATTGGACTGAATTGGAATGGACCAAATCCAGTCCAATTGACACCCCTACGCTTTGCTAACAATCCTTCATCATGCTCCCTACTTTGTCATGTCCAAAACCTTTATCCACAGCCTAAACCACACTCCACACCTAGTCCCACCTTAGCATGTCCTCGCTTCTACTAAGCCCCGACCTAGCCTTGGCCCTAGATCATCCTGTCCTGAGACCAACCCGACCTTGACCAGCTCAGCTCAACCCATGGCCTAAACCAGCCTTGGTCTCAGCCAGCCCAACTCAGTGCATGATCGCCTACGCTCTACTCAAACTGAGGCTTTTTCTCTTGTATAAACCTATAACTTTACAAGGAACTCCATACCCACCTTAGGGGTCAACCACATTGGAACAAGTCATGATTTGTGAAGTGAAATGTTATAGTTAAAGTAACAATGTACAACGAAAAAACAAATTTTAAATGTACGTCGCTTTTTTCTTTTAAATGTAGTTTCTCATTTTATACAGATCGAGTAGATGCCTCGTAATGTGTAATAGTTTTTTTTTACAAAATTTAATTAAGAATCTTCCTTTGTTGTTTTGTGGTATTTCATTTGCTTGTCTTGAATTTCGTTACCATCTCACTCTTCTTCAAAGCATATAACTTTAGGTTGTGTTGGGTATCATTATCATTTCTACTTGCAACATTTTGTATAATTCAATATTGGATTAGATATTGGCATTTATAGTAGAAACGTCAAATTTGATGTTTTCAAGAAATAATAATGGTATCCAATGTTGTATTAATAAGTCAAAGCATTTGTCGTAGAAAAAAATATATTTTTATAAAATTTGTATTAATCAATCTAAAATATTGCAAGTAAAAGTGACAATAGTATCAAAAACAACCTTAATCGATTGCATAAAGTATCAGTTAATTCTAACAATGCAATACATCTCTTTCAAACAAATTTTCTCCAAGCATACAATTTCATCTCATTGCACCATTCCAACATTATCTCTATAACTTGTTGATGAATCAATTTTTGGTGAAGTACCGATTTTTTGTGCTAAGTACCTCGTCATTTGGTCTGCTTCCAAGTGGCCGATGACTCAGCCGAAGTGCCGAGCTGACCAGAGTGTCGAGCTGCATATTAGGTGCCGAGCTGATTGGTGGCGAGTTGGATTGATTGTTGAGCTTCGTAGTTCTTTAGAGACCTACAAGGAATCAATGTCAGAGGACCCGGGGTGGCTAACCCGACGAGGTCGCTCCAATGCTTAAGTCAGTACTCTCATAGTAGACTGCGAGCTAAAGATCATAAAGTATGAGAACTAGAACATGCTTACTTGCCCCCCCCCCCATGTCATTGGGGTTGGTGCCTTTATATAAGCATTGTTTGGCGTGGGCTTCACGCACCGCATCCGAGATTTCCGAGAGATCGCCTAAGTGGTCCGAGATTCCCGGAGGCAACCTCCATGCACGTTGACCACCCTCCGGAACGTTTGGTACGTGGGTCAACTTCCAAGGATCGTGGGAGTGTTGGGATAGGCATGTTGAATTTGTCGGCGAGCACGTCTCGCAGGTCGCCATCTAGACCTCAATCTAGCCAGCACACCCTCGAGGGAGGTCGCTCCTTGCGTCGAGGTCACTTCGACTAGTGATGAGGTGTTGTAGGTCGGCCCTGGACGAGGTGCTTCTTGCTAACCTGAATTGTGGTCGAGGTCGCCAGTTCGGTGCCTGTGCCAGGTTGCCAGTTCGGCGCCTGTGCCAAGTCGCCAGTTCGGCGCCTGTGCCAGGCCACCAGTTTGGTGCCAATGCCAGGTCGCCAGCTCGACGCCTGTGCCAGGTCGCCAGGTCGCCGCCTGTGCCAGGTTGCCATCATCTTGGC
Source organism: Nelumbo nucifera (assembly GCF_000365185.1). The sequence goes on along the minus strand of NW_010729103.1, from coordinate 3,222,768 downwards.
TAAGGCAAGTTGTTGCTTAAGTGGTTCCGGGTGTCTCCTAGTTGTTTCGAGATGCCATGTGTCACAATGTCATTGGTGGGCCAAATTTGCCCTCATCATTTGCCCCTCCACTCCCGAGTTGAAAGTAACTTGGCGAAGGGAGTAGATTGCTCCTTTTGGCCTGGAATGACAAATTCGATGAGCTCGTAAGCGTCGATCCAATTTCTTCTCAGGTCGGAAGAGTCCAAGTGTTTGCAGCCTTGTTTAAGACCTCGCCATCTTTATTTTCGGGGCCCGAGAGCGAATTCATATGCTCGAGGAGAGGTGGAGCAGGTACCCCGAGGACATCTACCTTATTAGGGATGTGACCATCAAGAGGTTCAACGATCCGACTAAGTACCTCAAGAGTGAAGCTCATCATGCCGTCCTTAAGAGGGGGTTCTGTGTGACTGCTTTATCAGGTCGCTCCACCTAGGTAGACTTCGACGCAACGTTCTTCGAGCTGGCCCTAGCTAGTGAGTTTGATGCGGAGCCTACTACCGATGTGGAGGTCATCTATGAAGAAATCAAGTTTGCATCCATCATGGTGCTGAGAGCGAACTAGTCTTTCTTTTATTTTCTCGTGCTGAATACGAACTGCTTTAGCCTTTAGGCTCTGGGAGCGACTTGCAATCCACTCTCCTTACCCTTGGTTTTGCCCATGCCGAAGAGGCGACTGGGTCTTATGTGGTGCCGAAGTCTTTTATCAGTTCGGCACTTTAGCCCTTAGGCTCTGGGAGCGACTCGTAGTCCACTCTCCTTGATTTTGCCCATGCCAAATAGGCGACAGGGTCTTATGTGGTGCCGAGGTCTTTTATCAATTCGACACTTTTAGAGCTACGGCTGCACTGTATTAGCCTTGTTAGTGACGCCGATCACTCACTCCTACAAGAAGTTACTGGGAGCTCGACCTAAGGGGGCAGCACTACTGACTTTAGGTCACCAGCTCGCACGGGAGACTTGGAAGGCTCAACCGGCAAGGGGCGTCCGTGCAGTCCGTTGGCCGCCAACTCCCACGGAAGCCACGAAGAGCTCATCTTATAGAGGGTACCTCACGAAGAGGACTGATGAGGCTTTATCCAAGTTGAAATAAAGTTGGCAGAGCTGCTTAGTCTGTTGTCAACTTCCTGCATAGTCTTTGAATTCATAAAAAATGGAAACTAGAAAGTAAGAGCTTTAGTTTCTAAAAGGTGAGAACTTAGCTTTCTGGAAGAAGAGGACTTCATCATTTAGAAGATGATAACTTAGCTTTTTGTAGCATTTCCCACAGACGACGCCAATTGATGAATCAATTTTTGGTGAAGTACCAATTTTTTGTGCTAAGTACCTTGTCATTCGGTCTGCTTCCAATTGCCCGATGACTCAGCCGAAGTAGAGAATTTTGCTAGGTGAGGACTTGGAGGCCGAGCTGACCAGAGGGCCGAGTTGCCTATTAAGTGTTGAGCTTACCAGAGGGCCGAGCTGCATATTAGGTGACAAGTTGACCAGAGGGCCAAGCTGCCTATTAGGTGCCAAGCTGACCAGAGTGCCGAGTTGACCAGAGGGCCGAGCTGACTAGAGGGTCGAGCTGCATATTAGGTGACGAGCTGACTAGAGGGCCGAGCTGCCTATTAGGTGTCGAGCTGACCAGAGTGTCGAGCTGACTGGTGGCGAGTTGGATTGATTGTTGAACTTCGTAGTTCTTTAAAAACCTGCAAGGAATCAATGTCAGAGGACCCGGGGTGGCTAACCCGGCTAGGTCGCTCCGATGCTTAAGTCAGT